>JAOTQM010000323.1:5425000-5807500 GCA_026939265.1 Oreonectes daqikongensis | reverse complement strand
TTATTAAAATGATGTTCATTACATGTTATGTCTGTTGGTGTGTAGCGTCGAGGCGGATTCAGCCTCCGTGTGCGTCTGATGTGGCTGTGATCATGTACACGAGCGGATCCACTGGAATACCCAAAGGAGTCATGATCTCTCACAGTAACGTTATTGCAGGAATCGCCGGCATGTCCGAGAGGATTCCCAACCTCGGGTACACACACACACACACACACACACACATCCTGTGATCTGTCTTGTGTTCGCCTCTGACTCAACATGTGCATTGACGTGTGTGTGTGAGAGAGAGAATATATGTTTAAGTGTTTCCCTATGGACTAAATAAACCGAGATAAAGAGAAAACGTGTCTCTGGGGATTTGTATATATGCCACGCACATTTTTTGTGTTGTCCACAGATGTTGTGTATTCATGCTATGCTATAGTGTTATTGTCTAAATAGATTTTTAAATGGGGTTTATTATATTTATATCAAATGTATGATTCTGAAATATTTATTTTGTCACTGATGTTGTTTGGGTGATTGTGTGTTTTTTTACAGTAAGGGTGACACATACATCGGTTATCTTCCGCTGGCACATGTGTTGGAGTTGAGCGCTGAGTTGGTGTGTTTAGCTCATGGCTGTAGGATTGGCTATTCTTCACCACAAACACTCGCAGACCAGGTGATATAAACACACACCTTCATATTGACTCTGTATTATTATTATTATTATTATTATTATTATTATTCATTCAAATGAACTCAAACACAGTTAAACACTTGAGATCAAAGTAGTGTTTTCTGATGTCTTACTTCTGCAAAACACAAAAGTAGAAGATATTTTGAAGAATGACTTGCAATGGTTTGTGTTAAGCTAGAAGTTAATAGGGACCAACGGTTTTCTGTTACCAACATTCTTCGAAATATCTTCTTTTGTGTTTTGCAGAAGTAAGTAAGTCATAGAGGTTTAAAATGAGAAGAAGAGAAAATGATGACAGAATTTCCATTTGGAAGTTTTCCTTTAGAGACAGAATCATAAGAGAAAATGTTCTGTGATGTCACAATTAAAGTATGATGTCACGGTTAAACACTTGAGATCATAGCAGTGTTTTTTGATGTCGCTGTGTTTAATGTCATAATGGAAATTATAATTCCAAACTGAGATCATTAAAAACAATTTATGAACTGCGAGTCTTACAAGTTTCTCTTTTGTTGTTGTTTGTACCCCAAAGTCAACAAAAATAAAGAAGGGAAGCAAAGGAGATTGTACCGTTCTGCAGCCCAGTCTCATGGCAGCAGTACCAGTAAGACTGAATCTCTCTCTCTCTCTCTCTCTCTCTCTCTCTCTCCCTCTCTCTCTCTGTCTCTCTCTCCTCTCTCTCTCTCTCTCTCTCTCTCACTCTCTCGCTCCTCGTCTCTCTCTCTCTCTCTCTGATCTCTCTCTCTCTCTCTCTCTCTCTCTCTCTCTCTCTCGTCTCTCTCTCTCTCTCTCTCTCGTCATCTCTCTCTCTCTTCTCTCTCATCTCTCTCTCTCCTCTCTCTCTCTCTCACTCTCTCTCTCGCTCTTCTGGGGTTGAATGTCAGTGAGTGAATGGGTTTGTCCGGAACTGATCACAGCTGTAAACAGAACGTGAGAAAGCCAGTTGTGGCCGTCTCTCTGACACAAACACACACTGTAACTACACAATTAATAAAGTTTACTTTGAAGGCAGTCGTTGCCTGAGGATGCTGTAGATGTACACACACACACACACGTACACACACACACACACACACGGTTGGATATGAAAGTCCCTGTGGAATAAAAACACAACAGACAAGTGAAGCTCCATAAACACACCGACTGCTTCTCCAGTCTCCATTTAAAAAAAAAGATCAGAAGTAATGTACAAAGACATGACCAAAACATGTAATTCATGTGTGCCAAATAAAAAGTCAAGTTTTATTTAAAAACATAATATTTGCAAGTTGTTCCTGATACATAAAACTTTAAAAAGACTTTATTTGAGTTGCTGTCTCTGGGCAGTTCATATAAAATCCTATGTTCATGTATGTTCTCTATGCAGGAGATCATGGACCGGATCTATAAGAATGTGATGCTGAAGGTGGATCAGATGAGTGTTTTTCAGAAAACTCTCTTTCTATTGGCTTATAACTATAAGATGGAGCAGCTTGCTATGGGATACAGCACACCGCTGTGTGACAGGTACATCTTATATGTCTGAAAGCACACAAAATCATGTTTTAAATCATTGTACATTTACAGTTTCTTCCTCTCTGAAGGTTGGTCTTCCGGAAGATTCGGTCATTGTTAGGTGGTCGTTTACGGGTGTTGTTATCAGGCGGTGCTCCTCTGTCAGCGGCGACCCAGCGGTTCATGAACATCTGTTTCTGTTGTCCTGTGGGTCAGGGGTACGGCCTCACAGAGACCTGCGGCGCTGGAACCATCAGCCAGCGTGAGATTCACTAATATTAAACAGCTCTCGTACACATTACGGGTTTTTTTATATTGTGACGTTGACTTTTACAACAATCTCCAGTGCAAGTGAAGCATTCAACAACAACATATTAACACGTGACGCTGGATCACAAAACCAGTCTTAGGTAGCATAAGAACATTTGTCGTAATAGCCAAAAATACATCAAAATTTGCCATTTTTCTTTTATGACAAAAATCATTAGGATATGAAGTAAAGATCAAGTACCATGAAGATATTTTGTACATTTCCTACCGTAAATATATCAAAACTTTTTTTTGTGAGTAATTTAACTTTAAAGGTGATTTTCTCAATATTTAGATTTTTTTTGCACCCTCAGATTCCTGAGTTTTAAATAGTTGTATCTGTAACAAACCATACATCAGTAATGTTAAATCTACAGTTTTGACCCTCAAGGCTGGTTTTGTTGTCCAGGGTCACATATTTCATTCGCTATTGATACGTTTTTCAAGCATTTCAAGTTTTTACTTTTATACACATCGTCTGAAAGAGAAAAGCAAAAAGATTCAAAAACTTTGTCCAGAAAACATTAAGAATGATGTTCAAAACGTAATGTTTTTCAGCTTTTGTTTACAATGTTGTTCTTGAAGAAACCTTCCCACATTAGAAAGCGGATTAAGAAATCAAATGTAGATAAAAATGTATTTATTTTTTGCGAAATCTGGAATATTGTATTTTCATATATTTATAGTTACAAATATTTTGTGTGCCATTGACGTCTACAATATCTTGAAGTCTTTTATGTTCTAACATTTTTTACAAATCTAGTCGCTCACAGTGATGGTAGCGTCGCAAAAGTTCAAGAAAATGTTTTTGTGCATGTCTGACATGATTTGTGTACTGTTAGGACATTTAGTGCATTACATTGTTTAAGTGTTTACCAAACATGTACAACTAGTTAGCAAATGAATGCGAAAGAGTTCATTTTGAGGGTTTAATATGAGAACAGTCTGTACACACTTACAAGACATCAAGAAACTACCAAGACGGCCATTACAATGAAATTAGGTCACTAACAGCTTCATCCAAACATCAAGACTGTATGTTCTGTTTCTCAGCGGTCACGAGAGAGATGTTCAAATGATTGAGTTTTATGTTCTCAAAGGGTTCGGTGGTAAAACTGTCCAAACAGATGGTGACTCTTAAAAAATTCAGGTTTTTTATTTTACGCATTCAGTTTTTTCTGCTATGGAAAAAATTACATAACTGTCATTTGAGACAAAACACAGATCTGTGTGTGTGTGTGTGTGTGTGTGTGTGTGTGTGTGTGTGTGTGTGTGTGTGTGTGTGTGTGTGTGTGTGTGTGTGTGTGTGTGTGTGTGTGTGTGTGTGTGTGTGTGTGTGTGTGTAGTTTGGGATTACAGTACAGGAAGAGTCGGAGCACCTCTGGTTTGCTGTGAGATCCAGCTGAAGGACTGGACGGAGGGTAAGAGAAACACACACACGTCTGGTGTTATAAAAACACTGTCGGTTAAGTTTACCTCTCCATCATATGACACGTCTGCCGAGACGTTTAACAGCGGTGAGATAAAACAGAGCGAAGATACAAGAAAAAAGAAGCAGCCTTGTAAGGAAGTTATTTTACTGCAAAAATGACATTTTAACTTCTCCAGTCCAGATATATAAAATCATTTTGAATCAAGATATATTTACTTTAATTGAGAACTTAGATATTACAACTTGTTTTCTGTAAAAAAAAATGCTTATAACAAAAATATGCCTGTGCTAATGGAGTAACAAAAAACATAATTCAAGTTTTATCCTAATGTTATAAAGATAAAGATCATTTTGCTTGTTTTAAACATAAACTCTTATTTTCCCCAAAAACAAGACTTAAATCTTAAAATCTCTTGTTTACATAAAAATCTAAAATACCAAAGATATGAATCATTTTTATATAATTGTTCTGGAAAACAAGACAAAATATATTTTTGCAACGTTTCTCTTTAGATTTATGTTGAAGTTTATATAAAGACCCATTTTATCCGTCACACACCAGCGTTTCTGGGTCCAACCGCTCTATAAAATGCCATAAACACTAATATACACTCGTGGTTTCCTGTAAAACTATCCTAAAAAAACCACAATCCTAACCTTTATCCCCATAACAAAATCCCAGATGTCCAGACAGCAGTTCATTTTTACAATCTACCAAAATAATGACTAAAAAGTGCTCAAAAAACGTGTGCATCTAAACCAATGGACCCGGAAACAGTAATCCATACATCAGGACTTAACAAGCGGATATAAAAACATGATTTACTTTTCTAAAATAAACATTAGTATTTGTAATCTCAGGTGTGCATGTAGCATCATGTGTTTATAATACTTTCACGGTAAGATTTTATAATGTATGTAGGTGGTTACCGGAGCACAGATAAACCTTGTCCACGAGGAGAGATTCTGATTGGTGGACCTAACGTGACCATGGGTTACTACAAGAACAAGAAGAACGGTGAGGATTTCTTTGTGGATAAGAAAGGCCAGCGGTGGTTCTGTACGGGAGACATCGGAGAGTTTCACGGAGACGGTTGTCTGAAGATTATTGGTGAGAGACCTCGTGTTTCCTGTAAATGACTGTAAACTATAAATGCTGCGATAAGAACCCCAGCCGGGAGTACTTCCTGTTTCACAAACGCACATACGTCAGATGAAATCTCATGTTTTGTGTGTGTGTGTGTGTGTGTGTGTGTGTGTGTGTCAGACCGTAAGAAGGACCTGGTGAAGCTTCAGGCTGGAGAATATGTTTCTCTGGGAAAAGTGGAGGCCATCCTGAAAAACTGCCCTCTCATCGACAACATCTGTGTTTATGCCAACAGGTGAACAACAACAACAACCTTTTGTACATCAGCAACATGCACGAATAAATCCATAAATAAAAAAATATATAAATAAAAAGAAATAAAATTTGTTTTTTAGCGACGAGTCTTACGTGATTGGCTTCGTGGTGCCCAATGAAAAGCAGCTCGTGGCGCTTGCCGGGAGGAGGCGTGTCCAAGGTTCATGGGAGGAGCTTTGTAACAGCCATGTCGTTGAGGAGGAGGTGCTTAAAGTCATCACAGATGTGGCACTGACAGGTAATGCATGCGTGAACAGTTTTCATATGACTTGAGTTGATGTCTAATTGTTTTGTTCGTGTGTTTTTAACAGCTCAGTTAGAAAGGTTCGAGATTCCTCGTAAGATCTGCTTGAGTTCGGACGCCTGGACCCCAGAGACCGGCCTGGTGACGGACGCTTTTAAACTCAAACGAAAAGAACTGAAAAGTCATTATCAGCATGACATCGAGAGAATGTACGGCGCCAAATAAAAAACACAACCACTGAAGAATAATGTATAGATGGAAATCGCTTTGGATAAACGCATCTGCCAAATGCATAAATGTAAATAAATGCGCACGCAGACAAAACTGGGAGAAATGAATCTCCCCACTAAACACTAGAATCAGTTTCTACACAAATTTAAATATGAGTGCTCTTAAATATCTGTCCAATCAGATTGCAGGATTAGAACAGGAACACACACATGCTGTCATCAGCATTTCTTAAGACATTAAACTGATGTCAAGTTCTGACTTGATGTTTGTAGTGTTTCTTTAACTTAAATCTCTTGATGATGTCGTGTAAATCTTGGAGATCAACTGTCAATCACACCTGAATGGGATCATCAAGGTCTTCAGCATCACTTGAACATGACAGACAGGTGTGTCAGATTGGAGATAAACTGCAGGACAGGTGCGGTATTGACATCCTCTGCCCTAAAGTAAGCACTGAAGTTCTGTATTTCCCTTCTGTTTGGTTTCTTGTGTGCCAAGTGCCTTACCTTCGCCAGAAAACATTTGGGAAGTCTGGTATAAACTCATATACTCGATACTTTAAGTTACAAACATGTTACAGTACAGAAACGACCCATATACACTTATTCATGATGATAAAACCAGACTGTAATGATGAAGAAAAGTGTGATTTGTGTTGCACACACCCTGACGTCCTGATATGATCACGGTTTTAAACAAGTTTGTGTTATTTGACTCCGATTTACTGGCAGCAATGATACACCTTCCCATCATGCACCATTCCCAAAGCAAGCACAGACTCCCTTTAAATATTAGGGAACAGATGTACGGGAGAACTTAAAAACAAAAATCTTCATTTGTGACAAAAACTTGTTAGTCACATCTTAACTAAATGGTTCACATTTTAATGTGAGCACTTAACTGTCTCATAATATATATATATATATAAAAAATAAAAAAACACTTTCTACCTCTCTTTTCCTTTTCTAATGTTCTCTATATACTTGCTTATACTATCTTGTATCTGAAACTTTGTATTACTAGCACTTCTCGTGAATATTGTTTACTTAGACGAATCGCTTGCTGTTTTCCTCAATTGTAAGTCGCTTCATCTACATATACATCATAATAAAGAAGGCACATTTAGTCATTTAATACTATAGCCATTTAAATGACATGATCTTGTATGGCTTCAGAAGACAATACTCCAATGTACTCAATAGTTGTATTTAACAGGTTTTTGTGAAATTATTTGAAGACCCCATGAAACAACACACACTGATAAAAGACGCCTAATGCGTAAATGTAAATAAGAACCACAAGTAAGAATAATTGATGCAAATCATCGCGTTAAAGTCAATGCTATTGTGTTGGCGCTCCAAACTGCAGAGCTGTCTTCATATGTTATGATAAACGAGCGCTCGAGCTCCATTACGCGTCATAAGAATGAGGCTGTGAGCGTCTCGACTCCCTCTCTGTCACAGATCCTCCTGGCGCGTGTCCACGCACAGCTTCCCTCACGAGACCCGAGATATTTAAACGACACACAGCTCACATTCCCACTTACAGTCCAGAAACACACGCAAGCGTCCACGCTGAAAGATCTCGGTGAGTGAATTGAACGCTTTTTTATTTATTTATGTCGTATTTTACATCATTTCTAGATATTAAAGACCGGTCAGTGTTACTTGGTAAAACTTTAAGTCATAACTTATTGCCAAAGATAACAATCTTTTAACTTTATATACTATCCAATAATAATACTTGTATCTTTGCTACATGAAACTTAAAAAGACATGATATTTATTTTAAATTTGTTCACAGGTAACTCTGTCGCAATGGAGTCGGCGCGCAACGGCACCGCGCCGGGCGCGCTCTCATCGCAGCAGACCCCCAGACTTTCCTCGCTCGGCGGAAGGGACGGCAACGCGTACTTGTACGTCGTCATCGTCGTGTCCTTCTACGGAGTCTTCCTGGTCGGGATCATGCTCGGTTACTTGCGCAGCAAACGGCGCGAGAAGAGACGCACGAACGCGTTCACGCGCCTGTTGCACGAGGAGGAGCAGCGCGAGTGGGGCGCGAGCCAGAAGAAGCACAGTTTCAGCCTCCCCTCGTTCCCCGCGCTGCGCTCCACGCCGGTGCCGTTAATGCTGACCGGCAGGCACGCGGGTTGCGCGTTCGAGGGCGGGCGCGTCCTCGCTCCTCTGGCCTGCGCGCTGTGCTCGGTGGAGCAGAGCAGCGTGAGTTCTCTCAGCTCCACCGCCGATGTGCGCTTCGCCATAGAGGAAGAACCGAACTGCGACGCGGAGAATCTCAACGAGACTTCCTGAGGTTCCGTCACCGGACCAAATGACTCTTTTAACAATAAGGTTCCTGAAAGGTTACGACTGTATGGTTTCATAAAGAACCTTTAACGTCCACTCAACATGTTGCACAAAACGTTCATTTTAGGTTCTAAAGACTAACAGATAAGAAACCACTGAATGGTTATTATGGAACCTTTTTATTGCCTTTCTTTTTAAAAGTGAATGAAACTTAACATGATGCATTTGTCTGTTTTATGGAGTTTTTAAATTCTTATATTTACAGTAGTTTTAATAAATAGTAATAAAGTTCTCCGAAGTGCCGAGGCGGTAACTCTTAAGCGATGAACCTGGAAATCACTTGAAAATCTGTCGACATGTACAGTAATATAAAATGATCTGTATATATTGTTCTACATGCATGAATTTGACTATTTAAGAGGATCTTGTTTTGAGCGAAACCCTATTAAAACCTTTTAAAATGTCTTTATTTGCACTTACAAATCACTGCCGCACGGGGGAGTACGAGACCACGTGAGCGTCTCAAGAGACTCTTAAAGATAAGATGTTAAGATGCTCTGAAGTCTCTTACAGATGGGAAAAGATTGTGTCAGTTCTCTTTTGGCGTTACTGCCTAAATTAAATCTGTCCATTTTCCCTTTCCCAAAACGTTCCCCTTAGGAATGCGCTTGGAGACGATTGTGAGGTTTTTTTTTGCTTTACGTTCTGTTGATCCAAACTCCTCCATCAGCATCATTACAGTCTTTGTTGTCCCAATGAAATGACATCACGCGCACAAGAGTCAGTGACCCGTCTTCCTCTCGAGGGACTGCAGTGGAAAGTTTCTTTCAATGTAAACTTACAGTTCGTGGTGTTAGTTCAGCACTGAATTAGGAACGTTTTAGAAAAGTTAAAAACCCAACACACATGCAAGCACAAAAGAAAACAATGCATAATAAAGATCTTTTTTGAACAGTTTGGTGAAGTAAGATATTGAGATGCTCAATCATGAAAAGAGACAGAAGTCACATCTGTGTGTGTTTACAATGCAACCTCCCAAATAAATGAAGTGTGATTAAATGAGAGAGACTCAAACTCCCTTTGCAGGAAATGAAAAACACACATTCTCTCTCATTCTTTACATTTTATTCTCTTCATAACATGAGTTGAGTGTTATAGTAGTGATTTAATTCACTGCATGGCCTTTGACTTGCTGTTTTTCATCTTAATATGAAACCTTTAATGTGAGCTGACATGTTGGGGAAAAACAGAATGTTGTGATTTAATTTATGTGATGTAATCATACATGAAAAGGCCAGAAGCATCAATGATATTAAACTATATTGATAAGATGCACATTGACCCGAAGCATCCTCAGAGGTCTCACACACTTCATGTATCTTTGGTCTTAATGAGAGTTTCTATGGCAACAGGTACCGGAGGGAAAACTTCGTTTACAAGCGGCGGTCAGATATCCGGATGCTGGGAACAGTCACGCAGGCTCGGGGTCTTTAAGGTGCGTGTGGGGGCCAAATGAATGTTGAAGCGTTTGAAGATCAGTAACTTGTGTTCTGTCTTTCGTGTCCAACAACTGTTCGACTCTACAGATAAGCAAATGTAATAAAGGCCTATTAATGTTTGCCAAAGACCACTAACAAGATAAGCGTCATATGAGTTTAGGAGACCACCAGCTGTTTCATTTCCTGGAGATTGATGCGGGGATACGTGCAGATACGCAGCTGCACATGAGAGGCATTTTGGCAAAGCAGAACGTGACAAGTTGTGCGTGCGTGCGTGCGTGCGTGCGTGCGTGTGCCCCGTCACTTTGTCACTAAATCTAATGAACATCATAACAAGATGCTTGTTAAGGCTGATATCTGCAGGAGAGAGAGAATCTTTCATATCGCTTTCAACTTCATGTAGAGCTGGTGCCATAAAAACTTGCTGTAAAATCTTTGGTCTTGAAGAGAACATGAGGTTAGTTTTGCTTTGATCTCGACAGAAATCACTGCTTCACCATCAGAGGAATATGTTTTTTAATCAAATTTAAAGTGTTTTTTGTTGGCATTTGTACACGTTGTAGTTATGTTTGGGTGCTTCTACACATACAAAAATTAGAATTCTGTCATAATTCACTCAATGTTATGTCAAAATCAATATGATTTTTTTCACTGAATGTCTCTGTCTTTAGAGTTTCAGAAGAGATGTCAACAATGTCTCGTCTGCAATCAAATTATTATTGAAGATCTCAATATGATCTCAAACATTTCTCATCAAATCCAGATTATTTTACTTTAATTTACCAGATTATTTTTATCAACGATTACACTCATTTGATTTGATTTAATGCTTGAAACACAACTAAGAGCAATAATGTTTGACCTGTTTTACCTTCTTGAAGTCTGACATCCCATGATAACTGTATGCTTTTACTGTATAGAAAAGATAAAAACAGGGTGAACAGACACACAACATCTTCATGATTTCATTCTGATGTAAACTGTACCATCACTGATTTGTCTTTTGGGAGAAAAGCGTGTGTGTGTGTTCAGGAATCAGTGAGATGAGCTGCTGGAGACAAGAGGAGTTCAGAGGTCAAGGGTTTCTAGCTTATCTCAAGGAACATCGAAGTCATTCAGGCGTTCAGTCGAAGGCGTTCATGCCAAATTTATATTCTGTTTTAGGCTTAGATGTGTGTGTGTGGCAGAATGGACACGGTTGAAAAGAGCGATTGGTGCAACGGTGGATGACTCACTGGTTTATTTATAGCACTCGCACACACAAAGTGGTTTTTTACATTTCTATACTCGTGTATACACAGCAACAAACGGTTAAACAAAGTTAAACAAACAGAAACTGTGTGTGTGTATGTGTGTGTGTGTGTTGTGTGTGTGGTGTGTGTGAGGGAGGAGAGAGAGAGAGAGAGAGAGAGAGAGAGAGAGAGCAGAGAGAGAGAGAGGGAGAGAGACGAGAGAGAGAGAGAGAGAGTGGAGAGGGAGAGAGAGAGAGGAGAGAGGAGAGGGAGAGAGAGAGAGAGAGGAGAGAGAGAGAGAGAGAGAGAGAGAGAGCAGAGAGCAGAGAGAGCTGAGGGACGAGGCCGAGAAAGAGAGAGCTCTGCAGGAGATGCTTTCTAGAGATCGAAAGAGGGAGAGAGAGAGAGAGAGAGAGAGAGAGAGAGAGAGAGAGAGAGAGAGAGGGAGAGGGCTCTCTCTCTCTCGAGAGAGAGCTCTCTCTCTCTCTCTTTTGCTCTTTCGAGAGAGAGAGAGAGAGAGAGAGAGAGAGAGAGAGAAACTTATTTAATGAGCAGTGATTGGTTGACAATTGGATGCTGTTGCTGAAATGAGGTATCCGGGCACAGAACAGATCCGTTTCCATGGGTACAGATGTTGACAGCTGGTGTTGCCGAGGGTCTGGCCGACTGACACCTGTGACCGCCCCCTCCATCCACCTGTCACTATGACAACAAGAACACTGCCAATGGGTCAATGTGTGTGTGTGAGTGCGTGCGTGCGTGCGTGTGCGCATGTGTGTCCGTGCGTGCGTGCGTGTGCGCGTGTGTGCGTGTGTGTGCGTGCGTGCGAAAACTAAAAACCCCTACATTAACCTGAGAGAAAGAGAAAGAGAGAGAGAGAGAGAGAGAGAGAGAGAGAGAGAGAGAGAGTATTAGGTGATATTTGCTCAGGATATTACACATCCAGAATAATTTTCTGTGTGCCTTTGTGATTTTAAAAACCTAAAAAAATGTAGGCAACGAGTAAGCAACCACTTAGCAACGCCCTAAGCTAAGCTCATGTACTCATACTCGTAAAAGTCTACCGATACCTCATGTGACATAACTGACCGAAATTTGTGCTTTGAAAGTTTGTGACAAGCACAAAAAATTATTTATTTTTTCATAATGTGTTTGAGGTGTTGTTATTAAGCAATAAGCCCCGTGAAGCAGTGGGTTACAGTGCATTATATAACAGCTAAGGGGTGTTGTTAGGCACGACGTGAAGCCGAACCTCAGCCGTAAACCCTCTTAGCTGTTATAAAATGCACTGTAACCCACTGCTTCACGGTGCTTATTGCTTTTATAAAACGGTTATTCCATATGAGTAACAAGGTAAAACGCTGCAAATAAGATGTTTGATATTAATAAAAATATTATTCTTCCACCAAACAAAGTAGTTCCTCAGAAACAGGTGCGGCTGCAACAGTGCTGTTGCCAAGCAACACAGACGCAGCAAAGATATGCAGTGGCGCAGTGATACTTTGTAAGCCTATGTAATGCGGTCAGAACCAGAGCCATAGAGAGAGAGTTGCGTCAACGGAAGTTCATATTTTTCGCGTGTCACGTGATTCATGGAGCCTCTCAATAGTTCCCGGAAGTTATGTTTTCTCTTTAAATGCTTTATTTCTTTCATTTATTTATTTTTTAAATGACTAACGTGTTTAAATTGATTAAACGTTCGTCACAATCGGTCTGCTTTGCTGCAGCTCCCTGCGTTACTAGTAACTTCCGGGAACTATTGAGAGGCTCCGTGAACCGCCATTGCTGTGAAAAAACGCTTTGAAGTGAATGAAGATGACGCGACTCTGGTACTAAAGGGTTCTGGTCAGAACTTACGGCTTAGAACTCGGCTCAGCCAATCAGAATCAAGGATCAGAACATTTTAATTAGTCTCACTGTGTTGTGCTTGGAAAATTGCCACCTCACCAAAAAAGAAATAATAAATACACAAGGATCGGTATTGGCGAGTACCAGAAAAAAATATCGGTACTCGTACTCTGTCTTTAAAAAGTGGTATCGGTGCATCCCTATGATAAATTGTTTTCCCCATTTTTCTTGTAAATGTAAAATTTTTCTGTAATTTTACTGTCCGCCGGGGCACCAAAAAAAAAGATATTTTTCCTATTTTTCTTGTAAATTCTTTGACCGTATTTCAAAAATACATGATTTTACATGAAATACATGAATTTGGTTTGTTAAAGTCAAGGAGCTCGTATCCCTCTTTCCTCTTCTTTCATTTTCCTTTTTAGCCCCTTTTTAAAACTCATTTAGATTCAGCTACACGCACACACATCTGACCTATGAGTCATTTCTGCAAACACACTCTTTTATCTCTCTCTCTCTCTCTCTCTCTCTCTGTGTTTTACGATTACCTGTCAATCACGCTGTCTGTGAGGCAGTCGGGTCTGGAGAGGTCAGGTGGGCGTCACCGAGTCTTGTATCCGCTCATCTTGTCTGTGTTGAACAGATATTTTGGTCATTGTTGAGTTTCATTGCTTAATGGATTTCCTCAAATATACGTCTCTTCTCTTCTTCACTTTTCTCTTGTCTGGTGAGCTGTGATAAAGGAAAGTGACCTTGTTGTGAGAGGCACTGACAGTCATCATTTATTCTCTTCCTGTGTATGTGAGTCTTTCTTCAGTGGAACACAAGAGAAGATATTTTGAGAAATGTGTCGGTGGTTTTTTGGTTATCAACGTTCTTCAAAATATCATGTTTTGCAGATGAAAGAAACTCATACAGGTTTGGCATGACACGAGAATGAATAAATGATGACATTTTTGGACGAACTATCCCTTAAGATATATTTAAAAGTATGCTTCAGTAGTAGTGCCTATATACTTACATACTTACATACTTCAAGCAATTCAATTATAATGTGTGTTGATTTAGAATCCACTGACGTGGATCATAACCCGAGACAACACAACAGTTTTAGGAACAAGGAAAAGAAATAAAAAGAAATAATCATCAAGTACTATATTATCGGGAACACAAGTGGAATCGACACACACATGTGCTCTGTTGAGCTTGAAATGTTCTGTCTCAGTGTGGGAGTCGTGGTTTGATGCCCTGATATAACAAAATTCCTTGTTAATGGAAGATTTAGTCATATTTAGGAGAACAAACAGTACAGGAGGCCATGGGAAAAACGACAACAAAAAGGAGTGATATTTGACAAACAAACATAATCTCACTGTAAAACATACAAAAACAAGATCTCACCGCTGTATCGTGTTCTCAATCTCTCTGTTTGTCACTTTATACATGATGTGAATAATGTCGCACAGTGTTTTATTGTACACTAGAAATTGTGGGTAACAAATCCAAACATTTAAAGGATATGACTTATGCACTGGATAAATCTGGTTGTGGATTAAGAGTACTGTTTATGTGTACCCTAAACATTTCAATTTAGATATTTGTTTACATTTACAATATCTCAAAGAAAGTTGAGTTTACACTTCAGACATCTGGATGTGAAAGAAGTTATGAAGTCAAGAAAAAAATATGTGGTTGAATTATTTTCTTTAAATCTATGCATCTGTCTGTGTTCATTTCCCAAATATTCTCTTACGTAACCCACTGTGTGCGTGTCGGCTCTGTATTTCAGTTCCACGCTTTCTCAATGTAATTTATTCCCTAAAATATTCATCACATCCGTCACACTGTATTCAGTTTAAGCCTGAGGAGGACAAACCATTTTAGCCTATAAACACAAACACTTATGTAACAAAAGAGGTAAACACACACACACACACACACACACATTTGAACCATTTTAGCCTATAAACACAAACACTTATGTAACAAAAGAGGTAAACACACACACACACACACACACTGAGATGATTTCTAGATGAATTGTTACCAGATATGAATTAAACACACGCGCGCACACAAACACACGCACACACGGGACGGGTTGAGCAGTGATGTCACGCAAACCCTTATCTCTCCTCTATTCTCAAAGAGAGAGGAGATGAAAAGAGACAAGAATATTATACTAAACAAACATTGTGTATGTGTTCAGAGATGGCCTGAGTTAAAACAGTTAGCCACCCACAGCAGTCGAGTGGATTTCTGAATGAAAGAGTCTCTTGCGTGAGATTTTCCTCTGACAATCTGCCAAAAATACGCTCACTTCATAAAATGTGCTGCCAACAACCCAGAGCTGATGGGCAGACCAAACCAACGTCCTGTCTGTCTCCACACACACACACACACACACACACACACACACACACACACACACACATCTAGTGGGTGACTCATCGTTCTCCAGACTCTTTACAGGACGAGTGAAATCAACATGATCCCACAGCCCCCCAGATCTGCCGACACAAGCTGCTGTCTCATGTGTGTGTCTGAGAAAAAGAAACAAAAGGGAATAAAAGATAAACAGATCTTATATCTGTTCAAACATATAAATCGCAGATATCTATATCTGACAGCCATTGTTTGATATTACACTTAGTTATCAAATAAAACACTAGTGCACGACTTCAAAACAAAGCATTATTCTTCAATAATCAACCGCTATTATAATATCACAAGCTAGTTTCCACTCCACAGATAACAGAAGATCATAATGAGTGGGTTTGTTTTTTCTCCAGGGGCTCTTTGTCACTGAAACATCTTTTCAGATCTGTTGTTAGGCAACAAAGACAGTTGCACATGTCTTACGAAAATGCTAAGCAGTGCTTTTGGGTTTTCTTAGGTTTAAAATGCTTGAGGGAGATTCCATATTATTATTATTTTATATAATTGTATAGTTAACCATAACTGTAGAAAGTATACACTGTCGCTTTTTACATTCACAAAAATGTAAATGTAGTGGCAGCAGTTTGTTCAAAGATAAATGAACATTAAACATTACTTTTTATCTTTACAGAAAACTATAAAATAAAAGCCTCATGCACTCTGGAAACCAAAAATCAGAAAAAGGTTTTTTGGTTCCCAGAATGCTTTGCAAGAGGCTGTTATTTTATAGTTCTTGTAAAGATAAAGACTTGTTCATGTTTAATGTTCATTTATCTTTGCTAATAAATTAGATAAATATAAATCTACAGTAAGTTACTGGCAAACTGCTGCATTTGCACACAAACTTTGACACAACCATGGCACATTTTTCTTTCAAATCCCTTATGAAATTGAACAAAAGACTTATTATAGTGAAAGTGTCTTAACCATGTTTTTTTATTTATATTAACATACAAATATCACCGTTAAATCATGTTTAATTTAAGTAAGGGATTCAACGAACCTTCGAGCAAGGTTTACATAAAATCATTAATGTCGAGTTTGTCCAGCAAACAAAAATCTTGACTAGCCTGAAGCGCGCGCGCGTGTCTGTGTGTGTGTGTGTGTGTGTGTGTGTGTGTGTGTGTGTGTGTGTGTGTGTGTGTGTGCGAAACCGGTTTTGCGTATGTTGTCTCAGTGACGCACGGTTATAACGGGAGGAGCTGTCCGCGGTGCTGACGCGAGAGATATTCCGCGCACGAGCTCACGGTGCAACACAGCGGCAAACAGCGCGAGAGCGATGCGCAGCGCACTCACGACTCTCCGTTAAAGCAGACCGAGCGCAAAGGTAAGAGGGTTTTGCTTCTAAACACTATTAACGTGTTCATTTAATGTGAAAGGATGTATAATCACTTTTCCTTTCTCTTTAAAATGTCTTTCTCTTTTAAAGCAGCAACGCGCGAGACGCGCGCAAGACGCATTCGTTCCTTTATAAACGGCACAATGCAAGGAATTTCCAAACGCGTTTTGAAAGTTTAATCGCGTTAATATAGAAAAAAGCTGAACACAACAAGCGAGGAACGACGCAGACGTCAGTCTGACGCATCAGGAAAATGAACCATGGCTTTATAGTTAAGAAAGAAAATGTGCATTTATATTACTTTACTACAAATAGCTACCATGAAAAAACTACACGCCTGTAGTTAATGTAGTAAAAACATTGAACATTTTAATAAAGGGTTTGTAGCCTTAATTTAAATCAATTTCAATTAACGATCTGTTAAATAACAACACGCAGCTATTTTAAAAGCCTAATTACTGATCATAGTGATAATTCATCAGGAATGTTAAGAACCCCGAGGGAAAAGTGTCCAAGTTTAAGTCATACAAACGACATTAACCCTTAAAAACAAACTGGGAATGTTGAAAAGCGTAGCGTTGCGCACGAGCGTTTAGCGCGCGCGGTCTCCCGTAGCAACGGCCGGTGACTCATTTAGTCGCGGCGGTAATTTAGAAACTAATGAGATTTTCAGCGCGGGGTGCGCGCCGCGCGCTCTCGGAGTGCTCCACAAACACTCATATACGAGAGAGATATATATATATTTTTTGTCTCGTAATTTATATATTTATTAGCTCTAAAAGGACAAAAAGCATCATAAAATAGCCTACAATAAAAGTCATCAACATGACTGAAGGATTTGTGTTGAAAAGGACCACAAATTGAAGATATAATTCACTTCTGAGCTCTGCCAATGATTTGACTTCACAGATATTTTGGTTGTATTTTTATTACGCTTTAGATGTTTTTTAATATGAACTATATGGTCTTCATAAAAAAGTTTATTTATGTGCGAAAAAACGGTGTGTTTGCAACTCACCATCTCTCTTTCCTTTCCTCTCTCATTTCTCAGGTAAATCATGTCATCTAGATGCCCTGTCGGGGTGTCAATCCTACCCGTCCTACACCTCCTCCCTCTTTTCCTCTCTCTCGTTTACGGGATTCAAGGAGCCACACTACGGGAACATCGCTTGAATGAACCTGGATCGTATGAACCCGTGTCCCAGCTCCGTCCTCCTCCAAGTGCAGAGATGCTCCGAGCTCTACGCTACATCCAAAGTCTTAGCCAGCGAACCCCGTCTGATCCCCTCGTGGACACAGATGACATGGAGAGAGTGCGTTCAATGCTCCGACTAGCGGCTCCCGCCCGTGGATCCACGCTGATGGATAGAGACCTGGAAGAGAGGGAGGATGGCAACGACAAAACTCAACAGTGGCTGCAAGCGGTGCGGACTACACTACAACAGACAGAAGAGCAAATGGTGCCCCAAAAGAAGGTCACCGGGCACAGCTCATCACCACCTCGGCCTCGCTACGCCATCCAACCCAGAGCGAAACAACAGCTGGAGGTGGAAACTTCCAGCGATCCGAGCAGCCGGAGACGACACCGGCAGTACCCGCTAATGTTCGAGGACGAGGACGAACAGGAACAGCCGCTGAAACGGACCAATGAGAACGCGGAGAAGCAGTACACGCCCCAGAAACTGGCCACTCTCCAGTCGGTGTTCCAGGAATTGAGTGGAATCTCCACTGCGAGGAGCGACAGCAAGCGGGAAAGTGAGGATGACGACGACGAAGACGACTTGTACAGGCAGAGGAAGATGGCATTGGAGGACCTCATGGGAACAGATGAATGGGAACCTCTGGAGGAGCAAACGGAGACGGAAGAAGAACAAAGAGAAAGACGTGATGACAACCTTGATGATGATGTCAAAAGGTCAAACCAACCTGATTTCTTTCAGTCGGACACTGAAGACATCGCAAAGCTCGTGGATCTGCTCAAACTTCTAGAAAGCAGAGAGCAAAAACGTGAAGAGGAACAAGAGGAGCAAGAAGCGGACAGAGACGTAGAGAAGAAAGATGCAGAGGACGATGAGGACAGAGATGAAGAAGAGAGAGAGATTCGACCCGTGCATGGATCATTCCCTCAGTCTTTATCTCAGCTCATCACAATCTCACAAAGGCTCCAGATCCCTCCGGCGGACGTGATCGACCTGCTTCTTAAAAACAACTTCAGAATCCCGTCGCAGTCACGCACCTTACGCCGCGGCACCACTGCAAACGTCACGGAGGAACAGCGTCGTGCAAGACATCTTGAGCATCCTCGAGCTGGTGAGCGCGGCACAACAAAACGACAAACGTCCCCTGCAAACGAAACCGCCGCGTTACTACCAGAGAGAACGAGACCTCCCGAGCTACGCAGAACCCGGCAGGGACGACTACGACGACACCGCAGGCGAGGAAGACGAACTCGCCAGTTTCCTCACGTCAGAGATGCTCACGCAGGGACCGAGGCGTCCGACTCCCTCGCTCGAGCGGCGCTCTGTCTACGGTACGCTCGGACAGGATTACTTTGATAAAAACACGGCAGAAAAGAGGCCGGTGGAGCACAAGAGCGCCGCCACGAGTTTAGACGACGACACCATGATGAGGATCCTGAGGTACCTGGAGCCCGAGAGCGATGACGAAACAAACTCTGAGAACAAAACCATCCCTGAGATGTAGACATGTACAGATTATATTCATCGTTTCAAGTGTCATATATTAAAGTATTTTGAGATATATATATATATATATATATACACATTCCTCAATGGTGTTTAGTCAACCTAGTGTTTAGATTTTTCTAATTTTGTGTTCTCTAGAATAAAAGAGTATTTTAGTAAAAGCAACGAATTCGTTTCTTAGTTCAAGCCGTTTTTCAGTAGCGAGTCACACTGGTGAACACACACAGATTTCCTCCAGACATTAGTTGTGCTTTTGTGCGTGCGATGAGGTCATGTGTGACGTGGCAGAGGTCAATAAAGCACTTGTTCACACTGCGCTCCTCTGTTTGTGTCGTTTCTCAATGACATTCCATTCATACGGTCTCAAAAACAACTTCAATACAACTCGAGGATTTGCAATCATTTAATTTTAAAACTTGGTTTAAAACGACAACATCACAGAATAATCAAACAAAATAAACCCGGATTGTCTTAAATCAAATAAAGCAGTCCTAGTGATTTTGCCAAATAAAACGTGTTCCTGGATCAACATTCCTGTTCACTGTAAAAAAAATAATAATTTGTTAACACAATGAGTTTGCATGAAATTCATTAGTTGACTAAAAATTTTAAGGCAGCCATTTTTTTTAAAGTGTGCCATAGAAACATGTCTTAAGTTACCATAACTTATCTTTAAATTCAGAAGGAAATAATAGGTAAATAAAAACGGTATACAAACCCCTTCCCAATCCTGACTTGGATTCACATACATGGCTTAGCTTAAGTTAAAATGCCTTTAAAATAAAACATTACTGATGCGCATCTCGAGACAAAACAATGGCACTGACATATTTGAGTTTTTCTCAGGTAAAACAGCTCAAACATTCATTTTAGTGCGGGACTGTGCATGAATCCTGCCATCTTATGTTCTGATCTGATTCAATGTTTTGGACCAGCCTACTATTTTAGATGCAATACAATAAATATTCTTAAAAATAGTAAAAGGTTTTGCTCTTTCAGTGCATTAAAGTCTGGATCAGGAGTGTCCCGGATTTGCAGGTGATGCTGCTTCAGTATGTGGGTTTGTTCATATACTCTTGCATTGTCTGCCGAAAACACATAAAAAAACAAGTTTTAAAATGACAACTGACCAGTATAAAATATAAAAAGTAAAGTACACACGCGTGTATCTGACCTCCTGAGAAGAATCCGCCTCCTCGAGTGATTTGGCCACAGACGCTTTGGATGTTTCCTGCACCTCTCCACCAATGACAAACTCATCCAGAATAAAATACGCCTTCTCGAAGTTAAAGATGATGTCTAATTCACACACCTACAACACATCAGCAGTGTTTATATAGACAACATGCGCAAGTGTGCAAACACACAGATGAATGACATTATGTGTCATAACAAACACACCTACCTCACAATCTTTATTTACAAAACCACCTCTTTAAAACAAGCTCGATGAGTCAAGCACTGTTACTGTGATTTACTATGGTACTGTTATTTTGCAGTGATTTAATGGACTTTTAAACAACACAAAAAGCCACAAAATCACTCTCAGCATCACACTGGCATCCAGCCACAGCGGTGGAGCATCGTGACAATACGTTTGGCACAGAAAAGCAACACTATATCCCGATCATCAGTTCTTACGTTTCCAAAGTACTGATCCAACAACTCGACGTATCTGTGCAGGAGCTCCAGCGTGATGAGCTCATTGTCCTCCTGCTCCAGACCACAACAGAAATACAGACTCGCATACCTGCAGATGAAGAACAAACAGAAGAACACGCTGGTGTTATATGTACACTAGCGGTCAAAAGTTTTGGGACACTTACTCACTTATGTATTCAGATTTTTTCCACATTTGTGACCCTGGATCACAAAACCAGTCTTATGGGTCAATTTATTGAAATTGAGATTTTTAAATCATCTAAAAACTGAATAAATAATCTTTTTATTGATGTTTGGTTTGTATATAGTTACAACTCATTAAAACTCAGGAATCTGAGGGTGCAAAAAAATCTAAATATTGAGAAAATCTCCTTTAAAGTTGTTTAAATGAAGTTCTTAGCAGAGCATATTACTCCCAAAAATAAAGTTTTGATATATTTATGGTAGGAAATTTACAAAATATCTTTAAGGAATTTGATCTTTACTTCATATCCTAATGATTTTTGGCATTAAAAAAAATTGCTGATTTTGACCCATACAATGTATTTTTGGCTATTAATACAAATGTTCTTGTGCTACTTAAGACTGAATTTGTGATTAAGGTCTGAGATGCTTTTTAAACAATATTAAAGGAGTTTTGATCTATTCTGTGCACTTATTGGCTGTTCTTTCTTCATTATTCAGTCAAAGTTATCCATTTAAAAACATTTTTTATTAAATAAAAACATGTATGTTTGGGAAATTATATTTTTGTCTACTAAACTAATTTCATATATTTAAGCAAACACCTCAGATCAAAAGTTTTTTTTAATAATGAGAAAACATTTGACCGCTAATGTAGTGAATTAATTACATTTATGAGAAATTAGATTAGCCTTTTTGGGAGAAATTCATAAAATATCATATCATACATTTTCTGCGTTGTCTGCTTTTTTATAGTTATATCTATGAAATAAATGGTTACATCAAGTGGACAAAAAAATCTGATAACAGTATGTTGACAAGTTTAATATTAATGTACCAATTTCAGCTAAACTTCGGCAGACTGTGAAACTAAATAGAATTGTGGTTGTTTTGTAAGTGAAATATTTTTGGCCAGTGAACCAAACTTTACGTCTATAAGTTTTGTTTTGCAACACTCAACATTATTAATGATTGTGAGAGATCTACACAAACACGTATAGTGTGTGCCATAAAGAAAGGGTTGGACTGCTGATCATTAACTTTAAAGGTGAAAGGTTGTGTTAACCTATTCTACTGGAGAGAGTAATGTGGAAAAGAGAGAAAGAGAAATAATGTCTGACCTCCGGTAGACGATCTTTACATCTCTCCACTGTAGGAAGTTGCAGGCCTTCGGAGGTCGTGCCAGCACTAGATGGGTGACGTCTCTTATGATCTTCTTCTTGTCTCGATTGCTGAGAGCCGTGAACCATTTCTGCAGTCGCAGTTTTCCCTGACGACTGAACAGCAGCAGAAATCTCATCTGCACCAGAAACACGCAGACGAATGAGTTTGAAATTCTTACAAACGTTCCTTAGTTTGGAACCATAATAACATGCGAACGTGCCGTCGTACGATTAGATCACAAACAAACGAACTTGACTTTTCTAAAACATTTGTGCAATATTAAATAAGCAGCCGGTGTCGAGATGATTCAGTCACTAAAACCGGTGGCTTTTTGCAACATTTTTATTAAACACATTTTGGGACCTCACAGGTATGTGCAAGTATTTGACTACGACATGAATGTCAAAGACTATTCAGTCTGTTAAACTATAACTAGAAATACTATTTAGGGGTAGCTGCTTGCTGATTTTAAAACACAAACACACACACAACTTTACAACGACACACACAGTCAGTCTCCTACAGCGCACACGCTACAGACAAAGATGTGTGCAAGACGTCTCAGCGAGACCCCAGTGGGAATCTGTGACATTTGGGTCTGTTGCTAAGTGCCTGCATCCCTGTTGCCATCAAACACACCGACATGACATCATGCACGCACGCACGCACGCACGCACGCACGCACGCACGGATGTCATTGGTGTGATATTAACCGAGCAAAGAGATAAAAGTCATAAATGCATCATTGAGAAACAAAAGTGCCTGTTATCAGCAAACGAACGGTGTTTGAAACAAACACACACATCTTTAAACGAGGAGAAAACACACAAACACAAGCTCAGTTTGTACAGTACTCATTTCTTTGTGATCATTTCAGGCAAATTAGAGTTACGCTACAATAACGCGCATACGCATGCGCACTTGTAACCTCACCATCCTGACACTCTCCCGCTGATCTTCTAAAGCTCCACGCGTGGATTTCTGCACGGATTCATGTCCAGGTGATCAGAGGCCGGTGTGGGTCACTTTCAGCTGTGTTTCACCGGTGCTGTTCTCGCTCTGCGTCCTCACAGGTGCGCGCCGATCCAACAGGTGCGCGCAGAGGGCGTGGCGGAGACCTGTGCGCGCCTGTGATTGGTGGACGTCTGCTGGGTTTACCTGCTCAGGTGTGATGAGATCATATTTTCCACTATAGCAAGTTTCCTTCATTTTCATACATTTAAATAATTGTATATATGCAGCTTTCTTGGGCGGGGCTGTGGATAAAAATAACGAAACTCGCTTGTATAAAATGTGCATTGTATGAGACAAGATTATTCAACGTAAACTATAATTCATGTTCTTATTTACATTAAATATACAACATCATATACAATTGAAAACTATGATATTTAAGGTACAAAGACGTTAATATTTCATTTAGGCTATTAGAAATAGTCGACGATCTCATATTTAATGTCATATATTAATGTGCAAATATAATTTTCTCCTCACACAAACCTAAACTGTGAAGTCTACTGTCAAATGAGTGTTATTTGTCTCATCACCTGTAGGTGGCGATCTGTGTGGCCCCGCGGTGAGTGGCGTATAGGGCTCCTCTGGCACTCATGTGACCCCGGTGATGGTTAAAAGCGCGTGCGAGCGGCCACGAGCTCAGCGGGCGACCTGTGCGTCGATTCGGGGTGTGAGGATGTCTCTGTACCGGAACTCAGCATGGTTTCTCAAAGGACTCACCGAATTCACCAAGTAAGAGATGCACTGCTTTTAAAAAATCTTAACACAAACATTGTTACCTAGACTAATGCTTTACATATAGATAATGTACTTTTAAATAGTTCATACAGGATAGCTTAAAGATTATAACATGGAAATCTTAATATCATAATGTTCAGCATTATAATATAATTTAGGATGTAAAATAAAATCTTTGTTTTGTACATTCCACCTTTTCTAAGAGAGACAGGGCAATAAGACCTATATAAATATGAATGAATACAAGGACAAACCAAAATACAATTCAATACAACGTATAAACAAGAAGAAACTTTATGTAGTCTAAAAATAAGGATTTAGTGATAATGTGATCAAACGTAATCTTGAACTGTAATGCATGATATAACATATAGGTTAAGCATTTTCCCATAAATATGGTTTTAACATTTAATTGGATTGTCAAATTTTGCATGTTTAACATCCAGTATGTGGCTGTAGGTGTACGTCCTGTATAGAGTCAAACTGTTCATGTAAAAATACATTTGATTGCGTACATTTGCATAATGCTTCTTTATTTTTACCATAGTATTTGTTCACCATGTTCATTCTTTTCTAAACAACACATAATTTTTTAACACATCTGTGATATATGTCATATGTTTGGTTGCTTTGCATAATAACCAACTTAATATAGTAGCCTATGTTGTTTTACATTGTCTACCTTTGCCTCTGTTACTCCTCTAATCCAGTGACCCTCTCACATCCCATAATGGCTCACACATCACTCTTAACAGTAGATGCATTTAACCAGAAAAGCTTGTTTCCCCCCCCAGCGTTTCTTTGTGCCTCTTTATCTCTCCACCGGCCTGGCACGCACGGACAATGCCGGTCTTTGAGCTCGGGTCAAGAGCACAAGAGCCGCTGATACCAGGAGCGCCGGTATCAGAGAAGCCACTGATGGCTCACGCTCATTAGCTAAGCGATGACGCAAGGCCATAATTCAGGAGAGAGAATCTCATCCGGTTACACTTCGGGATCCACAACTGACACTGGACATCAAATATAACAACTTACAAAAGAAAATAAACAAATATGACAATGAACTGCATGGGCCAAACAAAACATATGTGACCCTGGGTCACAAATCAGTCTTAAGTAGCATGAGAGCATTTGTAGTAAAAGCCAAAAATACATCGTGTGGGTCAAAATGAGCCATTTTTCTTTTATGCCAAAAATCATTAGGATATGAAGTAAAGATCAAGTTGCATGAAGATATTTTGTACATTTCCTCCCGTTTAGTAATAAGCTATGCTAAGGACTTCATTTAAACAACTTTAAAGGCCATTTTCTCAATATTACGATTTTTTTTGCACCCTCAGATTCTTGATTTTCAAATAGTTGTATCTCGGCCAAATGTCGTCCTATCCTAACAAACCATACATCAATGGGAAGCTTATTTAGTCAGCTTTTAGATGATGTAAACATCTCAATTTTGTAAAATTGACACTGGTTTTGTTGTCCAGGGTCACAAATGATATAGGCAAAACAGGGACATTTATAACTTTGGTGTCTCTAAAATGTAGTTTCATGATTTTCTTTTATCATTTTTTCATATGGTTGAAAAAACTCTTCAGTGGTTTTGTGTTCATACAATGGAAGTCAATGTCGTTTGATTACCAACATTCTTCTAAATATCTTATAGCCAAATATCTAGAAAGAAACTCATACAGGTTTGACATGAGAATGAATAATTGATGAATTTGCCTTAAGACACTTTTCTGAAACATTTACCTACGATTGCATTTTGATTCGCCACCTTGACCGAGTGTGACATTAAAAAGTATGAGATTCAAGCGCACTAATAAGTGAGACAATAAGTCATTGGGCCGTGTTTTTGAGCGCTAAATAGATGTCACCAGGGATAATTGCTAATGAAACGACTGTGTTCCAGGGGGGCGTTTGAGTCAGCGTCTAAAAACTTTGTGGAGAAAGACCTGGAGACATCGCTGGCGGGCCGGTCCTTCATGATCACTGGAGCAAACAGCGGCATCGGTAAAGCGGCTGCCATGTCTATCGCTAAGAAAGGTGCGTGTGCGACGAGAGCAAACGCTGTAGTAACGTTTTCTCGAGTGATTTTTCGCAGAAGAAACTACTGCGTTATTTGTGTTCATACATATTTCTAAATTGCTTTCTGTGTGTATGAATTTGTTGTTTTGCTTTACATCAAGGTGGTACGATCCACATGATCTGCAGAAACAAAGACAAGGCAGAAGAAGCCAGAGCTGAGATTGTCAAAGATTCTGGAAACAAAGTACGTGTGTATTTGTGAAAGGATTGTACCGATAAACCAAAGGATGTATCAACCATTTACTTGTGCTCCATTTGTACAAAAGCTCACATGTTTTTTGATCTTCATGCATTATAATAATACAGTGGATGTTGTGATAAAGTACGCCACCGTTCTGTTTCAGGAAATCTTCGTGCATATTTTGGATCTGTCTGAAACCAAGAAGGTTTGGGAGTTTGCTGAGTCTTTTAAGAAAAAGTACAAAACCCTCAATGTTCTGGTGAGCACATTTCTCTCCTACGTGGATATGGTCTTGACTACATTTATTGATCGATGGACTGATAATGTTTTGATTTGAATGAGACAGATCAATAACGCCGGCTGTATGATGACCAAGAGGGAAGTTAATGGTGAAGGTTTGGAGAAGAGCTTTGCTAGCAATTCTCTGGGTGAGAAAACACACACAAACAGCTCAATATCATATCACAGTATGTCATGTTTCATCCACACACCTGATGTCATATGTGTGCTGTTGTACAGCCGTGTACATCCTCACCAAGAGTCTCATTCCACTGCTGGAGAAGAGTCCTGACCCTCGAGTGGTGAGTAAACCAGACACACAAACACACAGAGGATGAGAGATCAGACGGGTCACCTCTCTCTCTCTCTCTCTCTCTCTCTCTCTCTCTCTCAGATAACAGTCTCATCCGGTGGGATGCTGGTGCAGAAACTGCGGACAGGGAACCTGCAGTCTCAAAGGGGAAGATATGACGGCACTATGGTGTACGCACAGAACAAGGTACACGTACACACAAACACACACACAAGGACCTTTGAAAGTACATAAGCAAAACATTCGAGGCGATTTATAATATGCATGTAAACATATGTGGAGCAATATTCAATTTAGACTGTAATATACGAAAGAACAATGTATTTCTGTATTAAAACTTGCAAAAAGATCATTTTTAAATTATGAGTAGGACACTTGAGATTGTGATTTTTTTTGTGAGTACCCCGCAATGACTTTCTTAAAATTCAAGGTGCATTCAACCCAGCATTGAGTCAGAAATCCCATCTGTTGGGTTATAAATTAACCCATGTTGGGTTATTTTAAGCCGTTATTGGGTCGATTATAAACATTTTCTGGGTTTATTTAACCCAACGGTTGGGTTTGTCCATTTCTGACCCAATGGTGGGCTGAAATAACCTAATATTGTTTAGAGTGCACTGCGTTAAAATATGAATTTAAATTACATATTAAAATGAAAATGGCTTATTATTGATTTTAAAATATTGCATCGAGTGTTGCACGTGCTGTATATGTATAACAACACTACATTATGCTAGAATTTAAAGTGAATTTTATGTGCACTGTAAAAAAAAAACTTAGTTAACTAATGAATTTAATGCAAACTAATATATTTAGGTTGAATTAATTCAACAGCCAGGTTACCTATTTTTTTACAGTGGTTTAGTAATGTTAGTATTTTCTTCAGCATGTTTGTTACTTTAGAAGTTACTCCACTTCCATGTGACATGTGTTTGTCATTTTCAGAGGCAGCAGGTTGTGATGACGGAGCAGTTTGCTAAAGCTCATCCCAACATACATTTCTCTGTGATGCACCCCGGTTGGGTCGATACGCCAAGTAATCACAAACACCACAGAAATGACCCACAATAGATTTCAATTGTAGTTCTGTCTCGGCTCATCATGAATACAATAGCACAACAGCAGTAAAGTGGATTGTTAATCCTGTATATATATTTATCTATCGGTTATCTCTCTCTCTGTAGCTATTGCGAGCGCAATGCCTGACTTCCACAGCTCGATGAAGGAGCGTTTGCGGACACCAGAACAAGGGGCCGATACGGTCGTGTGGCTCTCCGTGTCCGAGGCTGCTGTCAAGAATCCCAGCGGGCGTTTTTATCAGGGTGAGCAAACACACACATGGCATGTGTGACTGATTTGAAACACTCCTCATAGGAAGCAACTTTGGGAGGCATATAAATAAACCGCACATCGAGTGAAGTAGTCATTTTTCATCCTACGTTTTGGAACCGTAGGTGGCTTATGACGCGTATGTAGACAGCTCGCTGCATTTTGGAATGGAGCTTGCATCTTTCTCTCCTTTTCCTTCTGTGTTACGAAATAAAGAGTCTTTCAGGAGACAAAGAACCGATGAAAGATGCTGATGAGAGAGGAGAGAAGACAACGATAATGATTAAATGAAGAATGGACAGATAGAGCAGGAGATGAAAGGAGAAAAGAGAGAGATTAAGAAAGAGAGGAGTGTTGGCGGCTCTCCAGCGCAGCTGCGGCGGGCACGGATTCAGTACCAGACACGGCCGGAGTCAAACCAAACAGAGCGCTTCACTATTTCAATTTCTCAAGACAGTTACGGATATCTTCAAAGTTTATACCCATGAATCAAACGTATACGCTTGAAGACGTCTTTTGTGAGGGAATTATTGAATCAGTCGAGCTTCTCAACCAGAGAGCACCTCAAATTATTTAAAATAAAAGGTTCAAACATCTAAAAATCAAGATGACAATTTGACTCAATGGTTCCATAAGGAACCATAAATAAACGAAAGAACCCGTCGGTTCTGTCCTTTTGTTCCCAAAAGGATCTTGATAACAGAAAATAAGGTTCTTTAGACTATAACGAGAAAATAAATCTTTGACTGAATGGTTCTTCTACACTCTTAAAAATAAAGGAGCTTAAAAGGTTCTTCATGGCCTTTGACTGAATGGTTCTTTGTGGAACCAAACATGGTTCTTCAACGGCATCGCTGTGAAGAACCTTTTAAGCACCTTTATTTTTAAGAGTGTAGAACAACCATTCAGTCAAAGGTTCTTTGAAGAACCATCGCTTTCTTACTTTTTATAATCTGAAGAAACTTTTGTGTTCTTCTATGGCATCGCTGTGAAGAACCTTTTAATCACCTTTATTTTTAAGAGTGTAGAACAACCATTCAGTCAAAGGTTCTTTAAAGAACCATCGCTTTCTTACTTTTTATAATCTGAAGAAACATTTGTGTTCTTCTATGGCATCGCTGTGAAGAACCTTTTAAGCACCTTTATTTTTAAGAGTGTAGAACAACCATTCAGTCAAAGGTTCTTTGAAGAACCATCGCTTTCTTACTTTTTATAATCTGAAGAAACTTTTGTGTTCTTCTATGGCATCGCTGTGAAGAACCTTTTAATCACCTTTATTTTTAAGAGTGTAGAACAACCATTCAGTCAAAGGTTCTTTAAAGAACCATCACTTTCTTACTTTTTATAATCTGAAGAACCTTTTGTGTTCTTCTATGGCATCGCTGTGAAGAACCTTTTAAGCACCGTTATTTTTAAGAGTGTAGAACAACCATTCAGTCAAAGGTTCTTTAAAGAACCATCGCTTTCTTACTTTTTATAATCTGAAGAACCTTTTGTGTTCTTCTATGGCATCGCTGTGAAGAACCTTTTAAGCACCGTTATTTTTAAGAGTGTAGAACAACCATTCAGTCAAAGGTTCTTTAAAGAACCATCGCTTTCTTACTTTTTATAATCTGAAGAAACTTTTGTGTTCTTCTCTGGCATCGAAGAACCTTTTGAAGCACTTGTGTATGACATCACCGTGAAGAACCTTTTGTAGGGTGTTTTATAAGAGCGTGTTTCTTTGCGTTTGATTATTTTTATAACTAATATACATTTGTAGTTACGCCAAGCTCTTGGGTAACGTTCACTGTTACTAATATGAGTCAAACTTCCAGATGACTTGACATGAACATCCTTCAGCGTTTGCTTGTATTTTTCCGCATTAGATCGTCAGATGGTGTCGGCTCACCTTCCTTTGGCCTGGACGCGCAGTTCGCAGCTGGAGGATCAGAAGTTCATGAGCGTGATGGATGATCTGGCCAAGAGCTTCCAGCCTCACTAAATCTGTCCGGCACACAAAACTACAGACGTAGATCACTAACACACAAACACACACACAGTCCTGTTGTGTTTAACTGTCTAATGACGTGTGGATACCATAAAAAACCTAAAAAAGAGGTTTAAAAACCATTTACATGAAATGTCCTCCAGCTCAATAAATTCTTAATCAAGCTTAAGTCCTTCATATTTGTTGACGTTCTCTCCTGCGATTGGTTCCGACCGACACGGGTCTTTCCCCACAGCTTACTGGTCCCAGCACCACGTGATCAATCTCAGCCAATCGCAGTGCGCTTCCGCTCACACTGTGCCGGTGACTCCAACGAATCAGGTCGCTCGGGTGGGAACCCGTTCTGACCGGAGTCGCCCCGGCTGTCAATCAATCACTCACAGCCAATCACCTGGTGGCGTCCAGGAAGCTGAGGGGAAATCACCTGATGTTCCAGAGAATGAGGAAGTGTTTAAAAAGAAAATCATTATAATAATATTTAATAACACGTCTGAACATACAGACTGGATAATTATTCATTATAACATGACTGTACTTTGACACATTTCTTGTCGAGCTTTAATAAACATTATTGAAGGCGTGTTGGTGTTAAAAGGCACATCTGTTAAGGTTATTTTTATTTATATAATATTTATTGTAGTATTTTACAGTAATTACTATAGTAGTATTTATTATAGTGAAATGATAAAATACTGTGGTCAAGTTTACGAAGTATACTAGAGTATTTTTTGTGGACTCCCACCAGAAGATATGAAACAAAAACACATGAAATAATATTAAAGTAAAAAATGTCTCACATAAGATACAGCATAGATCTTTATTGTAATTTCATTTCATCTCAATCTCTGGGCTGACACCCAGCCGGCAAAAGAATAACGTCAGTTTTATACTAGCAACAAGATATTCTCATATGAAAAATACAGATGTGTGAGTGTTCAGCATGAGAACACAAGTTTATATATAGAGAGAATAATACTTCATTACTCAACTACTGAATAGTCTTAGAAAAAGGACATAAAAAACAGATTTCACTTGGAGGTATTTACAGTTTTATCACTAGTTTGACAACGTTTTCAACATATAAAAGCAAAAACAACACTGTGTGTTTGAAGTGTTTCAATGTCAGATGTGTTTGGGATTTTATTCAGGTTGATGTGACTCTCAGACGCGCCAATTTCAGTCAGAGAGCTTGAATAAAAATATGTCTTTCAAACCTTTCAACTCAAAAAAAGCCTCATTAAGATCTTTTTTGCATTGTGACATCATTTTCTTGCACTTTATGCACTCATGCAAGGTTTCTGGATTACCAGATTCAGAATAACAATGTTTAAAGATCGCATTTAAATGTCAGGAAAAACACGTCACAATTGAAAAAACATCAAAGGCAGCTTTGTTTTATTCAAGTACAAAAGAGCGTGAGACAGACATTCGCAGCGTTTCTTTATGGTGAATAAAATGACAATTTCGCAGTTGTTCAATGCACAAATGTCACTGTGAAACGACGTTATTTACAAAGCGTAATAAAAGTAAACCCAGAGGTCGGTGTGAGGCGCGCAAAACCGATCGAGAGAAGCTTGAAGACAATGAGATGCTACAGATGAAAAGAAAAACGTTTGAAGAGAAAGAAAAGTCTCCCTCTTGTGAGCCGTATTTACATTTAAAACATTTTTAACAGTTGCTGTTACAGTGACGGCTTTCATTTGTAAACACACATTTAAGGAATAATTCGCCTCTAAGGTTTTGTCATAGTTCTCGCTCAATGTCCAAACACAAACAGACCAAACTTTAATTTTCAGTTTCCTTTCTCCACATCACAGAAATAAGTGTGTTGGTGCTATATAGAGTGCTTTACAACGAAAACTTAATGCAATCTAATCATAAAAAGCTTCTCAGATTTTACATGCTACATTCAGCAGTTAAACCAAAATCATCTTTATGCTTTACCTTTACTTTTTTGTCCCAAGTTGTTTGTTGCTATCGGCACGGAGGAAAAATCAGCGAGTTTGTCGGGTCATATGCTAGTAGCCATTGAAACATAAGGGGCAGTTACTATGGGCAGTGGTGGCACTCAAAAGAACAAAAACGTGAGATAAAGAAGAAACATGATGCTGGATGAATGAAAACCGTTTCAATAGGAACTGTGGGTGAAACATAGAAAACACAGAGAGAGAGAAAGAGCGCAAATATTGTGCTTGTAGAAGTACCTCGAGTTCACGTTCACTAAAATCCGACAATGACTCTCATTCAAAACAGTCATAAAAATCTCCAAAACACACATCCATTCATGTACACACTGTCCGTTGTGGACTGTTAGGTAGGTGAGCGTTTTCATCACGACGTCTGGTCCTCAAACAGGTTTTGTTAGTGGAGTGTGGGCGGTGCTTTCAAAAACAACCAATCAGCGAGGAGAGAATCCAGTCGCTATACTGCTGCCAATCACCTGCGTCATATCCCAGATCTGCACACGGACCAATCAGACGATTATTGGGCCGGTAAAAGGAGAAAACATGCAGACATATGTTAACACGCTAGACAGAATACTAGCATACTGTATGTGGTGTACTACATAGGCTACTAAAGAGTATGCATTGCAGTACGTTGCTTTATGATAGCAAACATAAAAACAGAATGAACATTTTAGTTTTAGCATCCAATAATAATCTCTACACAAGTAGCATGTTAGTACAAGCGTGTGCGTGACCTTCACAACTCGATCGCTCCCACACGTGACCATCAGTCCACGGCTCGGGTCCATGTCCATGTGAGCGATGTTGTGTTTTCCCTCGTGAAACGTGGCCAGAGGCGCTCGACTGCACGGATACACAAACATCAAATTCATCAGACAACACACGAGTGAAAGTGTGGCATCTGTTGAGGATTCAAGGAATAGTTCACAGGAATCATTACTTTACACAACACAACAGAAGATATTTCGAAGAATGTCAACTCCACCGACTTCCAATTCTCAAAATATCTTCTGTTGTGAAAAAAGTGTCACAACCACATGACGGTTAATAAATAATCATTTTATTCGTTCATGACAAGAAAGCAATAGTTTTTTGAGCTGGAATAACTCACTCTTCTTCTTTGATGGTGTCGTAGCAGTCGTCACACATGCGCACCTGGAACTCGAAGCCCATGATGGGATACGTGGAGCGTTTGGAACTGCATTTCCCACAGATGGCCTTACCGCACTTCCTGCAGTGATGCTACAGAGAGAACATGACATGAGCACTTCCACACATTTGACACAAATCTTAATGGACTAAACATGGAGCTGAGAATGCTGCACTTTTACCAGAAAGTAAGTCATTTTTGAGCATGAACGAAACAGCGGATTAATGGAGTTGCTTTTATTTCGATTCATGGCATGAGCTGAACACGTGGAGACACGGTTTCCACTACAATCGATTTCTCAAAGGCCATATTTATTCCCATAAGCCCGCCGTATGGTGTACCTGTCTGAGCCCGAGTGTCTTGTTGTCCCACATCTGTTTGATATTCCAAAAAAACGGCTGTCGGCATTTCTGACACGAGTCGCTGTCCAACCACTGCGGTGCCTGAAACCAAAAAGTTGCATGAAAGATTTACAGCATCCGTGACATTCCGAGAGTTTTACTCCGTCTCTGGTCACCGTAGAAACAGAGGCTTGCTTAATGACGGATGTAAGGGTTACCATGGTAACTTCCGAGAGAACTTTGTCATGGATCCACAATTAGACATTTCCACAAGGACTCGTTTGAGAACGGCACGTACGTTTTTAATTGTGTATGATATTTTATCTGTCGTGTGGATTCATGTTAGCAAATCACGATTATAATATCTGATGATTCAAGTTTAATAAATCGCAATACATGTTTTGAACCGCAGGGGACGCCAAAACGTGGCTATGCTTATATTTCTTAAATGTAAAAAAAATCCAAGTCTCAGTTTGTTTATATTAAAGAGACGCTTATTTGATTTGGAATTTGTTTTAAAATAGAAGTTTAGTTTTGTAATTTGACATCAAATGTATTTTTAATTTACAAAGAAATGTGCTCATTTCTATATGTCTCAACACATAAAAAACGTATTATGTGTAATGCAATGTAAGTCAAACGCGTAAATGTAATGTACATTTTGTCAAAATAAATCGCATCGTGAGCTGAGTGAATCCTTGCATCCCTAGTCTTGTGTACTTGTGTAAGTGGGCTGTTGACATGACTATACTTAATCTAAAACCTAAAACCACAGGACTATTTAAATGAACCAACGGGGATGAAGGTGAATGTGTTTGTGTGTGATGACCTCTTCACGGCTCGTGTCCATATTCCACACCGTTATTCCTCCATCAGCAGAACACGACACCAGCTGACGGGTCAATGGGAAATATCTCACCGCATGGACCTTCTCACTGAAACACACAGAACGAAGATGTTGACATGTATTCAGGACAGTAGAGGATATTTTAAAATGTAAACAAGGTCATTATAATTCTATTGACAGCATATTGTGTCTCGTATGACGGTACGTGTACGCGTGCGTGTTCTTACTGATGTCCCTGCAGTAGTAACGTGCGTCCCTGTCGCCCACCGATGTCCCACATGATGACACTGTGATCAGACGCTCCGGAGAACAACCACCTCTGAACCGGATCCCAATATAATGCACCGATATTACCTACAGAGAGAGAGATGGACAGAAAGAAATTGTGATTCGTGAAAATTTCTACTGCCAACAAAGGTTTAGAGGTGTCTGTACGGTACCTTCGTGTCCCTTAAGCGTGGTGATAACAGAACAAGTCTGTTCGTCCAGTTTCATCAGAGTTATCTGACCTGAATAATCTCCCACAAAAGCATGCTTGGTATCGCCATCAAATCTAGGCATTTTGTGAAGGAAACGACTAATGTTATATACAAAAACGTTTGACGTTTGTTTGGATGATGTGTTTTTCTGATCTGATGCTGAAAAAAACCTGACAACGTAAATCGAGCGGTGAAAAAACATATTTGTGGGGCGGAGAAGGATACTGTAAGCAGGACGCCCATGAGCCGAAGCCGTGTCGGCCGAGCATAGAGCCGCTCTGAGTGCTCATCCAGCTGACGGTCTTATCGTGACTCGTACTGATCAACCACTGACACTCCAGAGAGAAGAGCAGATCTGACACACGGTTCTGATGGACTGAACACAGACATCAAGGTTCAAAAGCTACGCATATGTATACAGAAAATAAGCATACACACTATATACTACAGAAATAGTGAGCATGGCGGCACACGATTATCATCATGATGATGTGCACACACTTCTGATTTTCTGTGTGTTACGTGTCTTTTGAATGCAGAGATGCTTGTGTGATGATGTCATTGAAATGTGGGTTCTTACACACACACACACACAAATATAATATGTGTACAACAGCCAGGGAAAGTGTCCTGATTCACACAAACTCAAGTCTACTATGTTTCCACACACAGACACTTTCCTGGCATTCTCCTCTTTTCTCCTTTTATCCAGAGCTGCTCTGACTCATCCAGTCATAATCACGTTGTGTGTGCGTGTCTACTGAGAACTCACAAGGGAGTCTTAGCCCCAGGGCATGCTGGGAAAACACAAACGATCTGCAAATGATAGCAGGGGGCCAAAATAAAGTACAGTAGTCTGTGTATGTTTCTTTCTAAAGAAGACACACACACACACACACACACACACACACACACCCAGGGGACACAGCAACACACACGTCATATACACACACACACACACGTTATTTTAAAATTAAAACTAAAAATTGACCTATAAATTATTGAAAAATCGAAATGTTGCACAAAAATAAACTGAAATAAGTATAAAGCACTAAAATTATAATAATAAACAAAAACTAAAATAAAACATTAATATTATATAGCAACATAAAAAATAAACAACATTATAAAATGACAAAAGCATATTGCAAATTTCACATAAAACGAAAACTCTAAAAAAGCTCATTTAAAATAATAAAACTAAAATCATAATAATATAATAACTACACACATACAAATTTGCTGGTTTTACCTGGATATGTTTTCACATGGTCCATTTTGTTGAAGTCTTCCGAGATGAGAAACTCCTGTAAAATATAAACAAAACTTTAGATTTCATTAAATACAAATTACACACAGAGTTTATGTCATTTCTTGTAAAACATTCAAAATGTTAAAAACAACCGGCGTGGATGATAAACTGTGTCTCTTTGGGCAGATAAAGTGACGCTTACCACAACAGCTCCATTGTCCTGCCCTATAAAGATCCTCCTGCTGTCATGATGATACGACACACATGAGCAGGGAGCTGGAGGAACAGAGAGAAAGACAAAGAGACGTGAGAATGACATTTCATCTAACACAGTGTGTAATACTGGCAGGAAGAAACACACGCAACACAAAGAAAATATTTCCCAACCAATTCCTCAAACACATCGTTCATACACACATTGTTCCCAAAACTCATGTGACGGCCTGAGACACAAAGTAAGCAGAGTTGTGTTTGAATGTTTTCATGATCAGCTTGAAAAAGCGCTTACAGTCTTCTGCATATTAAACTGGGACGGGACAACATGTTGATTTTAATCCTAATTAATCCTATTAACAACCTAAAAATTGCATTCTGAGAGGTTTAATGGTTTCGAGGAAACAGCATCACAAGTGTGTTCACAATTTGCTTGCTGATGATGCTGACAGATGTGCGTGAGGTAAGAGGAGGTGGTACGGTCGCTATGATGAGAGATGCGGTTACTATAGCAACAGCACTACACCATAGTGTGTGAACATTGTGTGTTTTCACTGGAGTTAGTTTAGTTGTGTCAATATTGTGGTATTTTATGGTTATGATAAGGCTGTAATTATTATCAGGACACTGATTCAGAGAGAGAGAGAGAGAGAGAGAGAGAGAGAGAGAGAGAGAGAGAGAGAGAGAGAGAGAGAGAGAGAGAGAGAGAGAGAGAGAGAGACCCACAGGACACAGTGTGGTAGATGCTGGGCCAATACTGTCCACTGTCTCTCTTCAGCCAAACTCGAATCGTCCTGAAACAAACAAAAGAGATAAAAAATTACGACAATCACTAGTTAAAACTGACGCAAATAACACCAAAAGAGCTAGTAACACACAAGCGGTCAAAAGTTTTGGGACACTTTTCTCAATATTTAAAACTTTTGATCTGAGGTGTTTGCTTAAATATATGAAATTAGTTTAGTAGACAAAAATATAATTTTCCAAACATAACATTGATTTAATAAAAAATGTTTTTTAAATGGATACTTTAATATAACTTTAAAACTCCTTTACTATTGTTTAAAAAGCATCTCAGGGTGAGACCTCAAGAAGCTGCTTGAGAAAATTACATGAAAACATTTCTGCAAATTCTAGTTGAAAGGTGATCAAATATAACATTTTAATTAAAACATAATTCCCATAGTTCTCTTTGTTTTATTTCATAATTTTGATGAGTTTATTATTATTCTAAAATGTAGAAAAATATGAACAAAGCGAAAATACCTACTTTTCAACTATTTCAACACGGATAGTTAAACTAGATCATTAAAATGTTCAAGCCCGTTAAATCTTTTCCAACTAAATGAACTTTTGTGCATCAGGAGAATTTTGTGTACCGGTCAGATGCTTCTATTGGGTTAATAAAAAATATCCTGTTAAAAACATTTGTTCATTTAAACTATAAGAAGAAACAGCTGAAATAAATGACTAAATAAGAGCCTTAAAACAGAGATCTGATTCAATTGCCATCAGAAAATAGCAGGTGACTGGTTTCTTGGTTTGTAATATATCTTTATAATAATTCATATTACAGTTTATGCTAAAATATTTTAATATTTTGTTTATTATTTTGATCCTCCTGCACACAATTAAAATATCTTTTATGTCAGTGTGTCATTTTATTGACTCCAATATCAACAATAACTGTATAAATATGGCTTGTTGGTATCAATTTAACTTGGTTATTAGTCAGCACAATCAGCCCTAAACGGAAACAAGTCTGTAATATAATATTTGACATAAGTCAACGTAAACACAGCCACATAAATATCATAATAACATAAAATCAACACACAATATCTTAAACAGTAAGTTTAGCAAAGAATCATTCTTTTCAATTTCTTTTTGATGACACAATAACAAAACCAACTTATGTTGACAAAAGCAACTACTGTAGTTATGTTTCACCAAAACTACTGGTTAAGCAATAACGATCAGAAAACAGTAATAAATCAAGTCAAAGTTTTCCAACAACTAATACTACCGCAGTTAAGATAGTACCACACATTAACCTTTATTTACCATGAATCACGGTGTTATCTACCATCTTACCAACATTATGTACAGCAACAGTGTCTTTTGTAAATGAATAAACATTCAAGTTTACGTTGAATAAACAAACATATACTTACTACATGAAATAAACAACGTATTAATTTAATAAAGAGTATCAGTGTTTGGAGACACTCAGGTAATGTACCTGTCCTCGCTGACCGTGATCACTCCGTCTTCTTTCGGGATGAGCACGGCGGCGTTAACCGCGTCGTTGTGTCCGTCGATCTTATTAAGCAGAACGGGTCTGGAGCTCTGAGGCCTCGAGTGAATCTCCGCCGCCATCGCTGTTTTCCTCCCGACGATGATCTCAAGTCAGCTGAGCGCAGACGAACTTCAACCGCAGCCCGGAATACCGTAAACAACCGTCAAAACGCGCAATTTAAAACACTAACGTTTATATTAAATAATTATAAATAAATATTAATAAAACAACACAATTACGAACCAACTTTTAGAATTCCTATTGTGTTTTTTCACAAGAGTGAAAATATAGGTGTTTCCTAACAGGTATACAATGTATGCACATTATTTACAAATAAAATAAAATAGTACGTATCCAAAAATAATTAATAATTCGTATTAGCAAAAGTGTTACACAAAACAGTCATACCCATAATGTAGCCTATGCATATGATTCACGCATAAATATAATAAAAAGTATTCAAGATTTAATTAATAGTGATCCATTACAAATGAGGTAAACAATAGAAGCAGTTAGAAGGACAACAATACATAAGTGCAATAAAACTGGTCTCAGCAAGCCTACCACAATATACGAAGCAAAGTGTTTGTGTATTCAAACTAAAACACACGTGTACCGTATATATACATGTTACATGTACATAATTCACACATTATAATCATTTTAATAAGTATCCATTATAAAAAATATCCAATAAATAATTGTCAGGTCAGATAATAGAAATCATAGATATCAAACTCTCATTTGCGCTCGTCAATGTCACCGCGTGTGAGATAACCAATCAGATAAAGGTAGGCGGGGTTTACTCTCACTTTACAGTGGCGCGAAGCTTCAGTTGAACGGACAGTGTTGCTCGGTAAGATGCGAAAAAAGTGGCCAAAACGTTTATATTTTACAACTTTTTAACGATAGAAATGTATTATCTAAATTCTTAACACTAGTCAAATTTTGCCGTTTTGAAATATATTATTGTAACAGTCAATGTGACGAGACAAAAACATTGACAAAATTGTGTTTTAAGTTTCATATACAAAAATATAGTATTCATATGCATTGCTTTTCAATTATTTCTAGTTATTTCGCTTTTTTCCTTTTGTGGGGTTGTTTATATTCATTTTCTCTGTTTCTTTAATATGGAAATCTGCGACCTTCGTATTAGGAGTTCACTTTAAAATGATCATTTTCTTATTATCCTCATGTCATTTCAAACCCAAGTGCCGTTTCATGAAACATAATAGATTTTTTCACTCTGTTCCACACAGCTTTGCTTTTTAAGAGAATTAAAATGTGTTTGATTAATTGCTTCAAAGTGTATTTACATGTATGGCCAGATTATTACATAAAGAAACTCGATCACATCGAGGTAAAGGTTAAAACAAACAAAGGCTTGCTTACATTTTTTTCTTTATTTGATTGAGATCTTAATATTTGTGTATGAATCACTTTATTCACAGGCACAAATGAAAGTGAAAAGCTGAGTTTGGGATGAGAAGGTAAGATCACTGCATGTTTTTAAAGCTATACTTATGTTAAAATGCTCATTTATTGGTATTATTAAAACACTGGGTACAGATATGAGTAAAAGTGAGTAAACAATGAATTCCTTTCTGTCAAGGTTGTGTTTTCGTTGACCTGATGTATTTTATTTTAGACAAATGCCTGTAATAAACATACATAGACATAAATACTACAAACAAACATGTTTGTAAATAAACACAATAACAAAGTAATGAACGAAGAAAGACACAAGATCAACCTGTTTAAGTACCATTTTTAATAAAACGTAACTTAATAATGGCAAACGTAGCCTTCATATGAAATTAACTACAATGAACTGACATTTTATTAAGGACAGTTTAGTAATAATAAAACAAATTAGTTTAGATTTTTGGTCAAATATTTGGACAAATTGTGAACTATGCATAAAACCTTATACAAAAAAAACCCCAATAATAAAAAGATATCAGCAGTCCAATACATGCTGTGGTCTGATGTAAATGAAGGGTAAAAAAATCTGTGGGTACAGAAAATGCAGTTCAAGACAAAAGTTTTCATATATTTGTGTGTGTAAATATTTTAGATTTTTGCCTCAAGGTTTGTTGATCTGGCCAGCAAACAGAACAGTGCCTAAAACGAGAATGAGACAGGATTTATTTCACACCTCTACTGTATCTTTGTATAAAAACCATATATATATATATATGTAACTGTACCTGTGGGGTTATGTCTGATGAGAAACAAGAACGGTCTGTCCACGCTCACCCATGGAGGAGAAGATCGGGCGTGCAAGATTGCAGCTTTAAAGACAAAGAGATATGAGTAAATACACATATTAGAGTCATGAGCAGGGTCCTTCTGAATTATGTTCTCTTAACCTTTGACCCTAAGCAACAGATTAAATGGTTTTATTTGCCCGATTAAAGATGCGGTTTACTATGGTTTCGACTTTACATGTTTACACCCTCAAGTCTGTCTGGGTCCTAGATATGTCTCAGGTTCTTTTAATATTCATTATTACACAAACTGCATGTAAATAACTAGAAATAGTGATGTTTGCTTCAGCAGAAAGCCACAGAGTAACTTACTGGTTGCAGCAGATGCTTTAGTTCCATCTTCATTCACTTCAATCTTGGCTTTCTGGAGTGCTTTGGACACATAGATAGGCTCTGAACCTGAAACAAACACAAAGTCTTAACACACTGTACACTTGCAAACATATGAAATGATTTATGTTATTATACTATGCAAGTAGGATTAGTGTACTAAATTATAGTATGCATGCTTTATCACTGGGCAAATATTACCCACAACCCCTAAAAAAAAGTAGTGTAATGGACAGTGATGTCATTACATCTGACCACCACCAGAGGGATTCAGCTGCATGTTGGATTTGTTATGGTTAGTGTTTTTTCGAGTTTCACCCTCAACTACATCGCTTGCCTAACATGCTTTAATATAATTAAATCATGACATATGTATAAACACACACTAATGCATTATGAGCAATGAAAAGCTTTCCTGTAACTCAGTGGTTAGATCTGGGTGCTAACAGCACCAAGGTCATGGGTTCGATCCTAGGGATTGTGCAGAAACAATTGTAAAGTATAATTCAATGAAAGTCGCTTTGGATAAATGCGTCTGCCAAATGCGTAAATGTAAAGCAGTATTTAACCTACATTAATAAATGCTGTAAAAATACAGTTGTTCATTGATCTCTAATGCATTAACTAATGTTAGTGAATGGATGTAAGCGAACAAGATCCAGATTTCTGGCCTTGAAATACAACTCGATGTGGCTAAACTCCCAAAGAAGGAAAACGACCTGTTTACAGATCAGCCTGCAGTAGTCGAGTCTCTGGATGGTGATTCATATTTTCACAAGCCGCTGCGACATTTCACAGTCAACAACCATCACGACATTCATTGTGATGCGTGCTGGAGCACATGACTGACAGCTGTCACTCACTCATATGTCTGAAATCAGCTTTGGCCTCATTGAACAGATCTTTGATTCCCATCGCTGTAAGAGGAGCCTCCAAATCCACTTCGGCCTCGGCTGTGAACCTAAAATAACAAAGAGAGAGAGACTGAGAGAGCACTCGAATGCGCAGATCTGCACTCCATGGGTGTGGTGGGTTGTTGCAAGGCATTGCTATGCGGTTGTGAGCAAACTTCATTAAGAAGTCCAGAAAATAAAGTGACGCATACATTTTTTACAAAACTTAAATGAGAGCTAATTTAAAATTGAATATTTATGACTAGTTTTGACTACAGATGTTTGGCCGTGTCTCACTTTGGCATCATGAGGCGCATTCTCCTCTGGGCCAGCAGTTTGGTCCAGCTTTGGATGGTTGCGGTTGAAATATGTGGCAAGATGGCCGACAGGGGCGTGGCGTCTTCTGATGGCATTGCAATGAACATACTCATGCTGTTACCATGATAGGGAAGTTCGATCACTGTATACTTCAGATCGTCTGGAGTGCTCGCTTGACCTGAAGAGAGAAAATTAAAGCACAAATGATTTTTTTAAAAGCTGTAATTTTATTACGGTTTGTACAGACTTTTATTAGACAATTTACAGGTTGCTCCAATGATCTTTTCGGAAAAGGTACATCACAGAGCGTTTAAAAAGTTCAAGATGTCAAATATTTCGAAGAAATTCACGAGTTTACGAGACACTAAGTATCCAGTACATAAATGATCAAGATTTTAAATGAAATATAAAACGGGAACCCAGCGATGTTCCAGGACCCATGACAAGGAGAGCAAGGGGGGATCCATAAATCTCACCAGAGGCTGGATTTAATGATTGTGTTTTGGGATCGTATCCCAATCACCCGGTGAACTTTATTACTGCACAATCTTGCGCCGTCTATAAAGATTTTATTCTGCTAGTTAAGTTCTAGTAAAACAAACACATCCATTAAAATTTTTATCTGCAGGTGTTCAGGCACTCATGCCTTTGGTCCCGTCAGCAAGCTAATGAGGAATATTAAAATTGAAAAGTTCACCGCAGTGTTCCCAACTATTAAAATTCAGCCACATTTTTATAGTATTCCCGTCTCTGGAAAACAAATCCACGCATACCCAGACAATGACACAAATCTTGGGTCAAGAAAAAAATGTTTCATAACTCTCTGATAACATCTCACCTATGTTGAAGACAGAGAGCTGAGACATCATAGGCACTTTGTAAGATTTTCCGTCCGCCGGAGTGAAGCTCCTCGGTTTGGTGCTCTGGGCCTGGAATCGTGATTTCCACAGGCCTTTAAAGTAAATGGAGTTTACCGCCACTAACCGGGTCATAGTTGGATCCAACATATCCGGCTGAACAAGACTGGGAATATGGCCTGATAAAAAGGATGAATAAATGACAATGTTTTACTTTTAGAGAACTATACCTTGTGAAATTGACAAAATGAGATGAAACTGTACCTTTGGTTTTGTTCTTCACCCATTCATTAATGGCATCCGCAGCCTTCTTCGGATCGCTGTAGTCAACACTTTGACTCTCACACATGAAGTTCTCTCTGTTAGCTGTCAGAAAGTCTTCATGTACGCTGAAACCCTCTTTAGGGAACAGCGCGTTGGCGATCGTCACGATATCAGCGTTGGTTTTGGTCGTCAGGTATTTATGGAGTTTCCGCAACATCTTGTACGGACCTGAAAGAAAAGAATGAACATTCATAATTTTAAGGTTGGTTATCTTTTGAATGTTTTGAAAGTAATTTTTGTGCACGTTAACTAAGCACTTAAGACCCAAAAAATAAAAAGCCACCTACCCGTCTTCTTGTATTTGAGGCCCATAAGTAGTTGGTGGCGAGTGTCCCCATGAGCCCCTGGGAGCATCATGCCCAGAACAGAGGCCACGCCGTGAGGCGACAGGACCACATTCTCCTGAGGTTTATTCTGGACCACACGCAAAAACACCTGCAGGCCCAGATCAGAACCTCGCGCTCCATATGACGGAGACTGAGACAAAACACTACTTAAACAGCACACCATCAACAACACACGCAGAACGACACACATCGTGACGGACACACAGACGATTCACCTGAAGAAGAGAAAAATGAGATAACAACAATTACATTTCTGTGTTCGCAGTTAGTTTGTTTTAATACCATCTTTATCTCAACTTATCTAAAGCAAACAAAACGGATCTAACTCGAAAATGAAGCTGCATTTGCTGTAACTTACCATCCAGACCTTCCCAGACGACTGCCCCTGCGGCCACTAAACACATCTAACAACATTTACACAAACCACTACTTGTTGACATGGACGCTTAACCAAAAAACACTAGTCAAACCACCAATAATGCAAAGTTTTTCTTTACTAGTCTAGAGCTAATGAATAGCTTTTTTAAGTCCACGTTTGCTCGAAACATTTCTTTTAGAAGAGCAGTTCCAACACACATTTGCACAGTCCGGCTGTATCCTGGATTTACTCACACACACTCCCGTGTTATTGTGTTTCCCATAACAGCCCTCAGGAATTTATGTGATTAAATAAAGAGAGGCGGAGGGAGAGTGCTGGTAAACCCTACTCTGTATCCCCACAACGGTAGTAATACCAGACAGTTTTGATCTTGTGGGGACAAAAAAAGGAAAATCGCTTATAAATCAAACTAAGTGATGTTTATTAAAAAGCAGTGAAAAAAATCCCCATAAAACAAAAACAACACTCACAACATAACAACCTCCTTTTGCAAGCAACCTCATAAAAAGTAATCTATGTAAAGGGTTTATTGAGAGATACACATTATATGTTTAACCCTAATAACTGTAATGACAACATACACTGTTTATATACATTCATTTGTGCGACTGTGACGTCATCACGTTTCATCAGTATAACGCATTGATATTGGTTTGGGCGGTTAAACAGATCTTACGTTAGTAGATCTGATCACTATAAACAGAATGATTAATACGTTACTAAACTCACAAAACTTTTTATAACAGCTGTATTTAATTATAAACGTTATAAACTCAGTCTGCGCACGAGCGTGCGTCTGTATGCATCCATATGTAAACAGTACTGTTAAATATTCTATCAACACACGAACTAACGGCAGCGATGCATTTATACAATTCCTGCTGTAAGATGAACAAGCTACTTATAAATGCACATCTATACATAACCTGGTTACGCACCTGGAAATCTTTAAAAATGCATGTAAGAGAGCTCGTGCCTTCCTGCAAGCGTCCGTGTTCCTCCTCACGCCGCCGTGCCTCCGTTTATTTCTGTCGGTCCGCAGTCATAGACTCCGCCCACTCATGAATGCGCATAGAATTATACGAGGACGATGACGTCGATTGTTTGACGCCTTCATCGTGACATGATTCGTTTACTGATGACTGACCTACGCCCACGTTTCCTATTAAGCCAATCACGTTGCAGCATTGAATGAGCGTCATTTTATTTGTTTAATATTAATGAGCTGAGGAGTGACACGGAAGAGTCCTGCGGCGAAACTGTTATAATAAGTTCATCTGTGTAAACAGGAAACGCGAAGTAACGAAATTGTTTTAGTGTTCACTCTTATACTATTAACTTTAAAAGAGTGCTTAGCGCTGTTAAGCTATATATGGGTTACATTACATTACATTTACATGTAGTCATTTTTCAGACGCTATCCAAAGCGACTTATTTTTGTTAGACATCTTACAAACAACAAAGCGACTTACAAATGAAGTAAACAATAAAAGCTCAAGGACAACAATACGTAATTGCAATATAACTGTCTCAGCAAGCCTACCACAATATATAAAGCGAAGTGGGGTTTTAAGGATAGAAAAAGTTGAAAAAGAAATAGGAACACGGATAAAACGATATTTTTTTGATATACTGTTAAATATAAATATAGTAATTATTCAATACGCATGGTATTTATATCTTATTATATCTTAAACTCTGCCACCATTATACAATGCTTTTTGTAATGGTTGTTTTTCTGAGTGTACTATAGCCATATACCATTAAATTTTATTTATGTAGCGCTTTTCACAATTACATTGTTGCAAAGTAGCTTTACATGCATCATAGTTAAAATTTTAGTCCTCATGACAGAACCCTGCGTTGTGTGAACAGAGATGTGGATTTGAACATCACTACACAGCTGTTCATGTCATCACAGAAATCTCAAGTTTTCAATATCTCAAATAAGTAGGTTTTCCACAATTAAAACTTCAGGAATAAAAACACATTTGTGCTTGATCAACTTTGAATCTTACATTTTCCTTTCCTGGTTTTATTTAGCAACAATCGTAACATTTTTTTATAATGCAGCAAATTGTCCTGCCACTTCAAGACCTTTTTTGTTGATGTCATCGTGGATGGTGAAAATATGTTTAACCAATAGACAAATGAGGATTCATTGCTTTTAAATGCACACAGTCAGACAAACATCATATCCTCAAACATTTAAAATCAGCTTTATTAAGAAATTTCTGTTTCAAAATATACAAAGTAGTTTCAAGATGTTCATAAACATATATTACATAAACTGATTGTGAAAACAAGACCTTTATGTGAAATTGTGCCAAAAATTTCGAAAGAAAGAAAATTCCTTCTTGGCATTGCAATAGTACCATGACACATCCGAGCCAGAGAACAAGACACGACTGTTGTTTCTGATACCTGATTGGTCATTACACGTTACATGTCAATCATCAAAGCGTTGTATCTGATTGGCTGAGCTCATTGTCCATCACTCGGCCAGCCACTTTTGGAGCAGAAGGAAGATGCGGTCCCGTGCCAGACCCAACTGAGGAAGGTCTTCTGTTCGGGCTGGGTACATGTTAGCACAATGAGTCGTCCCTAAGACAAAAGACACGACCAGTAATGAAAGAAAGAAATAATATTTAAAAGAGAGGACAGGTTTGACCTCTGACCTTTGATAAAGACCGCAGGAAGGTCATCTGTGATGTCCTTAGTGACCCCGAGAGCGTGCCAGGGATCGATTGAACCATTGGGGAAAACAATCCGTGTGGTTTTGATGTCATATCCTCCATATTCCTCATTGGTCTGCTGTACAGCGTCGTCCAATGAGGTGCTCAGATTGTATATGTCAGCACACTGCTGCAAGTGATACCTAAAGTAAGAGACGGAGGTGAAGATCCGGTGGAGAAACATGATTTATAAACTTAACATGACACATTTCACAAGCTCACTGTAAGGGGAATCCGCTGAAGGGCTGGTTCGGTGAATCTGTGCTTTGATAAAATCCAAATTCAGTGCAGGTCTGATACACCCACTGCCGCCCTTAACACACACACACACACTTTTTAAGATTACTAGTCCTTGGTTTTGTGATCACATTTTATTTGATTTTGGGGTTAAGTATGATAACATCCACTTATTATAAGAGAAGAAAACAAATTCATAAATGAGAGGAAATGAAAATGACACACTTCCTGTTAACAAAGCCAATAAAGCTTTAAAATCAAAAGCAAGTGAGGAACATCTGACACACTTTGACTCAACTTAAATACTGTAAACAACACACACCTCCTCCGGCCGCTGGGCCGCTCCAGCTGGTGTTACTCATCTCCTGGATGTAGTTTTTGTACAGGACGTCAGTGCAGGACTGAGAGAACGTCTTCTGCATCAGACGGGCCACAGCGGCGTAACGCTCGTACGGGTCACCCAGAGATGAATCTAACATCATAGCACACAACACTTTAATGGTGATGTTTGTGCCCACAACTCCCTAAAACACACAAGCACACACATCTAAATAAAGTTACATTGGAGACGAATTAATATTACCTAAAAGAAAAATGTTTTAATGTTCGAGGAAGTGTGGTTTTGTTCAAATTAGAACACAACAAGGTTTTAAAAGTTTAGGTTTTGTGCACAGACAACAACGTCGTCTCGTTTTTTTATTTATTCGCACACTTAATCTATTAAACACACAAAAATAAAAGGCAATTCAGGATAAAAGTCTCTCATAATCAGGATGTAGAAGTTAATAACCAGAGCAAAAAAAAATCTCCAGAACATTCCGAGATTGGACTCTGATTACAGAGATGCAGTTCTTCATCTAAATTCCACTTTAACACTCAATACCTGCCCAGATCGTGCCAGGAGTGAGCGTGTGCTCCTGGCTTATATTCACAAACCGCATCTGCATTAATCTGGAACAAGGAATGTCGTGAATTTCTGCCTACTCTGATAAAGTGTGTTAATCCAGAATCGGAGACTGAAGGGATTATTCACAGATAACAGCTGAATCCCAGACATTAGGATTAGTGCAGCTATTATTTTTTACTTTAGTCAAAAACACAACTAGAAGTTTACAGTTTCTCACTGAGAATGAATTTATTTATTTGATTTTACGCCATATCAGCACTTAAATTTGACAGTCCAACAGAATATGTTTCACAGTCAATGTAATTTTACAGGGTTCACATATTGTTGGTTCTTTAAATAAGTGTCCATGAGTAAGTCTTGAATGACCAATTCGACATCTTGTATAAACACTTTGATCATTTCTATTTTCGAATTCAAAATATTGATGGGGATTTTCACTTAAAACGGGGATCACTGAGAATAAAAGAGTATGAAAAATCCAAATCACAAATTATATTTTCTTTCTTTCTCTCTTTTATCAAGTTCACATCATTCTGTCTCTTCGGTCAAAGTGGATGTAACTCAATCCTTCACGTCTAAAAGCTTCTGCTGTTCTGAGCCGCAGCTGTTTATTGGTAATCTGACTCGGTTCTAGTTCACTCTGGAGAAATGTATAAATTAAAGGTAGTGCATAACGTGCTTGTTTCTGTTTAAAATGTAAAAAAGGATTTTAAAATGAAATATCGCACTGCAAAAAATGGATTTTTATTTTTGTCTTGTTTTCCAGTACAAATGTAAAAATATTATTGAATCCAGGTGCATTTTCTTGATAGAGTCTTAGAAAATATGAAATTTAAGTCTATTAGTGCTTCAAACAATCTGCCAATAGGGTAAGCACAAATGTACTTAAATTTCCTTTATTTTTTTGCAGAAAATGCATCTTCTTGATTCAATAATGTTTTAACATTTGTCTTAGAAAACAAGACAAAAATACTAAGAAAGGCATTTTTTGCAGTGTGGTAGATAGATAGATGGACCTTGCTTGCAGCAAATATTCACTTTCAGTGTGAACAGATTTTTAACTTTGCACATCTGTGTCTGTTACACACACCTCAAACGCCCTGTTGTCCTCGTTGTATTGCACCACATCCATGAAATTTCCAGCCAGGTTCTCCAAAAGATATGCAGAGTCCATCTTAGACTGGATCTGAAGCTTAGAGCACAACCTGAGAGAGAGAGAGAGAGAGAGAGAGAGAGAGAGAGAGAGAGAGAGACTATTCAAACATATTCAGCTTTGTTATTTACACAGTACATCATTTGCAGAGAAACACAAACTCTCTACTTCAAACATTCAATTGTAAGTCACCACCCACACAATGACATCATCAAGTCCGGACAGTTTGTTTATATAAGAACAGCGCTATATTCTCCCAAAAGTGGCCGTACTGTCCTCCTCCTCATGCAGTATTTATATTATATTTATTCACAGTATACAAATTTTACTGCCTGGAATGACACGCTACTTGGAAAACATTTCGCATTATGCGTGTATTTCATTCTCAACATAGTCAGACATGAAGGAAAAGATGTTTTCGATGTTTTCTTTCTGAGCCGAGATCAGACTGGTGACCCTGGTCCATATCAGCGCTATGAAGCGCAGGCGGCATTCCAGGATATCAGAATTCCATCGGACACACAAAGTCTAAGCCGAACGGAACTAAGAAGGACACGGAGACCAGGAAAGTCACAGTCCAGTGCCTGAAACTCCAACAGAAAAGGCCTTTTGAGTTCTTCCAAACCACACACACACACATCATACGCGTGCTCATGTTCCCCAGCTATTACAAACTCCTGTAGCTCCTCCAAGTTTAAATGAAACATTCTTATAAACAACCAGTGGTTGAACTTCATAACGCAACAAAAAAGGAAAATGGCCGTGTTACATACCATTTAAGAGAGCAAGTCATTCTAATGTTCGTTTTAATGCTTTTTTCCGCTTATGAAATGACTTTTCTGCTGACACATGCGGGGGTTAATAAAATAAATGTAATGGGATATATAGTGCATGTAATTCTCAAAACAGTGACTGAACGTGATTTAGCAACATCACGTTGACAAATGAGTGCATGTAAACATTACATACTTTGGATTTTCCCAGCAGAAATGTCCTTCACATGTAAATCTGTCTACATGCTTTCATCAACACTCTAGGAAGTTTGTTTTTAAAGATGTTAAACCTATCCTAACGTTACACATTTACAATAAAGAAAAATCATTTTTATATAAAACTCCTTTAGTGTTATCACAAACCGGTCGTATGCCAGCACGTAAAACATCCAATGAATATTCCGATTGATGTGAAAATATCACCGCTATGTTGCTATGTTGCAATGAAATTAAACACATAAATAAAAGCAAATAAATAAGATAACATTCACATAAGGCATTAAGCTTTCTCACACGTTACCTGAAATCTTTAGTGATGTTATCGTAGGTTTTTGGGTCATCGAGTCGAGACACCAATGCATCGGACGCTTTCTTCACCAGCAGGGGGCACTCCGGGTTCTCTGCTGCCAGTGATCTCCACACCACCTCCAAATACTCTGAAACCACAGAAGAAGTTACAATTTTACATTTATGCATTTGGCAGACGCTTTCATCAAAAGTGACTTGCATTGCATTATACTATACAAAAAGCTACAGAAAAGCTGAAATTTTAAAATCTCATTACAAAATAAAATAATGTACATTTAAAAAGAGACTCGTGGGCAACACTCAGACACAGCACAAACAAATCTAGTAACCTGACTTCCAGCCATTTTTTTATCGTTTACCAGGTCTACCCAGAACAGATAATGTAGATAATAGCACAACCCTGCTGTCACTTGTTGCATAAGTTATTTAGGGTTAAAATATCACTAACCCCAAGTATGCACTAAAAGTAATTGTTTGGAGGAGAGAAGATGAGATGAGAGGCTATTGTTTTGAAGAAGGAATGATCTAAGCACCGCGCACACAAAGAAATCCTGTGTGAAAGAGTCCAGTGTCATCTTCACTATCTACTATCTATGGAGCGATGCTTGACTCCAGCCAGAACATTACTGCAGAGCAGAGCACCGTCCAAAAACCACACAAGCTTAAGACTCACTAGACAAACATGGAGTCATCCGGTGCCATTTCATGTCTCACCACAAAGATGGAGAGACGTCAAAAACACGTAGATTTTCCCTTCGGCTTTATTCACACAGAGAGTCTTGTGTCTCTCACAATGAGTGGGCTGGAGAGACAGTCGCTCATCTACGTAATTAAACCGGCTGTTTATTTTCTTAGTTTCTTAGTCTGTACGGCTTTAAATATGATCCATACAGACATAACAACCTCCTACAGGAGACCATGAGCTGCGTGTGTGTGTAGGTCAGCGCAAGCTCAATGTTTAAAGTTGTTCTGTTGTCATCCAGCTGTTACCCTTGGGAGGTGAAAGAAGGAAAGAAAAAAGGAGAAAAGACAGAAAGAGAAAAGGTGTGTGTGTGTGTGCATGAGATCACCTGGAAAGTTGACCGCTGCGTGTACAGGTGCGCTGGTCGCCACTGCTGCGTGGACCAAATGTGGGTACTTCAGACGGAACCAGGCAGCAAGGGATCCTGGGTAGGAGCCCCCAAATGCAACCCACTTGCTGTTAGTCAGACCTCGCGTTGCCGCCTCGACCGTGCGAAAGTGAGCAAGATCGGCCAATGCCTGCCGACTGCTGAGATACTGTAGATTGGCAGTTCCCAGATCCCTGATAACACAAAACATTTTGTTCATAATAGAATCATTATACGAATAGCTTTAAGTGTTCAGTCTTGAATCTTAAAGCTTTGTGTTTATACTTTCAGCTTTCCTGTAGCGCAGTGGTTAGATCGTGGTGCTAGCAACGCCAAGGTCATGGGTTCAATCCCAGGATTGCAAATACTCAGAAACAAATGTATAGTATAATGCAATGTAAGTGGCTTTGGATGAAAGCGACTGCCAAATGCATTGTAATGTAATGAACAGGTAGATTTCATATTGGATGGATAGACAGATTAAACAAATTGCAATGGATTCTAGATACACACATTGAAGCATTGTATATTTTTAGGTGTGTCTGGTTTTCTCTAGGCCTCCCAAAAATAATGCCCCAAAAAACCTGTCGCCATGTACTAAAGAGGAGACTTTTGTCTATCGCCATCTGGTGTTGATAACCCTGAATGACCCACTTACTCTGTCGGGTGACTCTTCCCATAGAAGCGATGCTCCAGTAACAAACACACAGCTCCCAGTTTCTGAGCGTACAGCAGCCAGGTCCCATACTGCATCCAGGCGGGGTTTGCCGGACCCTCACCTCCAATCATCAGAAACACGGGACCACCAGGTCTATAGAAACTGTCATTGATGAAATATCTCTGGAGGGGGAACATAAAAGTTTTATGAACTTAATCAGTCAGTCATATGATTTCACTGCTTTGCTGGATTAACATTAGATTTACAGAATACTGCAAAAAAATTAACATTTACATGTGTTATACTAACCCAATTTTATTATACATTACATGATATACTACATTAGTTATAGGAAAAGAAAGACAGACATAGAGAACAAAAGGAGGAGGAATAAACAAAGAGAGAGAGAGAGAATAGAGGAAGTAAGAAAAACAAAAGAGCAAATAGAAAGAAGGAAGTAAGGTTTGAGTCACACAAACTGATCAAATGTATAGCTTGCATCCAAGTGTAGGTTGTTTTGAAAAAATAAATCAAATGTAAATGGAATGCATTGCTTGCAGTTGCACTATATAGTTATCAACAAATACACACTGATATACTATGATTTTATCATGTTTTAGTCCCGATAATATAGTAGTAGCATTAAATGAATTTAATGCCCCAAGTATACCCTTAATGAAGATCAATCATGGTTTTACTACAGTAACCTATAATTTACTATAGTCAGTGTCACATAAAGGTAGTTATTGCACTTTAACTGTAATTAAAAACCATACGATATACTACTGCTGTGGCAAAAAAAATCCATATATTTTTAGTGTACTGTGTAAATAGTGTACATGAATTTAACATTATAGGGCTGTCACGATTAGGAAATTTGACGATTCATCGTCTGTTTTAAGACTTTGACAATATAACAATTCATTCATTCAATGAACAAAATATATACTTTAGAAATGTGAAAATTTTGTAAATAACTAATAGTATTTACTAAAACTAGACTTGAGTCTTGAGCACTAAAACTAGATATGAGGGTCTTGTTGTGTAGATGCAGCAAGTGTGGAAACAAAACAAAACACAAAGCTAATACAACTCAAATAATGGAGAAATGTTATTTTAATGTAACAGGAAGTGCAGATGAAGGACAGTGGATGTAAAATGCAGCAGATACTGCAGATCACACTTGTTTTCTAAGGATTCACAATAATTGCGGTTATCTGAAATAATTGCGATGAGACGATTATTTAATAATTGTGACAGCCCTATACCATTATGTTGTATTGTATTCCCATCTGTAATAGTTATGCTTGCATCACAGTACCTGTTTCCAGACTCGAGTATCAGCTCCGTTAAAATGGTCCAGTCGCTGTATAAACCACTGATCTGTGGCTTCAGAAACACTCTTATATCTGTACAATCTTCTGCACAGAGCAGTGCGTGAAAAACACAACAAAACAAACACAATTAAGAGAATCGCTGGATATTTATGAAGCCTGTTACACACCAAAGCCATTTTGAAATAGAAACGATGTGATCATGTGTTTATAATCATGTGACTATATTACGAATCCTACTACAGCGAAGTCTTAGCTTATGAATATTACAAAGCGAGTCCTTGGCGAACGACCGTAGAATTAAAATGATATTTTCCATTATATTATTTATAAAAATATCCTTCTGATTCTACTAATATATCTTTTCTATGGATATTAAGAAACGAGCCTTCGCAATAGTACCCCATCCACCAGATTTGTATAAAAAATATAATTAATTAATAATTAAATCTATTTTTCGTGTACTGAAATTAAATTTTAAATTAACTTTTTGAAATGTTAAACAGATTCTTGAACGATGATGGTTTTATTTCTCTCATTATTTATTTGACGTTGTACCGGAAAGTGACGCCCTGTGACGCTTTGATTCCGCTGCTTCTTCTGATTGGTTCAAACACTGAGGTAAACGGTTCACCTGACTGGATGAAAAGTACGTTTATATTTTGTCTTTCAAACATGTCGATTCGACGACTAACTACGCGAAGTGTCAAAATATTTAATGAAGTAGTAAATAGAAGAATATAGAGGTATTTCAGTTGGAAAAACTTGAGAATTTGAATCCAGTCAGTGTTCAGGTGTCGCGAGACGGACCGATTTTGTGTTAATGTGAGTCATAGCTGTGTTGCAACTGTTTCTTGTACACTCGTTTATCTGAATTATAATGTGTGTTTATTCAGTTTGATTTTGAGTTTGTTTTGTGTATAAATGTCATTTTCATTCAGTGTCAGTTGTGGAGATCAGCACATTCATCAGTTGTGCTCTGTGTATCTGAACCCAAAAGTTAAAATACTGCAATATGAAAGATAATTATGAGCTCCATTCAAGACCAGTTTATTATTTTGCAGTATTTATTAATTGTATATATTCTATATGCGTTTATTATAAAAAAAATTATGTCCATATTTAAAGTGTGTATTCAGACCACTGTAAATACATAGTAAGTTTACTGAAAAATAACGTTTAATGTTCTTGTCTGATTTCAGTTTCTATTTTTTAATCAAAAGTAAGATTTAATTTAAAAGAATCATATTTTGTATTGTGAAGGATTGTTGATGATGCATTTTAAATAAACAAATTTTCAACAATAATGAAAGTGAAACGAATGAATCACGTGACTTGAATCGTCGTTCTTACTCGACGTCGCCATTTAATACCGAAACAATCTTCAAAACAGAAATGTTGAGATAAAAATCGAATAACATGTCGAAACAAAACATCTTTTGTAACGTTTGAAGTATAACTTGTGAGTTACTTGATGTAAACTTTGAAACATATGCGGGTAAGTAATCTGCGTCGCATAGACACCAACTATGGGCTTTTTTTTACTCGATGTACGATGTAGGCCTATATTTGTGTTACATAATATAGCGTATTGTTTATATTAAAATGTTAACATTTATTAGAGATTATTAAAATAACCTAATATAGTTATTATACGTTTTATGTTAACAGCACATTGCTTATAAAAACACAGGTAAACGTGTTTAGTGGCTGTAACTGAAAACCATAATCTGCTCAGACAAGTTTGATAAGTTAGTGATCCAATTTTTCTTCAAGACTGGTCGTTTTTTTAGTCGGTTACATAAATAAATAAATTCGTCTAAATCTGAAATGACGACAATTAACAATTTGCGTATTAAACCAGAACAATAATAATGTGTTAATTTTGAAATCAGATCTATATAGATTCTGTGGAGGTGTTCTGATTCACGGAGATCAGACTGATGTGACTGAATGATTTATGAAAATTCAGAAAATATGCTCTGTGTTTTTTTCAGATTTAAAATACTGCAAAGAAAATTCACTTTTTTTTTATTTGTACATGTTTTTTGAAAAGTCCAACAACTTTTATATGTGATAACCTGGATTTCTCACAGTTTTCATGTGTCTTGTAATGCTGTTAGTCTTTCACATCACTGTTGGATGACTTTGTCACTCTTGAGGTTTAATTTTATTGAAATACAACAAACACTGGACTGAATGGCCACAATACATCTAGAAATGATGATTTGAAATGAAAATTTGGTATGGTCTCTGATTTTTTTGTGGCTGTACTGCAGTGGTGTGCGGTGGTCTTAAAAATGAGGAGGCAGATTCCTACCCATGTCATTTATGTTCATCTCTGCACTTTTAACAAGTGCAATATAGACACATTCTCTTTCAGGCAGATTAACAACATATCCAGCCCATTAAAACTTCTTAGTAAGTGCCCTGATGTTGGAAATAGGAATTTTTATTGTTTCAACCATTTCCTTAAATCCACTTTCTATTTTGTGTAGCTCAACAATCTTTTGCTGCACATAAGAACTATATTCTTGAGTTTTTCTCATTGTGATGAAGGATTAAGAGGGTTTGGGCTTTGTGTAACGTAATATTATTCTCCTGTGCAACAAAAAGTCATGACTGGACAACATCATGTTTCTAGTCACCTTGGTGTGCTCAGAAAATATAAATATCAATGGGAATATACTTAGGAAGTATTTTACTCATACGAACTATGGGTGCCAATAATTGTGTCCAGGGTGTATTAGAGAAGAAAAAAATTTCACTATGTGATAGTTTAACTTTAATGAAATATTGGAATTTTGTAGATTTTTAAAATAAAAGATCAAAACAAGAAAAAATGCAGATTTATTTTGACAGCCTTTGCTCTAATTCTGGAGGGCACTGTATTTACTTATGGTGAATGGATATGTAATATGATCTGAAAATATCTCGTGCTCATGTATATTTATATTGCTGGCCATAGTTATATGTATAACTTTTAGGTATAATGATTGCAAACATGTTTTTTATTTGGGTACTTGAATCAGAATCAAGTAATCATGATAGCCTTACAGTATAATATCTTGTTACTGTTCATTGTTACAGTTCAGTTCATAAGAAAAGATCAGACTCACCTGAGATCAGCTGTGTGTCTATAAAGAGTGATGCGTCTATGCATAAACCAATAGAATTTAGGGATGGCGACACATCATCTGATCAGAGGTACAACAATTCTGTCACAATATGCATGAAATCTGAAATTGCACTGTTGTATATCTTTTTATTTTTGTTTTATTTCTTTTTAAATGAATTTAAATGATCCCTGTCTATGAAATGTGTGTTATACATTAGGTCAGTTCATCAGAACAGATCAGACTCATCTGAGATCAGCTGTGTGTCTATGAAGAGTGATGCGTCTATGCATAAACCAATAGAATTTAGGGATGGCGACACATCATCTGATCAGAGGTACAACAATTCTGTCACAATATGCATGAAATCTGAAATTGCACTGTTGTATATCTTTTTATTTTTGTTTTATTTCTTTTTAAATGAATTTAAATGATCCCTGTCTATGAAATGTGTGTTATACATTAGGTCAGTTCATCAGAAAAGATCAGACTCACCTGAGATCAGCTGTGTGTCTATGAAGAGTGATGCATCTATGCATAAACCAATAGAATTTAGGGATGGCGACACATCACCTGATCAGAGGTACAACAATTCTGTCACAATATGCATGAAATTAGCTTTCCTATAGCTCAGTGGTTAGATCATGGCGCTACCAATGCCAAGGTCATGGGTTCGATCCCAGGGATTGTACATGAAAGTCATAGTTTCAGATCAAATTAATATGTTTCACATTATTAAGAATAATGGTCTTTTCTAATGACAATTTATGCAGATATCATTTACAGCAGATCAATATTAGTTTTGGATTCCATTTTGTGTTTATGTGATATAATCTATAGTTTTACATTTGTTGATCACATCATTTTAATAGTTTTAAGTTAAAAACCAAAATATTGCTCAGTCTTTTCAGGCATTATGAACAGAAACTGACTGTATTAATGCATTAATTTATGTATCTCATTCCGGCTTTAATGTAAAGTTAATGTAATAATCTGTTTACAGTTGTTATTGTCAATTTGCTGAAGTCCTCAACACATTCAAATCAAATCTGAGGAAGAAGTTTGAGTGTTTGTATGAGGGAACATCACATGAGAGAAACCCAACACTACTGAATGAGATCTACACAGAGCTCTACATCACAGAGAGTGAAAGTGGAGAGATCAGTAATGAACATGAGGTGAGACAGATTGAGACACAATCCAGGAGAACAGCAACAGAAGACACACCAATCAAATGCAATGACATCTTTAAACCTTTACCTGAACAAGACAAACCCATCAGACGTGTGCTGACAAAGGGAGTCGCTGGCATTGGAAAAACAGTCTCTGTGCAGAAGTTCATTCTGGACTGGGCTGAAGGGAAAGAGAATCAGGACGTCCACCTCATATTTCCACTTCCTTTCAGAGAACTGAATCTGATGAAAGACCAAAAACTCAGTCTTTTAGATCTTCTTCATCTTTTCTTCCCAGAGACAAAAGAAATGGAAATCTCCAGTGGTGAATATAAAGTGTTGTTCATCTTTGATGGTTTGGATGAATGTCGTGTGTCTCTGAATTTTCACAGCAGTGTGAGGTTGTGTGATGTAAGTGAATCAGCCTCAGTGGACGTGATGCTGACAAACCTCATGGCTGGGAATCTGCTTCCCTCTTCTCTCATCTGGATCACCTCCAGACCAGCAGCAGCTGATCTCATCCCCTCTGAGTGTGTTGATCGAGTCACAGAGGTACGAGGCTTCACTGACAAACAGAAGGAGGAATACTTCAGCAAGAGAATCAGTGATGAGAGTCTGATCAACAGAATCACGTCACACCTGAAGTCATCCAGGAGCCTCTACATCATGTGTCACATCCCAGTGTTCTGCTGGATTTCAGCCACTGTTCTAGAGAGAATGTTGAGTAAAGCAAAAAGTAAAGCCAAGAAACTAAAGATGCCCAAGACTCTCACTCAAATGTACACACACTTCCTGATCATTCAGACAAACATCAAACATCAGAAGGACTATGAGAAGAAAGTGAAGAATGATGAAGACATGATCTTCAAACTGGCCAAACTGGCTTTTGAGCAGCTTGTGAAAGGCAATGTGATCTTCTATGATGAAGACGTGAGAGAGTGTGGCATTGATGTAGCAGAAGCATCAGTGTACTCAGGATTGTGCACTCAGATCTTCAGAGAGGAGTTTGGCTTGTATCAGGGGAAAGTTTACTGCTTTGTTCATCTGAGCATTCAGGACCATCTAGCAGCTCTTTATACTCACATTAACTTCATTAACAACAACAGAAATGAGTGTAATCAAAGTCCTGAACCAGGTTTCTTTCTCTTAAGTTTAGACAGAGTGAAAAGCAAATCATCAAAACAGGTTTTATTATTTGAGTTGCATCAGAGAGCTGTAGATGAAGCTTTACAGAGTCAGAATGGACGTCTGGATCTTTTCCTGCGTTTTCTTCTGGGTCTCTCGCTGGAGTCCAATCAGATTCTCTTACAGCATCTACTGACACAGATGAGAAGATGCTCCTACAAGAAAGAGAAAATTGTTGAATACATTAAACAGAAGATCAAGAAGAATCCGTCTCCAGAGAAATCCATCAATCTGATTCACTGTCTGAATGAACTGGATGATGATTCACTGCTGCAGGAGATTCAACATTATGTGAAATCTGAATCAGTTGGAAGCTCCAAACTCTCGTCTTCTCAGTGGTCAGCTTTAGTTTTTGTGTTGTTGACGTCTGAACAACATTTGGATGAACTTGATCTGAATGCATTTGTTGGATCTCAACATACAGCAGATGAAGTTCTTGTGAAACTGCAGCCAGTGATTAAAGAATCCAAAAAAGTTCAGTAAGTAAAACTAACAAAACTCTGTTAACTGGGTAATTTCATTTCCCTTATGTTGTGTACAGAGGTGGAAAGAGTACAAAAATGTCTTACTAAGTCTTACTATTGTCATACAAAGTAAGTACTGTTACTTTGATGAAATTGTACTCAAGTAAAAGTAAAAAGTAGTTTGTTTAAAATATACTCAGAGTAAAAGTTACTTAGTAATATTTTTATTAGCAGGAGGAGGGCCTCTCCTTTTTTGTGCAAAAACGATAAGAACATAAAGCTAAAATTGTACAACTAGTTGTTTTTGCAATGTGCATTCATAGTCATAGTGCAAAATTATAATAATCAGAACGGGTTAAGTTTAAAAGAGAAAAATATTTACTTTAAAGTTTTACTGGAGAAAAATGATTTTTCGGTGCATGTGATCCGCTCTGTGCTGTTGTATCTTTTAAAGTTCGGGTTAAGAGAATTCAGAGAATTGTTTCTAAACACATTATAGATGTTAGAAATGTATTGCTGAAACACGTTACAAAGACAAAGTTACTGAACTATGGAGTTTAGTTTTTCACCAGTTCTGTGTTCAGGATTATTTTTGGGTGGGGCTAAAACTGTACTTCTCTGAATTAATATTGATGATTCTGACCTTTATTCCCCTCTATAATCTCCAACAACAAATTGAGATAATGTAACCAATTGATATTTAATTGTCAGTAATTTGTCTGTAAATAGATCTGATGTGTGAATTATAGGCAGATAAGTGTAAAGATCTCACATCACAGTTTGATGGTGTTGATTTAGTGTTTGTGTTATCAAAGGTTTTGTTTAGTTTGTGTGGAGTTTCTCTAAATCATTGAGATGATCTTCAACAAGAACTCAAAACTCTTCAGTGTTCTTCATCAGTCTGATGTTCATGAGCTTCAACATCAAAAAATCTGCGTTTAACAACAAACACAACAACAATATTACACTTATTACACTCACATGTGTTTATATGAGTAAGGACACAATGAGAAATTAATTTGTCTGTTTATTTTTTAATTGACATTTAAGAAACTTTTTTTTTTACCTCTATAGGTGAAGTTGTTTCTCTATGAAAATAGTGTGTCTTTGTTCTCTGCAGGTTGGAATGCTGTAATATCACAGATAAAGGCTGTGCTGCTCTGTCTTCAGCTCTGAGATCAAACCCCTCACACCTGAGAGATCTGGATCTGACTGGGAATAATGTAGGAGATTCCGGAGTGAAACTGATCGCTGCTGGACTGGAAAATCCTCACTGTAAACTAACGTCACTCAGGTCAGATTGTGTAAGGGTGTATTCACACCTGTCTTGTTTGGTTCATTTGAATCGAACTCGAGTTCGTTTTCTCCCTTGATTCGCAATTTTTGGGCAGGTGTGAATACAGCAATAGCAATCAGGTGCTTACCAAACAACTGTACTGAGACCCAGCTGAAGAGGTGGGCTCGGCCCGGTTTCAAACTAACTCTGGTATGGTTCATTTAAGGTGTAAACATAGCCTGACATCGATCCGACCTAACTTCAGAAATCCGTCTTCTCGTAGCGCCACAGTCATAGTGCGTCTTCTAAACATCCTTCGAGCTGTTTAAACTTAATGCATTCCTGCTTTTTTCTGTCAAATGAATGGATGACCTTAGCACACATGTGGTTTTGTTTACAAATTTTGGTTCACTTGCAAAAAGCGCTGTGTAAACGCGTAAGAAGTCAGAATGCATGACATGTTACCCCATCTTTAATAAATATTTTTTATGATTTACTATTCATATAGGGAAGATGATCAAAGAGGGTGTTCAAAGATTTAGGGTGTATTCAAACCAGGAAAAAAATATTTGGTCCGGACCAAAGCAAGTAAACTAGCGGACATACCTGGTGTGAATTACACTTGCATGATTTTAAACCAAAAGCAAGCAAAATAGCCCTTTTTCATATCTGTGGACCAGTAAGTGATGATGTCATGAAACTTTGCATGTACCCTCAGGTCACAGGTGTGATGACACATATCAAGTGATACAAATATATGCCTCAACTAAACCATTTCAATTTATTTTTGGCACTGATTTACAGTTAAAATCGTTGTTTTGATAGAAGGAAAGAAAATACATTTCTAATTTCAACAATATTTATTTTTTCAGACACACAATAAGTTTTAGCTGTATGCAAAGTGGCCCACATGTGGGAAAACTTTATTAGGAACTACAATCTGACAGGTTTATGATATATCTTTAACACTTCTTGCAGGTTATAGGCATGCAAACATTGAATAAAACACAGTGCTTTTCTCAATTTTTAACTGTAGTGCTTTGGAATGCAAAATAGGAATAATCAAAAAAAGAATTTTAATCAAAAATTTCATTGAGCTGATCTACAGTATTGCCTGATTTCACATACAAGGATTAAGACTAGTCCCAGACTAAAGTAAAAGTTTGATCTGTCTTAACTGAAAATAAATTGCCCTGAAACATCTTAAAATATGTCATTGCTATTTTTCATCTCAAGATGCACATCAGGGATGTTTTTATATAAGGCATAGCCCTGGCTTAAGCAAAGCCTTGTCTGTGAAATCGGGCCTATGTGTCCTAAACTGATACACTGAAGTTATTGTTATTGTTCTCTACAGGTTGTGCAGTTGTTCTATCACAGATGAAGGTTGTGTTGCTCTGTCTTCAGTTCTGAGATCAAACCCCTCACATCTGAGACATCTGGATCTGACTAGTAATAATCTGAGAGATTCAGGAGTGAAGCTGATCTCTACTGTACTGGAGAATCCTCTCTGTAAACTGTTGTCACTCAGGTCAGATTGTAAAAATCTCTCAGCAACCTTATTAATCTTTCTCGCACTATAAATAGTTTTACAGAAATAGGGTTGGGAATTGAGAACCGGTTATTATCCAGAAGATAAAAAGAAATGGAATCATGCGTAATTCATAAGCAGCGAATTGAAGCACAATATCGCATGGAAGCTCTGTGTTTGGTCTTTAACAACTGAACACATTGGGCCCTTTACACCCGGCGCAATGCAGCACAAGGCACGGCGCAAGTGTTTTTGCTAATTTCAGCACAACGCAGTTCTCATTTTCCTGTCCTGCCCATGGGTGTACTGGTCTAAAATAGAGGTGTGTTCAGGCGCATTGTTGGCGCGTTGCTATTTTGAGGAACTGAAAATAGACTGCGCCATAGACCAACTCAAACCTGGTCTAGAGTCAATGTCGCAATTTTTTTTGTTATTTAAGGAGCGCGCTAGTAGAAAATGCGCCTCTGTGTGGGTCCACAACGCGCTTTCACTTTGCTTATTACACAGAGGGAAGCGCAGCAGCACAAACATTTTTAAATTTAAAACCATAAAAGATTCAAATGTAAAAATTTATATTGTGTACATAAATATAAAAATGCCTATATGTCAGCTTTCAGACTATCAGCTCTGCAGTATTTTTTGGTAATTATATAATTATGAATTTGTTTCTATGTTATGAATATTTATTAATATGTTTATGAATATTACCGTTTTTATGATAATGCGTTCTTTCTAAACAATAATATTTAGTTTATATTTTCTTAAATTATGAAGATGATCAAGTGTCTTGGCCAAACAACTTTTTTCTGCTTAACACTCAGAATATTATTTATAGAAAACATTAACATTGCAGCAAATACATGTTATGATGGACAAGCATTACTGAACATTACTACTTTACTGTCACACTTAATTCTGTCAGTGAAAGGAAAATGGTTAAAATATTTCATAGAATCGGACCTGGGAATCGACAGAACTGGCACTGAAATCAGAACAGGTTCTTACGATACCCAACTTTATTTATAAAAACAAATAAATAACAGATAAATAAAGATTTTATTGATTAATATAATCAAGTGGCAGCCATTGGAACAGGATGAAGTGGGTAACATGTGGCCTCATAAAAAAGAAGTTTATCTAAAGTGTGTGTCTTTGTTTTCTGCAGGTTGTCTGGTTGTAATATCACAGCAGAAGGTTGTGTTGCTTTGACTTCAGCTCTGAGATCAAACCCCTCACACCTGAGACATCTGAATCTGACTGGGAATAATCTGAGAGATTCAGGAGTGAAGTTGATCTCTACTGTACTGGAGAATCCTCTCTGTAAACTGAATACATTGAAGTAAGATTGTGATCTAAAACTCAGAAATATGGGACAAAATTCATCAAGCTTGTTAAAGGGACATTTTAGTCTTAAAGTGATAGTTCACCCAAACATTCTTCACCCAGATCTTTCTCTGTGTTTAACCAAACAAAGACATTTATACAGATTTGGAACAACTCGAGAGTGAGTAATTCATGACAGCATTTAAATTTTTGGGTGAACTATCACTTTAAGTGCTGAGAATTCATGAAATGTACTCCTACTTCCAAATTTAAGTATAAAAGCAAGTTATCAAATTTCTTAAAGCTAAGAATCACTGGTACCACTTTACAAAAAGGTGTTATTTATAAACAATTAGTTATGCATTAGCTAAAATTAACAATACTAATACAGCATTTATTAATATTTTTAAAAGATTATTAAAATAAAATGCTGTCACTGTTAACATTAGTTAATGCACCATGAATTAACATAAATAAATGTATTGACATGAACTAACATTAACAAGGAACGTGAACATGCCGGACATGTCCCACATGACATTGCGGGAAGATTCCAGTGAGTGGTAAAACACTAAGCCAAATGGCTGAGGAGAGTAGGAGAAACAAAGAAACCCGGACTAAAACATGCAATTATTTAAGGACATTTCAAGCAGCTGGACTCGATCTTTACGACTTCCCTACTACTTACAAAAGAATCAGGTGTTCCTGGACACTGAAATGTTGCGTGGAACTGTTTTTCCTGATTTTGTATGCAGTCATTTTGCTGAGTGTTTTGCCACCCCACTTGTGCACACTCCGGCATGCTCACGTGGTGTTCATGTGGTAAAGTGATGACATGTGCATACCCTCTATTGCGGGTGGAATAGGACGTTTTTTAAAGTATGAAATCTTTGTTAATCATCGCTTAAATTACGACTGAGCTGCTTTATAACTAACTTAAGTGCAGCTTTGGGTCAAGAATTCTTTTACTGCTCTAGCGGTTATTATTGTTATTGGGATTGACATTTTCTAGTGAATTTCTCTTTTTACTTGCCTGTCTAAAACACTTACTTGTCCCGGACAAGCATTAATGTATTTAAAGTTGATTTCATTCAACATTCATCACATCAATTTTAAGGCAGAATATGTTATTATTTTGTCTTTAACCCTTTAAAATGGAATTATGATAGTTAAAGTGAAACGTGAGAATGTCTGATAGAATTTAATTTTTAGTATTAAGGGCCGATCAGACCGAACACGCTTTTCATGTTCGAAAACGCAAGGCGTGCTGCACGCGCCGCTCTTTTGGTTGACTCTTTGTAAAGAGCAGCGCACACTTTTGTTATGTTGCTAGATAACCACCGAAACAAATGTCCTGTCAGTCAAGGGTTATAGCGCAAGCTCTTCCGTCACCACTGACCACATTGGAAGGCTGCCTCTCCTTTCATTCGATTGGACAATGGGGAAAAAGAAGCATGACGTCAAGCGTTTTTTCTGCTCCAAGTTGACTTTTTTCAACTCGAGTGCTCCATCAAAAACACAAGGCGTGCAAGCAGTGCGCAAAACGGTCCCTGCCAACTGGAATCAATTCAAAAGAGGCGCATCCAATGCTGAGTTCACACCAAACGCGAAGGATCGTGTCCATTGCTCTTGATTACTCGCTTGAATAGTTCGTTATTTTCGCACGAGTGACGCGAAAACATTGCGTGCTAGGGAGTGTCTTCACGCGTCCGGACATGTCAAACAGTATAGGTGTCAATGAGCAAATTTCTCGCTCGAGTTGAAATTTTTAAAATGGCGTGGAAGACGCGTTTGACATACGTTCACAGCAATCGCACCGCTCGATTCGCGTTAAGGGGCGTTCACACCGCCAGCGACACCTAGAACCGCCGACTTCCGACGACACGAGCGACAGTGACCGTTGGCAACTGAAAGTAGGCGTGTCTAGCGACAAAGTTAAGCAAATTATAAGCAACTTTCGGGAGTGACTACCAATAGGAGTAAAGCAGCGGAGCTGCAATCAGTTACTGCAGGGTTTGTTTATACTCGTTATTAGAGCAACCAAATCAAGGAACGCCTTCTAGCGACCTCGTAGCAAGAGACTAGCGACACCCAGCGGCAGAGTCACTTGCGGTGTGAATGCACAGTTATTCGCATCACCTGCCGCGAGTTCGCGTCTATTTGTGTCTTTGCATTGACTTTGTATGTAATTACGTTTGGTGTGAACTCTGCATAACGGCAATAAAACGCATTCTGTCTGATCACCCCCTTAGAAAAACAAAGCATACTGTTAGTATAAACATAAATTGATGAAGTTCATTTACTTTTAATCCTATTGATGTTTTCTACAGGATGTGTGGTTGTTCTATCACAGCGGAAGGTTGTGCTGCTCTGACTTCAGCTCTGAAATCAAACCCCTCACACCTGAGAGATCTGTCTCTGAGCTGTAATAATCTGAGTGATTCAGGAGTGAAGTTGATCTCTACTGTACTGGAGAATCCTCTCTGTAAACTAAAGAAATTGGGGTAAGAATAAATCAAACGTTCTCTTTCAACCTTTTTTCACTAATGACTAATAAATATTATGGTAAACTTCATAATAAAGTGCTATTTATTAACAATGAGTTAATGCATTAGCTAACATGAACTAACAATACTAATACAGCATTTATTAATCTTAGCTCATGTTAATTTCAGCATTTACTAAAACAATATTAAAATCAAATGCTGTCACTGTTAACATTAGTTAATGCACCATGATAACATAAATAACTGTACTGTCATGAACTAACATTAACCTGGATTAATAAATGCTGAAAAACTAAATTGTTCATTGTTAGCTAATGTTAGCTAATGTATTTATTAACAAATACAACCTTATTGTAAAGTGTTATCAAAATTACAAAAAAATTAAAGACAAAAAAATGTTTAATGAATAAGCAATAAAGAAGGTCCAGCCCATGAAAGTTTTTAGCTTCAGGTGCGCACACTGTACAATGAAAAGTTGACTTAAAACTTCAAGTATCCCCGTTTGCCCGCCTGTCTTAGGGGGGCAAGCGCTGCATCTGCACATTTGGTTAATGTACGTGGGGTGAGAGCCCAAAGAGAAGAACCGTGTACTGGTATGCTGTCCCCTCGAATGCGAATCTAAAGAGCGGTCTGTGGCGAGGGTTATCGGGATGTGAAAATTAGCATTTTTCAGATACACTGATATAAACCAATCCCCTGGATGAATTTGTGCCATAACCCACTTGCAAGTGAACATTTTGAATAGCCATGTCATAAGCGAGCGATTCAAAACATGCAGATCTAGAATGGCTCTCGGGCTGCCATCTTTCTTCGGGATGAGAAAATAGTGTTTGTAGAAGCCATGCGGTCGGCGCCTTGATGTTCGGAAGATTTAGCCTTAAGTGGCGTTCCAATACCACCAGACTGGCCATGTCTCATCCGACTGCCCGGGCGGTGATTTTGCTGGCTCACGGTATAGCGCCGGGTCGCGGAGAAGCTTTGCCTGAAACACCGCCATGTGAAGGGCCAAAGCAGCTTGACCATCGGTAGCGATAGACTTCGCTGCCTAGGAAGATGTCAGACAGCACAGCCATTTGTCCAGACGGCTGTGTTCGGGTTCAACCGGAGGTGACCAGTTAATGCCGAGCTCTGCTACTGGGCATCACTGAATTCTTCTGCCAGCGGGGCAGCATCCTCATCCGAGATGATCGCACTAAAGGAGAAAAATGGTGTTGGCGGGCTCAAATGCCATTGATTTGTGTTTTTCACAGACATTAACCAATAGGCTTATACTTAGGCTTATAGAGTTTCCCCCATAGCGTTTTGCAAAAAAACAATGCAAAGTGAACTGTATCGAAAGGGAACTGTCACAGTTTTTTGTAAATGAACGATACACATCTTGAGTGTACGCTTTTCTGTGTATTTTAACAAAAAGAAAAGGAACATTTAATTAGTTTTTCTGTACCTGTGGTCTGACATACAAAACTGTTGCAGTGAGGAAACAAATGTTTATATTGAGATAAACGGTTGGTCCGGCATGGAAGTCAGGTGCTCTAACAAGGAGGCTAAAAAGAAGCCATAGCGTCTGTTGCTGGCCTCTGTTACACAATCATACCACCCAATACGCATTATTTGCATCATCCGCACAAACCTATTCCCACCTTTGCATTGACTTAGTATTTGATTTTCTCGTGCAAACATATTCAATTCACTACCACATATTCATAACACACCATTAGTTAAAACTCTTATTTTAGGTTTCATTCCTGGGATACATGCATGCTGACAAACATTTTACAGATTGAATTCACTGGATGTCAGTTTTAGTAAAAGCATCTGTCACATGCATAAACTGTAAATGTTATTCTCCACAGATTGATGTGTTGTAAGATCACAGATGAAGGTCGTGCAGATCTGGAGTCAGCTCAGAGATCAAACCCCTCAAACAAGACACAACTGAAATTCAACTAAATCTAAAGTATTTTAAATGCATTATAACTTAAATTAATACATTAGAATATTGCAGTATCTGTGCTATCCATTTTGTAAGTTTTAGTACATTTTATATATTATGTATCATGTTTTTATTTATATGTTTTGTAATAACAAAACAGAGATGTAATTGTGTGTAGTATAGGCCTAAAATAAGTTTTATTATATAGTTTTATAATAATGAATAATAATCAAAGTGGCTGTTTTGTGAAATTTTAATGATTTTAAATCATCACAGCAATTAAAACAGGAGTGCCTAAAACTCTAAATTACTGGCTATATAGTGATTAATTTAAGTATTTAATAATAAATATTTTGTTTTAGTTGCTAACAATGAAAATGCAATTAATGAAATATGTTAATATAAAATCTTATCCATAGGTAGATTACATTGTTATTTCAAGGCAAATGTTCTTTTAATTAATATTTAATGTCTATCGTGTTTATTTTGTGATTATTATGAATTGAGCCTTAGTAATTTTAATTTAACTAAGCCATAGTCCTGTTTGTGAAACCTGGCCAATATGTACAGTTGTGCTCAAAAGTTTATACATACCTCTTGCAGAATCTGGAAAATGCTAAAGATTTTGGGAAAAATAAGCAGAATTTTGAAAATGAAATTTTAATTTAGTCCTGTCCTGATCAAATTATTTCACAAAAGAAATGTTAACAAAGTTCACACCAAAGAATAATAAGATAATTTCTAAAAATAGCCCAGTGCATGATGTTGAGATTCTTTTTACATTGAGGACAATCAAGAGACTCATACACAACTATTACAATAGAGAGAAACATTCAGTGATGCTCATGAAGTCAACACCATTCATTTAAAGTTTTTCTCATGTGGCAAGTAGCCGTCTAATAAGCGGAATAAACAAGCAGCCGGTTGTTATTGTGAAATAAGCTCCTTCAGCATGATAAACTGATCACACTGTCAGGGCTTATTTCTGCGATTAACAATGGAAAAAAATCTTTTATCCAAACAATATTTCTCTCTTAACGGAGACGGCCGAGCCCGTCCGGGCGACGGTCACTGCAGTCTGTGTTCACTGGAATGCTTAAATATGTATGAGTTAAATATGTACATACAGTATATCAACTAACTACTACACAAAATCCTTCTTCAGATCCTTACATTCAACTTATGAAACAACATCACAATAATCTCCAAAATAACGTCTGAACACACAACTGATGCAAATTCATGAACAAACGTCAGGTTCTGTTTGACTGTATTCACATGTACTGTATGTATCAGCTCATACATCTCCAGGCCATTTTTTAATGCTCTGTTGCAGCTCTTGTCATCTTTCTGTTAAATGCTTTCATTGATTTACTTCTTATTTGAAAGTCACTTTGCATGAAAACGTTTGCTAGTTTTATCTGCAGCAACTCTGATGTTCTCACGTGTGGTTTCGTTGGAATAATCATGATCTGTGCTCATGACTTTTATAAGGTAGCGTGTTATTTATAAGCATTTCATGAGATCGAGCTCGGTAATGCACACAAAACCAAAACATATTCAAATAAAAAACAGTATAGTTTTCAGATGCATACTTCTGTTGAAATGTACAGCACATTGTTCATTTGAGATTAATACAGAACAGAGACATTTTAAAGGCTGAATTATACACATAAGATAATGGTTGTTAAAACTAAACAATCTTGTAATGTGTCCTGAAACACATTCAACACTAAAGTTCAATGTGTTCATATTTCAAAAATAAAACGGTTCCTAAATGCTTCTTTGTTGGGTTGTATGGTCCCATAAAGAACCTTAAACATTCACAGTTCTTTGCAGAAGAATGTCTCCAATCCTATAGAAGGATTAGAAAGAAATAGTTTATTTGGGACCCAAACGTTGGCTTTTCTCCACCTTTATATTTCGAGAGTGTAAAGTTGTACTTCCCCGAAACCTTTCAACATGTTACAAACAATTTCTAAACAAAGAAAATAAAAGGAAGCTACATAACTTCATTCAAGCAGTTCATTGTGACATTATCATTCATGTGAAATATAATTCTTTGATCATATCAGAAAACAACAGATGTGACCTTTGGTGAGGACTCTTTATTGACAGCGGCTTGTTTGCACAAGGTGTGTTACACACTTACAAAGCTCTCCTCGCCATACATATTGATATTAAACATACACTTAAAAATGCTGGGTTATTTTCAACTCAGCATTGGGTCAAAAATAGTCCAGTCATTGGGTTAAATTTGACCCAACAATAAGTTAATATACAACTAATCCAACAGTTGTACCTTTTTGACCCAATGTTGCATCAAAAATAACCCAGCATTTTTTTTTATAGTGCACTAAATGATGTTTATTTAAAACTTTTTCTGTGAGGGTTTGGGGTTGGATTAGGAGAAGACGAATATTAAGTTTGTACAATATAAAAGTCATTACGACAATCCCCACAATGTAGAAAAACAAACGAGTAGTCAGGTGTGTACAGGTAAGCGGAGGGGGCGGAGACTCGAGACGAGGAAGACCCGCGTAACTCCCACTATGACTCACACATTTGACAACAGAAATAACGCGAGTCGCGTGTTTGTGTGTTGAAGTACAGTGAGTTTATTCATCCAGACAATCGTGTGCAATGAAATCGTTTCAGAAGTACGAGTTTGAGTTTAAACACGAAACTGAATCGACAGTGAGGAGAAAATCCAGCTCGTCTGAATCTCACGTGAATGTTTGGGAGCGCGTGAAGAGTCCGACCCTCGAGTTTCCCTCAGGAATCCCACTGCAGGATGGACTTTACGTGGATTCTAACTTTTATTTTCAACACATGCAGATTCATCCCGACGTGGTTTGGAAACGACCGAAGGTGAGATGCTTTTTATAAGAAAGAAAAGTCACGGATCTCAATGATATAATGTTATTTTTCCTAAGTGAGATTAAATGGCGAGCACTTTCTCATGTTTTATTATGAAATTGAGTCAGAAATCTCACCGTATGTCTCCATTTATTTAAGATATCAGTATAAAATCATCATTGTCTAATTTATTTATATAGTCAAACATTGAAACATGTCCACAGTAATATGAACAAGATGTCGGGACATTTATATAAATTTACGGTCGAATTTAAACAGATCACTTCAAAAATGGAGTGAGCGCCATGCTCTAACCACAGGAAACTACAATAAAATACTTTCTTAAGCATTAAATATTATAATGATGTAAACACTTTAATGGCCTAACTTTCTTTTCTGAAACTATATGAAATGCCGATGTTTACGCTGGAGGTATTGAGCAGATGCACATACCGAAGGAGATGCCCGGGCACGCGTCTGCACAAACTGCCCAGAGGAAAATATATTGTTGGATTATTATTATAATTCTTCAGCATGTGTTAAAAAAGCTTCTTCACTCGAATCTTTGGATTCAAACACAGATTCTGCATTGGTTTCTAACAAAGACCAAAAACATTTCTGACCTGGAGATTCGACGGGTCCTTGCATGGTGTTATATTTTCTTGTCTTAGTTTCTAGGTGCCTTACATCATTCGACATACTGTAGGTTTGGTAAAGATCTTATATTTTAAGGGTTGTAAGGGTGTATCACTCCAGATTTGACAGCAAACATTTCTATAGACGTCTGTTCCACACATACAGGCTTCAAAACACGTTTGTCCCCCCAAAAATGGCATTTTGCAAAACATTTGTGTTCCACAGAAGAAAGAGAGTCGTATTATTTTTACTGTATTTGGTTGTGTTTTTCTCCTTCTGTCTCTTATGTAGGAGATCTCCGAGTCTCCTCAGTTCATCGTGGATGGAGCCACACGTCTGGACATCTGTCAGGGAGCATTGAGTGAGATATAATAGATTTAACCAATAAGAAGGTGCTTCAGGTTCAAGTGGTTAATAAAAGCAGCTGTGATGTTTACAGCTGGTCCTGCAAACTTTTGAAGAATTAAACCCTTTGTTTTCTCTTGTACAGTTCAGTTTGATACTGTGTTGAGTCTCTTGTGTCCTGAAGCACTATTTTCTCTAGCAGATTCAGTTTAGTTGTATTTTGTACTGTGATCATGAACCCAGATGTTGTGTCACAGGTGACTGCTGGTTCTTGTCTGCGGTGGCGTCTCTCTCTCTATATCCGTCTCTGATGGATCGTGTCGTCAAGTCAAGTCAAAGTTTTCAGCAGGGATACAACGGCTGCTTTACCTTTCAGGTTTGTGTCACATGTTACTCAACGGTGTGACGTTCTTGAAGTTCATAACGTGTGTGTTTGTGTAGTTTTGGCAGTATGGCGAGTGGCGTACGGTTCAAGTGGACGACCGTTTGCCCACGCGTGACGGCAAGCTGATGTTTTTGAGCTCTTCAAACAAAAATGAGTTTTGGTGCTCATTGCTGGAAAAAGCTTATGCCAAGTAAGTGACAATATATGAGATGTTTTTATTATTTGTGTTGACTGCATCATCTTGACCTCATCTCTCTCTCTCTCTCTCTCTCTCTCTCTCTCTCTCTCTCTCTCTCTCTCTCTCTCTCTCTCTCTCTCTCTCTCTCTCTCTCTCTCTCTCTCTCTCTCTCTCTCTCTCTCAGGTTAAAGGGTGGATACACCGCTCTGAACATGGGTTTTCCTCATGAGGCGATGGCGGACATGACCGGTGGCATTACAGAAGTCTTCACTGTGCCATCTTTGCCACGGGATCTGGGTCCTTTCCTAGGCCGCCTGCTGCAGAAAGGAGCTCTTATCAACTGTGCCAACTCTCAGGTGTACTGTCTCTTTAAGACACTTATTTAAAGTCATTAAAGTCTTCACTCATTAAATTTATTCACTTATGTTGGAAAAGAAGTATTTAATTCTGCTGACATTATTGGTGTAAGATGTGCGTGCATGTCTTCATGTTTTCTTTATTTTCTGTTTTCTATTATGTTTGTATGATCTGTGTAGGGTGCTCTTGAGAAAAGCAATGGCTTTGGGATTCTGTTCAGACATGCCTATTCTGTCACGGGCCTCGAGATGGTAAGACAAATATTCGACCTGTTTTGCTTCCCCCTTCCCATCTTTACACCCTTAACTCCACCAGAGGGCGAGATGAAATAAAACAACATGAGTTGTGTCATCACAAACACTACTTTTATAAGTATGAATAGAATTCGATTTCTCTGTTGATCTACATGTGTGCAAATTTCCAGACTGCATTGTACATTAATGCATTCGGCAGACGCTTTTATCCAAAGCGACTTAAATTGCATTATACATTTGGATATGTGCAATTCTTGGGATCGAACCCGTGACCTTGGTGTTGCTAACACCATGAGCTAACCACTGAGCTACAGGAAAGCTAGCATTCATTCTGAATCATTATATTACTGTCAGAGAGATTCTAAAAAGCTTCTTTTGTACATGTATATTGAAACAACTGAGTTTGTGTGATCGCACCCTCTACTTGACTCTCAGTCATAGAGGAAAAAATTTTGTGTGTGTTTCAGATACAAACCAAAACTGGTCCTGTTGAGCTGGTGCGGGTTAACAACCCGTGGGGTCACACTGAGTGGGAGGGGCCCTGGAGTGACAAATATGGGTATTTATTTATTTTTATTTGTTTGTTGGTGTGTTTTCAATCAAGTGCTTTAGTCGTATCTGTGTATGTGTTTGTATTGAGGTTGTGTATTTGTGTGCAGGGATCAGTGGCTTACGGTGAGTAAAGAAGAGCAGGACCGAGTGCAGAGAACCAATCTGAATGATGGAGAGTTCTGGTGAGCTAAGCTCATGGCTGATTCATACTCGGCACATTTTCTGATTGTTTTCACAACTTGTCTTCTGTTTTTATCAGGATGGCTCTGGCAGATTTCCGTTTGAACTTTGACATCATGGAGGTGTGTCACCTGAGCGATGACACGTTGAGTGCAGGCGGAGCCATCAAGCGGCCTTGGCACTGCATATCATATCACGGGCAATGGATCCCTTTTCAAAGTACATAACCACCCGTATGTACACATACACAAACTAACATTTACACATAATTAATGTGTGTGTGTGTGTGTGTGTGTGTGTGTGTGTGTGTGTGTGTGTGTGTGTGTGTGTGCAGATCCGCCGCAGTACAACCTCACGCTGCTGGAGGAGGACGATGACCCCAGTGACCCCGAGCAAACATGTTCTTTCCTGTTGGCGCTCATGCAAAAACAGACTCGTAAGAACGGACAGCTGCCTGTAAATCTGCTGATATACAAGGTACTTTTGTGTATGTGTTTATGTTTTGTATATATTATTATTATTATAATGCACACACATGATGCACTGAAAAATGAAAAGCGCTTTTTTAAACGTGTGTTTGTGATCAGATGGGATCTGTGGGTGGATTTCCGGCCTCACGGGATCAGTTTCCTGTGCTCAGGATCAGTGATGATCAGCGTCGGGAGGTTGTGTTGCGTGGCTGCCTGGCACCGGGTCATTACATCATCGTTCCCACCACTTCAGAGACCAATAGGATGGGAGAATTTCTCCTCAGAGTTCTGACGGAAAAAGGAAACCACACCGTGTAAGAGATGCTCACGAAACGATCTGATGAGAAATAACCAATGAGATCTCTCAGTTAGTTTGAATGAGACATCAAACATTTGTCATTAGATTTACTCAAATCCAGATTATCATTTTACACCTCCATATTCTTCATGCGTTTCAACAATTACACTCGCATTTGTTTACATTTCTCTTGAGGAGAAACATCTGAGACTGAGAACAAAATAAGAGAACTTTATTAGATCTCCTGAGCTTTGAAAGAGCAACATCTGAGCAATAACATTTTCCACTTTTGCTTTGATCTCTGATGTATCTGATGGTTTAATTATGTTGTTAAACTGAGTTAAGACACATTTAAAATCACTTTATCTATATTGTTGATGAATGTGTGTGTGTTTGCAGGCCTGTTAAGACGCCTTTAACAGATGCAATCTCATTCTCCGAGGTAAATGTGACAAACTCTGATTATTTATTTGTATCATTATGCATATTTAACTTTTCATGTTTATTCTTTCTATGCATGTAGCCGCTGTCTCCACGTCTGTCAGGACTCCCGTCTGTTACTGAAGCTAAAAATCTCTTCATGAAACACTGTAAGGTAAGAACAGGTTCATATTGCTTGTGTATATTTACATACAGTTTACATGCAATTGGGTCAAAAATGGACGAACCCAACAGTTGGGTTTGTCCATTTTTGACCCTAGCTTGGATTGATAAACAACATTTTTTCATAGTGTGTGTTTATGGTTTGTATACGTGTGTCTGTAGGGATCTTACTGTAAGCCACTGGATCTGTATAATCTGCTGACTGAAGCCATCGCGACTGGAGGTGAGAACATGTTTTTCATTGAACGTGTTTTTCATCTCTGTACTGCTTTTACTAGATTTGCATGCTAATGCATGAAGCTGTTGGTTAACAGTTCCTCTTACAGTATTTGTGTTGGTTCAGCAAGAAGTGATGAAAATATTACAGGACGTAAAGCGCTAACCAGTGAGGAAATGACTGTTTTCTCTTCGGTCAGTTCTTGCAGGCTGTGAGAAGATGTTAAGTTTGGAGATCTGCAAGAGCTTTGTGGTGCTCATGGACGTATCCTGAACACAAGTGTACTTGACAGCACAGGAAATATTTAGGATTGCTCACATTTAAAGTGGCAATACATCACTTATTCACCTTCATGTTCAAACACTGTGTGTGCTTCTTATTTCTGTGGAAATACTATAGAGTTTATACGGTGTGGTTGTGTATATATCCAGTGTTTTATCTCAGGTGTGTGTGTGCTGGTTTATGACGCGTTTAAACAGATCCGTATCTCACCTTAACTGCACCAATCAGATCAAAGGAACGGGTCACCTCGACTGGACGGAGTTCCAGATAATGTGGGAGAAACTCAGGAAGTGGACGGTGAGGACGTTTCTTTAGGTTGTTTGTTTTTATTGCCACAGAACACTGTTGACCTCTGACCTGTTCACTGCTGTGAGTTTGCGCCAAACACTGACCTGATGGAAACAGAAATTAACTACGTATTACTTTATATTGTACATTTTTAAATTCGTTTTTCCATTATCAAATCATTTTCTCCAGTGTTTACCGTGTTGTACAGAATCATAAAGACAGATTTAGAGCAAATAATTGTGACACCATCTGTTTGTTTTCTAGGATATTTTCATGAAATTCGACACAAACAAGAATCGCACGCTGGAGTACCAAGAGATCCCACAGGCTCTGATAGCAGCAGGTGACACACGTTCATATAAATACACACACACACACACACACACACACAAACAGTTCATTTCTTAAGAAGTGATAAGATATCAGGCTAGTGAATCTTTTTTTCTCTTAGGCATAAATGTGGATGATTTCATACTACAGCTGATCAGTCTGCGTTACACAGAGCCGGATCTGACCGTCAGTTTTCCAGGATTCCTCTTCCTGCTCCTCAAACTGGACTGCTTGATCAGTAAGAGAACAAACACCACACATCAAACAGTAACAACAACCTGATGTCACAGGAAGTTGCAAGTATTTTACGAGGTGGCTAATTCGTATGAATTAATACGTTGTGAGTCGTATAAAAAACGTGAGATTAAGCAATAATGAAGGCCCGCCGCTACACCTAACGTCACTGGCGCGAAAGCAAATCGTATTAAAACGTATTCATACATATGAATTCATACGAATTAGCCACTTCGTAAAATACTTACGATTTCGCCGTGAGATTGTGTTGGAAATAAACACACTGTTTGCACAGCTTCACAGCCAAATTTACCCAAAAATACCAAGTGGCATTATTTTTAAATAAGATAATACACACACACACACAAAAGATACAATACAAACAATACTGTTTAAAATTAAGATGAGAAGTATTTGGCTGCTGTATATATATTCGTGTTTGTCTTTTTCAGGTAAATTTCGGTCCTTTGATGTATTGGGAGTAGGAATGGTTACAATAAACTGCCGTCAGGTAAAAAAAAACCTCAACACAAACACACTGTATTTTATCCTTTAAAGCACTTTGATGTGTGTAATCCAGCCTTCATAATTCTTCATGATGAAGAAAAATGGCTTAACAAGTATATCTTATGTAAAATGTAAATCTTTAACATATTCATTTGCTACCTTTTCTTTTGATTTGTAGTTCTTGACTATGACCATGTACAGCTGAACTCATCTCTCACGACATCTTCATCTGTTCTTGTTCCAGTCCAACTATTAACCCTAGTTTACATGTCAGGGTCTACAGTTTATCTTACATCAGATGAAAAACACATATGAAACATTTCATATTACTATGAAAATGAGTGTCCTTAACATTTTCTGCATGTTGACATCAGTTTTTTATTTCTTGACATTTTTAATTTCAGTTTTTATTGCCTCAAATGTTTCTAATTCATGCAATTTTACAAACATAATCATGTGATTTTTGTCATTTGTTGGCGGCTGGCTTTGTCTGTGCCAGCGGCCTGTTCTCTTCAGAATTATTGTTCATGGCACGTATGACTGAAACTAAGCAAAATGAACAATAATAAATAAATACATGGCAAAAAGGTTGCTTACTACATCCAAGATCATGTTAATTCTGATTCAGATTTTTCCTAACGCACCTGTTGTGTATGTGGGGGTGAAAGTAACGTATTAAAACTTCAACATAGCTATAACATATCACAATGTCTATACATTATCGTTGAGCAATATGATGTCATTGGAAATTAAATGCCCTTAATATTTTACAGTTGCTCAGACAGATAAAATCGTCATGTCCTTATTTCTACTCCCTTATTTCATGCAACACTTTTTATCATTGTATTGCAAATCAAACAAATATTGTCAGCAAGCACTTCTTGGAGAAAACAATCATCTGCAAATAATTTGGATACATAACATGGATTATTACTAAGCTTACAACACTTGTCCAACATCTTGGTTGTTCGCACAGGTGTATGTACATATTTAAGTCCTGTATGACGTAGGCCTACAGCCCTATACTGTATTGACAGTGTTATTGCATCTCGCAAAACCTACAATATTACGAAAGATACATTTTAATACAATTTAGACGTAAGTTGTTTATTTTTGCGGTATTTTAAACTCTTCAGCTCTTCCAGTGAATGAATGACGTCAGTGACACCTACTGACCGGAAGAGGTGCTGTTGTTTAACAGCGAGCGCTTCAAAACAAAACGTGTAAAATAACGCTAATCTACCACGCTTCACGAAAAAATTATTAAAATACTTTACAAATGTTATTCGTAAGTACAACGATTTCGATCTTCAAAAAGACCAGGGGCTTTTACTCGCTAAGTGTCATCCAAACGGTGAGGTAAAATTGTCCATCTCTGGTCTCTACCTCAGGTGCTCATATGAGTGAGTAGGGAACATGAATGCGATTTAAACTACATCATGACCAGTTATAATGTTGTAAATAACGTTTAGTTTCTTGCACAGATCGATCAAAACGTTAATATATCACCAGAAACTGCAGGGATTACTTTTATATGTAAGTTATTCTGAACTTTTAAAGACCCGCAGCTGTGAACATGAGACCCGCATGGACCACAATTTCAGGTAAAATCTTTACTGTTCAAATGTCACAATACATCTTGGATGGCTTGAGGTTGAGTAATTGTAATATTGCTTAGAAATGTTAAGCATTATTTTTGCATTCAGTATTATTCATTCATTTCTGCATTATGGGGCCTAGTACTTGAACTGCATACATGTGTTTATATGGAAAACTAATCTTATGATAGATAATCACCAAATGAGGTGAAAATGTGTTTTGTTAAAACTTAAAAGTGGCTATTTTCTCCACATTTGGTTATTAATAATTATTCATATTTCATTAAATATCACCGACTAAAAAGTAACTAGTAGCCTTCTCTGAGTAGTTTTAAGAACAGTACTTTTACTTGATATCGAGTACAATTTTAGCAATTTAACACATTTTCACCACTGCTGTATATCTGGATTAAATTGACTGAGATCGTCACACGTTGTTTGGAAAGGCAGCATATATCAATAGAACCATAGATTAGCAACACTGCTATAGGATATACATGACGTCACTTTTCCACGTGAACACGCCCCCAAAACATTCATTTTTTCCCCCTTTATTAATGAAGAACAATTTTACAATATACAAACAAGAGTACATAAACCTATATTGGTGTACCCATGCGTGCACGAGCTTGAAGTCAGCTAACCAAAACTAGTTTTACATGTAAGACAGCTTTCAAACTTTATAATATGTTATAAATCTGTGAAGTCATATTAATAAATAAATATTACATTATTAAAACGGGAGAGATTCAGTATTTCCTTTAACATTTTATGTTGTATTTCATACAGACATAAAGATAAACGTACGGCAAAGTGCAACACGGAAAACACCGGTTTCATAATTCATATCAAGAAAAGTATGTCATAAATCAATTCAATTTTCTTGAATATTAAATGCCCAGAATTCAAGTTTAAAAGCTTGAAATTCAGACTTATATAAAATGCAGCATTATGTTAAAATATTTACACTTGTCAACAATTCAAATTCATATTGTTTTGTCATAAATATGGCTCCATATTTAAATGGTTTAATTTGATGTTTATGGAAATATAAACATGTATATATAAATTCATAAATATTTATTTATGTAAATAAATATTCAAAGACACAAGTGTAACCAAGTTGTGTTCTGAATTTGAGCTTGATATGAAAAAAATGTCACTTTTAGCCACTGTACCCAAAATGTCCACCTGGGGGGTCGTGAATGCTACTGTGCTCACTTTGTCATGTTTTCCAAACTTTGAAACCACAATAAATACTGAGAAGCTTTTTTCACTTTTATTTTACATGTACTATTTTTTTGATGTAATTTTATTGCAAAAAATTGAAATATACTCCATTATTCCACCTGTTGAACAGTAATACGTAGCAGCATATAATAATTTTTATTCACACTCTTGTCATAAATCAATCAAATACTGCTCCTACATAATTTTTATTATAAAACACTATTCATATATGTATTCTAGAGACTTCGACCTTTCCAGGGATATATAGTTTGTCATGATCAGAGTGGAATTATATTGTGAAATTTTCAAGTAAACGTAGGCGTTCCACAGGCAGAACGGTGACAGTTTTAACTTATATTGCTGGAATGTTTTCTATATGCTGTACGGTTAGTTATTGAGCATTTGCATATACCACAGGAGATGCCGGGGCACGCATCTGCACAAACAAAACATTTTGACCTGATTTAATCATCTTCACTTATATGCAAATTTCTCTTTTTTGCCAAGTTTAGGAGTTCTTGATGATACACTTGAAGTTCTTGTGCTCATTTCTATTTTCCTCAAATCATTGGACATAGATGGTTTTCTAAAGATCTTGAATATAGTTCTCATGTGCAGATTGTTAAGCTACACAAAATAGAAAGGCTTTAAGAAAACAATAAACATTCTCCAACATCAGGGCAATAATGAAGAAGTTTTATTCAACTGAAGATGTTGCAAATCTGCCTGAAACAGAATGTGTGTCTGTATTGTATTAATGCACAGCGAGGAAAATCATTTTAGTGGCCAAAGACTTTATAAAGATCACAGATGGAGAATTGTAGAAATCTGTTGAATTTTGGGGTCAGAAAGTTTTAAAAAAGATAAAGGAAAACTGCACGTCCATCACCACAAGTTGTTTGGGACAAACAACAACAATTTTCTGCTCTCGTGCAAAAACAATCTCCACTATTTTAATCTTTGATCCCAGGGATTGCATATACTCAGAAACAAATGTATAGTGTAAGTCACTTTGGATAAAAGCGTCTGCCAAATGCAGAAATGTAAATGTAGAAAGAAATATCTTTGGCTTTTTTTATTTTTATTGAGAGTATATTTGTTAAACTTGTTAACATCTCAAAAATGTAAAGAAAACTACACACCCTCTAAAAATAAAGGTGCTTTAAAGAATTATGTCATTCTTACCTTTTAATAATCTGAATTAGATTTAAAAATCAAATGATAGCTTTTCATTGTGACTAAACTTCTCTTAATGGTCCTAAAGAAATCATTTTAATATAATGTCTCATTTGTCTCTTGATTTCGAGCTGGATCTCGACAGGTTTTGTCATTTGTTTAATTTCTGCTGATCAAGTTCTTTAAACATAATAGAAAACAATACAGCTGTGAACTTTAGTGAGGACTCACTTTATTGACAGCGGCGTGTTTGCAGGAGAACAAACTAAATGAAGCTTATTTGAACACGTACAGATGCAGAAAGGTTTCGGTTATGGTTTGGTTTAGGGGTTATTGGCAGAGGATAGAACATTTTATCAGATCAGTAGAAAAACAATAGAAGTCTCTGATAAAATGCAAAAAAACATATCTAATGAAAGATTTGCATATATGGTGTACAGCAAGTGTGTACAGGTAAGATCAGGGGGCGGAGCTGACTGCAGATAAAGAGACGGGAGACGAGGAAGAGCCGGATAACTCTCGCTCGAATCGCTCAGTTCAGTTTATTCATCCATACAGTCGTGCACAATGAGCCTGTTTGAGAGGCAGCAGTTTGAGTTTAAACACCAACCTGAATGGAGAAAATCCGGCTCGTCTGAATCTCATGTCTTGGAGCGCGTGAGGAGCCCGACACGCAAGTTTCCCTCTGGGATCCCAATGCAGGATGGACTTTACGTGGACTCCACTTTTGAATTCGAACACATGCAGATTCAATCCGCCGTGGATTTGAAACGACCCATGGTGAGAAAGAAAAGTCACGAATGACATCTCAATATTAGACATCAATACGATTAAATGGAGAGCATGTTTTAATTTAGTTTAATATGTAGAAGTGCTACTGTGGATGGGAAGTTTTACATATTTTGTTCCACATTTCCAGGATCCATCTGTGATTTCTTTTTTTAAACATGTATTCAACCAAAGGAGAGTCGTATTCTCTTTACTGTTCTTTAAAATGATTCATTGTGTTTTTCTCCTTCTGTCTCTTATGTAGGAGATCTCCGAGTCTCCTCAGTTCATCGTGGATGGAGCCACACGTCTGGATATCCGTCAGGGAGCACTGGGTGAGATTTCAATCATGAATCATTAAACCAATAAGAGACGGACAAACTAAAGGTGCTAGTTTGAGTCTCTTGTGTCCTGAAGCACTATTTTCTCTAGCAGATTCAGTTTAGTTGTATTTTGTACTGTGATCATGAACCCAGATGTTGTGTCACAGGTGACTGCTGGTTCTTGTCTGCGGTGGCGTCTCTCTCTCTATATCCGTCTCTGATGGATCGTGTCGTGCCGCCGGGTCAAAGTTTTCAGCAGGGATACAACGGCTGCTTCACCTTTCAGGTTTGTGTCACGTGTTTCTCAACGGTGTGAAGTTCTTCTTGAAGTTCATAACGTGTGTGTTTGTGTAGTTTTGGCAGTATGGCGAGTGGCGTACGGTTCAAGTGGACGACCGTTTGCCCACGCGTGACGACAAGCTGATATATTTGAGCTCTAATACCAAAAACGAGTTTTGGTGCTCATTGCTGGAAAAAGCTTATGCCAAGTAAGTGACAATATATGAGATGTTTTTATTATTTGTGTTGACTGCATCATCTTGACCTCATCTCTCTCTCTCTCTCTCTCTCTCTCTCTCTCTCTCTCTCTCTCTCTCTCTCTATCTCTCTCTCTCTCTCTCTCTCTCTCTCTCTCTCTCTCTCTCTCTCTCTCTCTCTCTCTCTCTCTCTCTCTCTCTCTCTCTCTCTCAGGCTAAAGGGAGGATACACCGCTCTGGACATGGGTATTCCTCATGAGGCGATGGCGGACATGACCGGTGGCGTTACAGAAGTCTTCACTGTGCCATCTTTGCCACGGGATCTGGGACCTTTCCTACGCCGCCTGCTGCAGAAAGGAGCTCTTATCAACTGTGGAAACTCTCAGGTGTACTGTCTCTTTAAAACACTTATTTAAAGACACAGGGCTCTATTTTAACAATCTAAGTGCATGGTCTGAAGCGCAAGTGCGTGTTTGAATCCACTTTTGCTAGTTTAGCGACGGAAAAACGGTCGGTGCGCCCGGGCGCATGGTCTAAACGGGTTGTCCCTATTTTCTTAATGAGTAATGGGTGTTTTAGGCAAAACGTGCAGTAAACCAATCCGAGTCTCATCTTTCATTCTCTTTAAGAGATAGTTGCACTCATGAAGTATTTGCTATTTACTCGGCGGAGTTTGCAAGAGACTGAACGCTTCTTTAGTGAGGAAACGGCGCACATTATTAGTTTATAGTATATAGGTATATAGTTTATACCGCGAGGCTGTCGAATGCCTAATTCTGCAAAGCGACTAACACTGCATTATTCTATACATGTTGAATTATCTCAGTTCATAAACACACACAGGCAGATGTGTTTTCACAAACGTATTAATTTTCATGTTTAGATTGAAGCAGAATTTATTATAGGTCATAGTCAAAAAATCTGTTAAAAGGGCTTTATGTATTGCATATGCACAAAAGACGCATCGTAAAAAAAATATTTTTAATGTACATACTGTATGTGCACTGTACAGACACTTTTTGTGAAGCTCCTGTTGTAAGATTTTCTTGTATGTGCATGTCTTCATATTTCCTTTTTAAAAGATTTGAACTGTGTTCCAGATATTTTAATCTGTTATCTTTGCTCTGTTTCACTTGTGTAGGGTGCCCTTGGGGGAGATAATGGCTTGGGGATTTTGTACAGTCATGCCTATTCTGTCACAGGATTGGAGACGGTGAGACATATTATTTACCTTAGATTATTTATCTTAAACACATGCTACTGTTCTTGTTGAAAGTAGTATGCAGTATCAGAACAGCTGTATGATCTACTTTATATGCCTTTTTTTTAAGCAACACTAGAGCACTGTTGCTCACGGGTTCCACCATGTGGTTGATAAGCGCAATTGTCTTTCACTAATGTTGCAAATAATGTTGCTGTATAAGTTTCCCAGTGGCAATAATTTGTTTACTAAGCTGATGGAACCAGCGAATGCAGAAACGTTGTTTGGAAACCATATCTGACCCAAACACGAAACTTACAAGTGCGATTACAGCCGATACGAGGCTGCTCAGGCAGTCGAAGTTAAGAGTTGTTCTACCACTAAAATCATTTTAGACATTATTTTAAGGTCAAAAACATACCTAGTATTGCTTTAAAGAACTGAGTTTGTGTGATCGGCGCCCTCTACTGGACAGTATCACACTGCAGTGTCTTATTTTACATTTGATTTGTGTGTTTCAGATACAAACTAAAACTGGTCCTGTTGAGCTGGTGCGGGTTAACAACCCGTGGGGTCACACTGAGTGGGAGGGGCCCTGGAGTGACAAATATGGGTATTTATTTATTTTTATTTGTTTGTTGGTGTGTTTTCAATCAAGTCTACTCTGCTTTAGTCGTATCTGTGTATGTGTTTGTATTGAGGTTGTGTATTTGTGTGCAGGATTGAGTGGCTTATGGTGAGTAAAGAAGAGCAGGACCGAGTGAAGAGAACCAATCTGAATGATGGAGAGTTCTGGTGAGCTGCGCTCATGGCTGATTTATACTCGGCACATTTTCTGATTGGTAAACCTCTCTCTCTCTCTCTCTCTCTCTCTCTCTCTCTCTCTCTCTCTCTCTCTCTCTCTCTCTCTCTCTCTCTCTCTCTCTCCTATCTCTCTCTCTCTCTCTCTCTCTCTCTCTCTCTCTCTCTCTCTCTCTCTCTCTTTGTTTTATCAGGATGGCTCTGGCAGACTTCCGGCAGAACTTTGACTTTATGGAGGTGTGTCACCTGAGCGATGACACGTTGAGTGCAGGCGGAGCCATCAAGCGGCCTTGGCACTGCATATCATATCACGGGCAATGGATCCCTTTAAAAAGTACATAACCACCCGTATGTACACATACACAAACTAACATTTGCACATAATTAATGTGTGCGTGCGTGCGTGCGTGCGTGCGTGCGTGCGTGTGTGCAGATCCGCCGCTGTACAACCTCACGCTGCTGGAGGAGGACGAGGACCCCAGTGACCCCGAGCTAAAATGCTCTTTTTGTGTTGGCGCTCATGCAAAAACAGCCTCGTAACGATCTGATGTCTGTGTATTTGCGGGTATACAAGGTACATCTGTGTATTTCTTTATGTTTTGTGTATATATATATTTATATATAAGCGCTTTCTTAAACGTGTGTTTGTGATCAGGTGGGATCTGAGGGTCAAATTCTGACCTCACAGGATCTGTCTGGCATGAAACCTATGATTGATGATCAGCGTCGGGAGGTTGTGTTGCGCTGTCGTCTGGCACCGGGTCATTACGTCATCGTTCCCACCACCTTAGACACCAAAAGGAAGGGAAAATTTCTCCTGAGAGTTCTGATGGAAAAAGGAAACCACACCGTGTAAGAGATGCTCACGCTCACATCTCGATTTGAGATGAAATGGAAAGCATTCATAAGAATTACAGATGAGATCTCAGTTATTTCTCCTAGACATCAGAAAGTTTTGCTTCAATCATTTTTGTCAAGTCTGATGTTTCTAATGGTTTCGATGATGAGACATCACTTTATCTTAATGTTGATGAATGTGTGTGTTTTCAGGCCTGTTGAGATGCCTTCAACAGATGCAATCTCACCCTCCGAGGTAAAAGTGACAAACACATCTGGCATCACTGTTTTGATTATTTTTTGCATCATACGATCATAATTTGTATTCTTTCTATGCATGTAGCCGTTGTCTCCACGTCTGTCAGGACTCCCGTCTATTATTGAAGCTGAACATCTCTTCATTAAACACAGTACTAAGGTAAAACATGTTACTTGCCTCCATTTGCATGTGTATATTTACATACAGCATACATGCACTTGGGTCAAAATGGACGAACCCAACTGTTGGGTTAAGTTAACCAAACAAATCTTTTATATTTGACCCGACAATGGGTTAAAACATCCCAGCATGGGTTAACGGTTGGGTTTGTCCATTTTTGACCCAAAGCTGATGATTGATATAACTTAATGTATGTTTATGGTTTGTATACGTGTGTCTGTAGGGATCTTACTGTAAGCCACTGGATCTGTATAATCTGCTGACTGAAGCCATCGCGACTGGAGGTGAGAACATGTTTTTCATTGAACGTGTTTTTAATCTCTGTACTGCTTTTACTAGATTTGCATGCTAATGCATGAAGCTGTTGGTTAACAGTTCCTCTTACAGTATTTGTGTTGGTTCAGCAAGAAGTGCTGAAAATATTACAGGACGTAAAGCGCTAACCAGTGAGGAAATGACTGTTTTCTCTTCGGTCAGTTCTTGCAGGCTGTGAGAAGATGTTAAGTTTGGAGATCTGCAAGAGCTTTGTGGTGCTCATGGACGTATCCTGAACACTGTAAAAAAAAAAATAGTTAAGTCAACTTAAAATAATAAGGCAACCTATCACAAGCATGTTTTTGAGTTAACTCAACAAACAGACTGAAGTCCACCCAACTTAAAAAGTTAAGTCATCAGTTGTCACAACATAGTCAAGTTCACTTAATGAACAACAGAACAAAATATTTTTTGTTAGCTGAACATAATAGAGAATATAGATTGATTATTTATACAGTAAATAAACAAATTGATTCGTACATGTTTTCTTCCTCAGACAGACCAAAACTTTGATCAAACAACTGTTTATACAGTTTGTGTTGAGCGCATCACACAAAATAAATAGAAAACACAGAATTGAACATGCTGCAATGCGTCTTGGGAACTTTCAAGCTCTTGCAGTATTGTTTGTTCAGATTACACCATTTTTCAAACTTTCTGACACATTTTGACCAAAAACTTGAGAATCTAAGTTGAGTCAACAAAACAATCTTTGTTAGAAACATGTTTAGACTAATTTTGTTTAGTATATGTAAAACAATAATTTAATGTTCAAATTACTTATTTATCTTTGTAGTGAGAACATTTTGCAAGTTGGATTTTTTTACAGTGCATAGTGTTGATTTTCACAGATAATAATACGTTTTTTCTTCTTCTTGAAAATATCTTTTGTGTTTGGTATAAGACAGAAAGTCATACAAGTTTGAAATGCCATCGGGGTACACAAATCATGCCTTTAATACAGCATGACGAGGCTTGAATGCTTATTGCTCCATAACACATTCTGTCACATTATTATAATAATATAATTATATTAAATACTATAGAGTTTATACGGTGTGTCTGTGTATATATCCAGTGTTTTATCTCAGGTGTGTGTGTGCTGGTTTATGACGCGTTTAAACAGATCCGTATCTCACCTTAACTGCACCAATCAGATCAAAGGAACGGGTCACCTCGACTGGACGGAGTTCCAGATAATGTGGGAGAAACTCAGAAATTGGACGGTGAGGACGTTTCTTTAAGTTGTTTGTTTTTATTGCCACAGAACACGGTTGACCTCTGACCTGTTCACTGCTGTGAGTTTAACTACATATTATAGTAAATATTTCAATCAATGGTTTTTCAACCATTTTAATCGTCGTACAATCAACAGTCATAAAGTATCGTGAATTGAGAGAGTTTCAGGTGCAAATGCTTGTGACACCATCTGTTTGTTTTCTAGGACATTTTCATGACATTCGACACAAACAAGAATCGCACGCTGGAGTACCAAGAGATCCCACAGGCTCTGATAGCAGCAGGTGACACACGTTCACACACACGACATTACAGTTCATTTCTTCAGAATTACATCTAAAATGATTTCATCACACACGTCATTGTGTTAACACACCCAGGCATCTGTCAGACGAGGGTTCATTCATGTGTTGTGTTTCTCTGTGTTCGTCTGCTCTGGTCTAGACATAAAGGTTCATGTGTTGTGTTTCTCTGTGTTCGTCTGCTCTGGTCTAGACATAAAAGTGAATGATTTCATACTGCAGCTGATCAGCCGGCGTTACACAGAGCCGGATCTGACCATCAGTTTCCCAGGATTCCTCTTCCTGCTCCTCAAACTCGACTGCATGATCAGTAAGAGAACAGAAATGGATGTTTTTGTTAGATGTAATGTGCCGAAATGACAAACCCATACATACATAAACTTTGGTCATATATTATACAATGTCAAATATTTAGTTCACAAGGTCACATTAGCAATTAAACAAAACGCACTTAAGCAAAACACGGTCAGGTCAAAGTGTCTGAATCATTTTTGGTCCCACATTTTTATCCATTTTACTGATAATAAATTAACTATAGCAGAGATGCCCAAAGTTTTTCCTATGAAGGGCCAAAAATGAAACTTGAATGAGGGCTGTGGGCTGAAAGTAATGTTAAATTATACCGAACTATATTTAGGAATCTCTCCATTATTGTTCATTGTGTGTCACAAATCACATTGGCCCAAACAATTCTCTGTATTAAATCTCATTTACATTCCCCAAAAGAGTTTTAGTCAATGGCTTTTTTCCCTTTTTTCTGAATGACAAGGCGGGTCAAAGCAATGGCCACCATGGGCCAACTTTGGCCCCCGGGCCCTAGTTTGGGCATCTCTGAACTATAGTGTCCTGTACCCACTCCTTAAAAAATTACATCTGAATAATAATTTTTGTCTAATGTTTGTCTTTTTCAGGACGTTTTCGGTCCTTTGATGTAGTGGGAATGGGAATGATTAAAATAAACAGCCATCAGGTAAAAAACTCTCAACACAAACACACAATATTTCATCCTTTAAAACTCTTGGATGTGTGTAATCCAGCTCTCATAATTCTTCTTAAGTTATGATGTGACGTGATAACATTGAGTTATGAAGCAGAACAGATGTAACGTATGTAAAATGTGATTAATGAACAATCTTTAAAAATCTTTTATATTTCTTTTGATTTGTAGTTCTTGACTATGACCATGTACAACTGAACTCATATCAGCTGTGAGAGTCTCGTGTGGAGCTACTGTACACAACATCTGTTTCATTTTCATTGACATTTTTATCTTCTGCATGTTGACATCAGTTTTTATGTCTTTACATTTTTATCTTCTGCATGTTGACATCAGTTTTTATTTCTTTACATTTTTATCTTCTGCATGTTGACATCAGTTTTTATGTCTTTACATTTTTTATTTCTGCATGTTGACATCAGTTTTTGTCTTTACATTTTTTATTTCTGCATGTTGACATCAGTTTTTATGTCTTTACATTTTTTATTTCTGCATGTTGACATCAGTTTTTATGTCTTTACATTTTTATCTTCTGCATGTTGACATCAGTTTTTATTTCTTTACATTTTTATCTTCTGCATGTTGACATCAGTTTTTATGTCTTTACATTTTTTATTTCTGCATGTTGACATCAGTTTTTATGTCTTTACATTTTTATCTTCTGCATGTTGACATCAGTTTTTATTTCTTTACATTTTTATCTTCTGCATGTTGACATCAGTTTTTATGTCTTTACATTTTTATCTTCTGCATGTTGACATCAGTTTTTATGTCTTTACATTTTTATCTTCTGCATGTTGACATCAGTTTTTATTTCTTTACATTTTTATCTTCTGCATGTTGACATCAGTTTTTATTTCTTTACATTTTTATCTTCTGCATGTTGACATCAGTTTTATTCTTTACATTTTTATCTTCTGCATGTTGACATCAGTTTTATGTCTTTACATTTTTATCTTCTGCATGTTGACATCAGTTTTTATTTCTTTACATTTTTATCTTCTGCATGTTGACATCAGTTTTTATTTCTTTACATTTTTATCTTCTGCATGTTGACATCAGTTTTTATGTCTTTACATTTTTTATTTCTGCATGTTGACATCAGTTTTTATGTCTTTACATTTTTATTTCTGCATGTTGACATCAGTTTTTATGTCTTTACATTTTTATTTCTGCATGTTGACATCAGTTTTTATGTCTTTACATTTTTTATTTCTGCATGTTGACATCAGTTTTATGTCTTTACATTTTCTATTTCTGCATGTTGACATCAGTTTTTATGTCTTTACATTTTCTATTTCTGCATGTTGACATCAGTTTTTATGTCTTTACATTTTTTATTTCTGCATGTTGACATCAGTTTTTATGTCTTTACATTTTTTATTTCTGCATGTTGACATCAGTTTTTATGTCTTTACATTTTTATTTCTGCATGTTGACATCAGTTTTATGTCTTTACATTTTTTATTTCTGCATGTTGACATCAGTTTTATTCTTTACATTTTTTATTTCTGCATGTTGACATCAGTTTTTATGTCTTTACATTTTTATTTCTGCAAGTTGACATCAGTTTTTATGTCTTTACATTTTTTATTTCTGCATGTTGACATCAGTTTTTATGTCTTTACATTTTTTATTTCTGCAAGTTGACATCAGTTTTTATGTCTTTACATTTTTTATTTCTGCATGTTGACATCAGTTTTTATGTCTTTACATTTTTTATTTCTGCAAGTTGACATCAGTTTTTATGTCTTTACATTTTTTATTTCTGCATGTTGACATCAGTTTTTATGTCTTTACATTTTTTATTTCTGCATGTTGACATCAGTTTTTATGTCTTTACATTTTTTATTTCTGCAAGTTGACATCAGTTTTTATGTCTTTACATTTTTTATTTCTGCATGTTGACATCAGTTTTTATGTCTTACATTTTTATTTCTGCAAGTTGACATCAGTTTTTATGTCTTTACATTTTTTATTTCTGCATGTTGACATCAGTTTTTATGTCTTTACATTTTTTATTTCTGCATGTTGACATCAGTTTTTATGTCTTTACATTTTTTATTTCTGCATGTTGACATCAGTTTTTATTTCTTTACATTTTTTATCAGTTTTTATTAGAGATGCACCGATACTACATTTCTCCATAGTCAATTATTCAGTGATAGTTTGGTGGTTATATTAACTTGCATGAGCTAAATAGCCGATAGTGTAAAAATCTGATTTTATAGACCAATACCGATTATTAGCTATTATATCGGTGCATCGCTAGTTTTGATTTCTTTTTGAATTTTTTACATTTACATTATTAATTTCTGCATGTGGACAAATGTTTTTAAATTCATGCCATTTTACATACATAATTGTAATCTTATAATGTGCCGGTGGCCTGTTTTGTTCATATTAATTTTCACAACATTTATGACTAAAAATGATGACAAACAATAAAACATGTTCAGACTGCAGTTTGTGAATCATCTGTAAGCACTGGATCTGTAAAATATCCATGTTGTGATTTTAAGCATCGCTGCTAGTTTGAATTGCAAAACAAAAAATCACTAAAACATTTGCATTCAGATCAACAGATAATAGAACATGTTCTCTATAAATAACCACTGAATAAATAATTCAGGGTGTGTGTTTATTTTGAGAAAATCACCCAGGGGTTCGATTCTTAGGTTTTGTTGTTAAATAAAAACAATGTAAACAGCATATGCTCAATGCGCCCATCTGACTGATGTTGACCCACTTCACATCCCGTCTGACAGACACCATGAAATTTTAATGTTGGGATTAAGCAGCTTATATCTGGCTGAGAGTCCGTCCCTTCTCAACCACAAAAATCGAGCCATACGTGTTTATGCTAAAACTATGTGTGATATTAAACCTGAATTGAGATAAAAGTTACAGAAACAATACAAGTAGATAGTTAGTGTTTGGTGGAAAGTGTATAAATAATAGATGAACTCTTCCTGTTTGTCAGCGTGTATGTGTGTGTGTGTGTGTGTGTGTGTGTATAAGAACAAAAGATATATGTTACACTGATGAACATGACAAAAACAAACATATAAATAGCTTGTTTTAATTTTTCAAACCATGTATTTGCTGATAATAACATCCTGTCATAACTAAACTAACATTTACATTACATTGCATTATACATTTGTTTCGGAATATGTGCAATCCCTGGGATCGAACCCACGACCTTGGCGTTGCTGGCGCGATGCTTTAACCACTGAGTTACAGGGAATAACATTTACAATTATTCATTTGGCAGACGCTTTTATCCAAAGCAACATATAAATAACAATAGTATGAACAAATATTCATATAGTTATAAACTAATATTGTAATATATTAATTATTATTGTACACATTTTCAAATGTATATTAAACAATGTAATATATATTTTTTGCGTAAGGGTGTGATGTTACCAATTGAGCTACAGGTTATACTTTTTATATTAAATGATTATTATTTTAAATCTCAGTTGTGCACTTTTAGACCTCACTGGAAATATTTCCATATAGCCTAATAAACAAAAATCACATTTTATGTTCTCAAAATTTTATGACGACGCATCGCGGTGGGCGGAGCTACGATCGGATTACTAATGAATAAGTATTGAGGCGAGTTAAATATTCATGAGTCTCTGGGCCTACCTCCTCCTCAGTGGGAGCGGCGCGTCTCTCTCCTACTCCATTTTTGTCATACGGGTGGAGAAACGCACTCTCGGCGGGGATACTGTCACTTCACGCAGCGGATACTTCACACCGAGCGACAAAAGGCTTCGAGGGCGACGTTTCCTTTCGGGAAGAGTCCATACAGTGTACTCAGGTTTCTGATATGGTAGATTACCACGCCGCTAATAATCCTTCCCTATATTCGTCGGGCGGGCCACCAAGCTACATGGAGCAAGAAAACGATTGGGACCGAGACATGTTGCTCGACCCGGCCTGGGAGAAGCAGCAGAGGAAGGTAAATGTTCGGGGGTTTCGGGAAAGATTGCGGATCGCCGCAGGGGCCTGTGACTGGTTAGAGGAGCCCGGGTGGAAAGGATAAGAGATGTGTGTCTTGGTTGTATTTTGCGGTTTGCATTGTGTGATTTATTACTAGTTGAGCATTTTATTCGTGAGTGTGTGTTTAAACGGAAGCGCGCGCGTTTCGAGCGTTACAACGGTGCGTGCGTGCGTGCGTGCGTGCGTGCGTTACATTGTAACGGCTGAACCTGTTTTACTAGCGCCAGTTTCATACGCTACCTGTAATTTTTCGTCTCGGTTTCATCACAGCCAGCAGACATCGCGATTTAAAATGGCAGTAGAGTTTGTAGAGCTGCTGAAATCATGTTTCTGGCGTTTATGTGCCGTTCTGTGGGTGTAAGATAAGCTTCAAAACGATAAAGAAATCATTTCACTCGAGTCTGCGGTGTTTCGGCAGAAAGATTTATGAATGCGTCCTGGTGTTTAATACACGCGTGAATCTGAGGGATTTTGATGAAGCTTCAGGGTTGAATGATGTTTTTTGGGTGTGTGAATGACAGCGTTTCTCGGCGGTTTTACAGAGTTTGGAGGTCAAAGTTTGGTCAGGAGAAAACCTGAGAGTCAATGATTAACCCACCCGAGCCCCTTCGGCACGATCCACGTTTACACAACCTGTGAGAGACCAATAAACGGAACATTTATGTGACACGACTGGGCATTTCAAAGGCAATATATTGAAACATGTAATGTCACTGACAGATGTGCTGAGACGGTGACAGCGTTAGGTTTTGTAAGCAGCAAGAAAGTTAATCGAGAAGCCAACAAGTAACCTGTCAATCATTTTGCAGTAGGGATCGCTGACGTCCGGTTTGCTGACATGTCTTTGGAGGGCGGGGTTTCAGAGAATGGGCGTGTGCTCGAGTTTAGCAATTTCTTAAACACTCCCCATGAATTGTGTTTTTAGGTGCATCTGTATGTGGTGCAAGATGAAAACATTAGTTTTAATATCATCCAATATGTGTAAATATGTATAAAACGTGTTTCTGAGGTGAGAGTTGAATGAATGTTTGTTCAATCTTTGATCGTAAAGCGATGTTTTAACTGCAGGATTTCTATTGCATGTGGGTGGATATTGACAGACAGGCTAAAGTTCACTCTTGATTATCTGTTTCTTTATAGAGTTTCATTGTGTGTGTGTGTGTGTGTGTGTGTGTGTGTGAGTGTGTGTGTGAGTGTGTGTGTGATTATTCGTCAGTCATACCCCTTAACAGCGACAGACATGAAATTACTCCCCAACAAATGCCAAACGCCCTGTGACCGGCTAAGACTTGCCTCTCTGCTCCACCCAAAATGCCTAAAAGGTCTTTAAAGTGGCTCTGTCTCCATTAAACAACCTGTTTGGATTGAAAAGCTGAGCAGATGCGCATTGAAATAAAAGACTAGTTCTGTGGTTTGGTGTAGTGTTTGATAAGAGATGTCTAGTGGTTTTGTTCTTACAATGTCTGCGGATTAATCATTAATGCATGGCTTCTGGTGCCTCCTTGTTTTGTTTTGTTGTATTCTAGTCAACAACTAATATAGACCATCATAAAAATTCTTCAAACATCATACAGTTTATTTAGTGTGTATAAAGGTTTCTCTCGCTCTTTCTTCACACCCGTTGAAAGTGTTGCAGGAGTGACACGTTCACCGCAGCTAAAGGCGTCTTAAGACGCAGTAATGCATGTGCTTTATTTACGGTCTGTTTCACCTCCTCACATTGCTGTATTTGGCGAGGTTTTGCGTCTTGCGGCGTCACGGTAGCCTTGCTTCAGGGTCGCTGTCGCATCCGGTCAACAAGTACTCGTGTCGGCGTGTTAACAGAAGCGATGTTTTTATCTTGGCTGCATGAGTACAGCATGTGTTTAAGTGGGCAATCGTCTCTGGAGTCTGATGTTCAGCAGTTATTCAGAAGCTTTTCTGATAAATAAACTGCACAGATATGAGAATGTATCCACAGAAAGCTAATTCCACGGGCTGTATTAGCCAATATGTACTTTCACTGTTTAAAGACTTCTCAAGCCCTCTCTGGGGTCTTAGAGATATCGTCGCCTTAGAAATATAAGGTCTTTGGTCAAAATAGAGTTATTCACATGTTCTGTGACAACTTATTTACATTATGCCATGTGTACATTTTGGGACTTTTTTTTTTAAAACAAAAAGCTACCCATAATGCAATTTATGCCTTAAATTTTACAATATTGTATCATTTTACAATGTTATTTTAGCCATACTCTAGAAATCATTTTACTTCTGTGGATAAAACATTTAGATACAACAATTAGCACAGCCTTTAATGTGTAACTTGAACAAGAAAAAGCATCCTAAATTATGAAATAAATTAAAATAAAAACATGTAAATGTAACACTTTATTTACACATTATTTTAGTAGTTTTTATTTCAGGAATATATGGCCTCTCGGCCCATAGTTCCACTAATATCACTATGACATGGCAGCTACTCTTTGTTTCATTCCTTAATATATATACAATGCCAATCTCCTTGAATCACAAACACTTAACACATCAATACAGACATCACCAACAAGAGCAAGATCACCTAAATATTTCTTTCGTAAATCCACATTCAAAGGGCAGTCATACAAAAAGTGTTTCTCATCTTGAATCACAGAAATATTTCTTGTTTGCTTACACAAATTCTCTCATTATTTTACACGCTATTACAACTTTTATCTCATGTTTTAACAAAATGTATAAGTAAATTGTTTGTTGCTTGAAAATGAATGTTTTGCAGATAGAACCTTATCATTTTAAGCAGAAAGTGATTTTTCAGAATCAGAAGGTTCTATCTGCGTTTGACCTGTTCCAAAAATTTCTGAAAAAGTTGATATTGTACATTTGGAAAACATTTAGGGTCTTTGTCTTTTTCACGTATGAAAGAGATTTGTTCCTCATATCATTTTTTGTTATATAAAATGCAAAAACTTAAACTCGATATCTCAAAACTACTCCGAACGAAGATCGAACCTTATAATTCCAAGGTGACGATATGTCTTTTCACTTGATATTATCTACGTGAGATGTAGTCTGCAAGGAACAGCAAATATCAATAACAAAGCGCTTAACAGCAAAGTAAGGATAGAAAAGTGTGTGTTTGGATGGTATGTTTTCTCGTAAATCTGCAGTGCATCACTTTTTGGATCAAGTACAAATATAATTGTTTAAAAGTCTCAACCTCACCCTGATTCACGACGTTTTCAAGTTGCGCTTTCAGGTAATGTCGTATTCATTTTACTTCAACACACATAAAGGTATGGACGTAAATTTACCTGCAACTTTGTTTCAAACATAGAGGGCGATATAGAGACAAACGTTATAGATAGCAGCTTTACGATTTGTGTTGACACGTCGATATAGTTGATATAACTGTATAGTTTCATACAGCGAGTAGGATGACGCTTAGTCTTCCGTGTTTGTGGTTACTGAGTTTATTCTTTGCAACCGTGCGATGAGTTACGAGCGTTTAGTGTTGTAGCTACACATGCAAATGCAACATCAGACTACAGGAGCAATTAGGACTCGGTTATGCAAATGAGGATTCAGTTATTCATGTGAGGAGCTGGAACTGAATGGACACTTTGTTTTAGTGCAGAAACTACACAAAAAATTTCTGTATTCTGTGCATCACCTCAGCAGTGATGGTACACGACCAGGTTAAATTACCAGAACCATACATCATTGTCTGGAAATAATGCTGCTTTTCGTAGCTGCGTTTGTTATTTCTGTCGAGCGTTTTGTGTGTCAGTTTCACAGCGGTTTAGTCTCAGACGTTAACATGCTTGTTCACACACTGTTGTTTTTTTCGAGTTGTGGTGTGAGGACGTGCTCTGTATGTGTGAGCTTCTGTTAAAATAAAAAAAGAGTTCAGGAGTTATTCTTGTCATAGATAAGTTAAGTTTTTGTATGTTGGTTTGTTTGTGACTAAACTGTAACATCTGTTTTCCTGCCATGTGAGGTGCGACTTAGTTTGCAGACAATTTCCATTGGCATCACCTCTGTTTATTTGGCGTTGACGTTTTTCTGGCAGGTCATACGCTTGCGTTCTTCCTGAGTTACTGATGACACGCGTGTAGTCTGCACATTTATTTAATAAAATAGTTGAAATGCTTTATTAACGAGACTGTCAGCAGGTATGCTTGTTAAAACAATGAGATTGTCTTTTATGATCACGTCGGCTCATATTAGAACCTTGATTTGGTCACTAAATCATTGTTCACAGCATGAATTGATTTGCTCAGCAAGTCCACTTCTGGTTTGTTCTAGTGGATGTTTGGACAGAGTTCAGGTGTGTCCCATTGAAAACAGTGAGTGGGAGTGACTGATACCGACAGTCACGCTACGAGGACGTGTTACGTCACCTGACCTGTTTCATTCACGCCTAGCCAAAGAAACTCTACCAGAAACATTTCTCTAAATACTATCAGAAATAACATCTTTGTTCTTTCCAATCTGTTCACGGTAGTTACTATCAGGGTCTGTGGTTTGGTCAATTTGCTTATCACCTTTGTGTTTTATCTGAGTTATCTGAATGACGTAAAGTTGTGTCAACAGTCAGGATTTTGAAGTGACTAATATTTCTAATCATTAATAATGACTTTCTTAGTACACCAAATACAAGGAGTGTTATTTTGTGAAATCCTTTTTCTTGTAGTAGTTCTTTAGAAATGTTTCCTTTAAAGGGATAGTTCTCAAAAATCATCATTTACTCACCCTCTTGTGTACATTTCTTTGTTCTGATGAACACAAAGGAAGATATTTGGAAGAATGTGAGTAACCAAACCGATCTCAGTGCCCATTGACTCTCATAGTATTTATTTTCCTTACTATGGCAGTAAACGGGTGCTGAGATCTGTTCGGTTACTCACATTCTTCCAAATATCTATCATCAGAAATGTATACAGGTTTGACATGACAAGAGGGTAAATGGTGAAGAACGTTCATGTTTGTGTGAACTGTCACTTTAAGCTTGTTTTTACAGTTTTTTTAAGATGCATGCAAAAATGATCTGTCTACTTTCAGTTTTACGTGTTTCTTATCAATAGTCATGATGATATAGCTTGTCGATGGAATTTCAGTAATGTAGCTGTAAGCTAGTATTGTACTGTTCTGTGATCTAGAATCTCTATAACCGGGAACTAGTTCAAATTAAATTGCCCTGAGTCATTATAGTGCCCGTTTTCTTAATCCGAGTCACCCAACCGGAAATCAAAGGCATCTGTACGACATTAGTTATCACACATCACATCTGCCCATGCTAACCCACCTACTGCTGAGGTCTCATCTCAGGAAAGTTGCATTTGTTTGGTCATGTTAGGGTAGATGACAAATAAAGCGTACATGTTTGACACCATAATTATTCATATTTATAATATAAAATAAACATAAGAGATTGATGGTTTTTTTTTCAAGCGTAGATTGTGACCACAATGTGACTCTTCATGTCTGTTTTTGTCTTTCGGACCAAATTTACATGATGACGACTATTTTATTGACACTTATGACACTTTTTAACCCACACGTTTATTTGCATTTATTCATTTTGCTTACAAACGAGTGAGCATTTTATCGTAAGAGGCAAAATCTACAAAGCTCTGTTTACAAGAAGGAATAAAGTTGAAGAAAGAGTATAAATGTCTTTTTGTGAAGTTGGCACACTGGAATAAGAGTATTCAGAGTTTCTCTGTGTCTCGGAGGAAAGAGAGGATCAAACAGCCCGTCTTCACAATTCAACTGTGTTTTTATCACAACTCCTTTGATTCTTTCAGTCTTTGTGTGGTTAAGAGGAAAGTCTTGAAGCTTCTTTTAAGCAGTGTTGGACGAGAGGTACATGTCGAGTAACGTTGCCCGTCATAAAATTCGCAAAGACGCACTTAACTGATGCCCCCTAATAAAATCTGTGAGGGTGGCTGTTTATTGGGAGGGCTGTTACCCCGAGGGCATCATCATCTTTTGTGAGTTTGTCTCTGTAGTATTGTAAAGACAGACATCAGAATAGTGTGGTCTTCAGTTTAATCCGCCCGCTTACGACAGGAAGAGACCGTCTGACTGATAAAATAGATTTTGTTTTGTTTGACGTCGCTAATACTCTAGTAGAGCAATAAAGTAACTCTGAGAAGAGTTGAGCTGGTAACATCGAGTGAGAAACTTTATAGTTCTGTAGAGAATGTGGTAGTGCTGCTCGATTATGACAAAAAATAATAATCACAATTATTTTGCCCAGTGTTGAGATCGCGATTATTTAACACGATTACTTTGGAAACGAACTTAATAAATAGATACATTATTAATAAATAAATAAATAGCGTGTCAATTTAACACTGAATTCAACTTAATAAAAAAATTACTGAAATGTAAAAACAATTAAATAAAGTATAAATCAAATAAATAATACAAAAATAAATAACATAAATAAGAAAATTCTTGCTAAATGTGGAATGCGACACAATAATTGCTTTCCGATTATTTTGTTTTCATAATTGTTGGAAGCAAAAATTGAAATTGAAAATCGATTACGATTAATTGCGCAGCCCTAGAATGTAGTTTTTTTTCTATGCATTATAATATTTCAGTTGTGTATTTGATCAGGTGTTAAGTGATCATTGATATTAGGCTGTGATTTGTTTTGGTCATGTTTTTCATTGCAGAGAGGAGCCGTTTGTCAGCCCTTTTAAACAAAAAAATGGTTTTGCTCAAAAACTATAAAACCGTCACCTTTGACCCCTCCAACGTGGCATTTGGTTTGTGGCTGTATGTTTTTGTGCTCCCTCTCGGTTTTGCTGCAGATGCGTGCGACTTTCACTTTTCAAGTCAGCACTTTTGTTTTACAGAGTCGTAATGAAATGAATTTGAGGAAAGAGCGTTTTGTTTATGATCCTGAATAACAGCGTTGACCTGCGTTGATATGTGTCCCAGCAGAGATGTTCAGGTCTTCTGCTCATGTCTCTGTCATGCTCTTGTTAACTAGAGGAAGTCGCGGTGGCTGTGGTTTCTGTTTTGTTACCTCTTATGGTGTGAACTCTGAGTATTCATGTGTGTAAGGAAACACGTGACCAGCTGCCTCATGGGAAACTAGCGCTCAAATGAATTCAATGACTTTAGGTCACTGGGTTTTGTGCTCTCTGTAACTTTGAATGCATTTTTGTTATAGATATCCGGTCATTTATCATGTGCTTTATGTTAGACATTAAGGTAGATGCAGACTTTTAAAAGTAAAGGATCAAACACAGAATAAATGGAAAAATCACCACATTTTAAGAGCTTAATGAATTTAGAGAGATCCCATGACACACCTGTTTTCGGCTTTTGCTGTAAGAGTCATTGCACATAGAGTCCGAAATGTACGTATACATCAATACGATGTTTTCGTATACATTATTTTGTCATCCTAAAATTTTGTCAGCTCTGAATAGCCAAAACACCTTTGAAAACGCTTTCTACGGGTGTGAAAAACGTCAAAAATCTTGTAGACAGTGTGTAAATGTGATATTGTGTATTTATTTTTTAACGTGCAAAAATTTCGGACTCTCCTGCAATGGCCTTAAGATTGTAAAATATTTTCCAGTTTCTTAGCATTAATTGATGCCGCATTTATGAATCTCAAGTCATAAATCTATTTTTTTCAATTAACAGCATGTTTTTTAATAAAACCTGAACTAATGTTAGTTTAGAGTTAAACATTTCATCATTTCATATATGTGTTGCCAGTTGTTTTTTATTGATGCAGAGCGCAAAAGCGTAAAATCCACCATTTATGTTCCATTTTAGGGTTGGCTTTCAGCAAATACTGTTGATTCTTGAATTAGACAAATAGGCCTAAATCTCTTTCCGCCTATAGACAGCAGTGTCTGCGTCGTGGGGGGGGTGCGTGATTTTTCTTTTTGACTCATTTTCCGTCTTGCTGCTAAAATATTCCACAGACACTTTCTGCGAGTCGACGTGTGTGATCTCAATGTGTGAAAAGCATCAGATTGTGCAATCGCTCACTTGAGATGTGTGTGTTGACTCCAGATCTGCTGTGTTCCTCTGGTACGTGGGGTAGTAGTGATGTCACCACTCGCAGCCAATGTGTTTTGCATGTTTCAAATGAATTCTCCAGACGCTGGTTTCATCTTGTTTCATCTTGACTGCGCGTGCTTCGAAACATCTCCGCTCGGGGGTTTGGTTTCATGCACCGGCGGTTCTGGAGTGCTCATGGTCTGGATGTTCTCAGGCATTTAAGTGTGCGGTTCTTCTGGTTCCTGGCTGTCCTGGGGGCTGTGTGCTTCTCGGACGGGTTACACATTTAACACCTCAATCTCAGGTCATTGGTCATTTCAAGAGGCTGCCAACTGGATGTGATTTTTCCAGATTCTTTTCTAGGGATGAGGACCGATGCTTTCTTACATTACAAACAAACAGAAGAACAAATAAAAGCAATGTAACTACTATCTTTTTAGTTTGTAATGTTTTTGTACTTTGCCAATACAATCATTTCCTGTAGCTCAGCGGTTCGATCATGGCGCTAGCAACGCCAAAGTCATGGGATTGCACATACTCAGAAACAAATGTATAATGCGATGTAAGTCGCTTTGGATAAAAGCGTCTGCCAAATGCATAAATAAATAAAAAAAAGATGATAATTTAGTTGCCATTGAGAGTTCTGAAGCTTTGTTGGTATCAGCAACTGAAAGCTTGGTGCAGTTTTTTCTGTGTAGAAACAGATGTGGACAAAAGCCACTTCACTCATGAGAAAGATGAACTCACTTCAGTTTACTTCTACCACAAGCGTGTGTGTCTGTGTGTATTACTACACATTATTGGTTCATTTAAAGCCTTGCCACACCTATTGTGAAAGATGATGGATGGGTGTGTGTGTGCGTGTGTGTGTGCGTGCGTGCGTGTGTGTGTGTGTACTTCAGACTTTTATCTCTAGATTGAAGATGGCATGTATGACTGTTAGTATGTGTGTCAGACAGATTAAGAAGTGGCATAGTGTGACTTCATTAGCTCTGGAATGTCTGAAAGGATGTGAGGCGTGGAGGTGTGTGTGTGTGTGTGTGTGCGTGTGCGTGTGCGTGTGTTACCAGATTGACTGTGAACGGCTCAAGCAACACAACACACATCTCTTGTGTTGTCCTGAACAAGCCGCCACTGATGTGCTCACAGGAACAGGAAGTTGGGTTAAAGTTTACGAACAGCACAGACGCAGCACGTTTGCCCCCCCCCGCCACCCGGCGCCTGTTTTCTTTCTGGTTTTTTTGCTGCCTCATTGGAAGCGTCCCTGCTGCAGGGGGGCGGGCTCATATTTCGCATTCCTGCAACCAAAGGACAAACAAACGTAAATGAGAATGCATAGTTCTCAATATTAGACGGCTTCCTTTTTGAAACGTTTTGGGTGTCGGTCGGGACTGCAAAGCAGGAAAAGGTGTGGCGTCTTTGATCAGGTGCAACTGTGTGTGTGTGTGTGTTCTTTTGTATGCATTGTGGGGGGAAAGGGGGCGTGGCCAAGTGCGGACTGTTGCGTCACGCAATACTGAGTGTGTGTTACCTTATAAGGGAAAGTGAACATTACAAGAGTCGCAGGAAGAGGCGGTTATAAGTGACGATACCAGGAGACAGGGCTGACTGGACCAACCTGTTGGACTTCATTCTCTCTCTCTCTCTCTCTTTATGGCACATACCACACTATGGGTCATGCATAACTTACTAGCACCTTTACTAGTGGTGTTCGTATATACAAGTGCTGTTGCTCATACTTGGGGTTTTAAGTATTGATGCATAATTGAATAATTGAATCTGGTTGATTTATTGGTTTTGTTTAAATGTTAAAATCTAGTTGACTGGTGTGATGTGGATAGTAGAGTGACCCCAGATCCGTCCATGCTGGGGAGGGGTCGCTGTTAGTGCCCTCCACAGTAAATATTAGCCCAGAGAGGGGCAGAAAATGAGTGTTTGTATAAGTGCTGAAGAGACACATTCCATCCTCATTGGCTCTCTCTCTCTCTCTCTCTCTATGGTGAGGGGGAGTTCAGAGAGCTTCTGTCTCTCGCTTTTCGCCAGGGAATGTGTGGAATGATTATCCGCAGAGCTCAGTGTCCCATGTTCCCCAGTGATGTGCACTTTCATGGGGAAACAAAAAACATTTTATTAAATTGTTTTCTTTAGGCAGTTCCTTTCTGTTCACTGCATCGATTCATGTGGCCAGACAACCCGTTTACATGAAATGCGTATAAATAACACGCAGGTGCAAAACCGTTAAAGAAGTTTGGCAAATTGCAATTTTATATGCATGTATATGCCGATGTTTGCATGCAAATGATACGCCCTTGGCGGAGAGCAGCCATTTTGAAACATACATGAAGAGGAAACACGTAGTTGCCGTAGAATATGCATGCTCGCTAAAATTGGCGTATCGTATGCACGCAAACATTGGCGTATATATGCATGTAAAATTGCAATTTGCCGTATTTATTTGGCGGTTTTGTGTGTTATTTATATGCAAGGCTGGGCCAGAAGTTACCAGCTAGTTTTTGATACTATATATTGCTTTATTTTTAACTATATAGCATTTAGTTTAAGTCATGCAATTCAGTCTGTGTTATTTAGTCAATGTGACGGTCCTGCTTTTACTTTTAAATGGGTAACGGTACAGCTACAACAACATGAAACGCATTGCAACACATTTTTTATTGCCACCTTTTGCCTGTACCTTATTGCAGACCATGTCACAGGTTTGTTCCTCAAAAATGTCTACTAGTTTTACATTAGTTTAAAGTATAGTAAATTCGTGTCACAAAAAAATAAGATCTATTTATTATGTCTGTATTTGAGGGCGGTGAATCCCTGAAATAAAGACACAATGGCTTCTCCTGTCACCAAACAAGTAATCGGATCCATCCAGAGAGAAAAGATCTGATCTGTGGTCTGCTGACATGCTTGCTTGCTCTTGCCCTTTGAGCCAGTGTCAGAGAATGTAGGCCGGGTCAAAATATCTTTTTCTAGAACTGTTTAGGTTCAGAATTGTTGAATTCATGATTGTGGCTTTCTAGACAAATAGAAACTGGCCTTGCGGTTTCAGCAGTTCTGCTGTTTTATTCTTAGCCACGGCTTGATGGCCTTCTTACTTCCTGACGTTCTTTGTGAACCTAATGAGGTCGTTGAGAAACCACTTTATTAACTAAGTCGATTTCTGAGCGTCATGTCAAACCCACCGAGTGATGCAGGTACTTTTCAACAAGGGACTTTTGTCAGTGGATCTGATATTCAGTCTTACTTGAGGTGGGTTGGTGACCAAGTCAGTGACTTTGCCTGTGTGTCGGATGACCGTATTGGCAGACTGGATTTCCAGTGTCCCTGCGAGGCCTCTGTTTAATCCGACCCGACTCGCTTTCCTTAGTGAAAGCAGGGCTGAGAGAGTCTCGCTCCGAACGTGAGTCAGCGCTGGTGAAGTGCCACTCTGCAGGCAAAGCCGTAACGTGCAAAACAAGTACAGGGCTAAAAAAAGCCTTCGCTGAGGGAATCACTTAGGGAAATAGGCACAGCGGCTGCCAGATAACCGTTCGCTCTGTGAAACGGGAAAGACCTTCACCAGCTTGCAGGAAAACTGAATCGGCATGTGGCCTTGTACCAGCTCACTAATGCCTGTACAACTTGCATATATGCTACAGCCGCATTCCTGTTCGTGTCGTCGCATGTGTTTGTTCTAATTCCTGCATTGCATACTTTAAAAGAATAGTTTGCATAGAAATGAAGGGAATAGTTGACCCTTATGTCATCCTAGGTTACTTTGATTTACTTTCTTCAGATGATAACTGATAAAATGCAGATGATATCGCCATTCTCACAAGAGCTGTACGATTTGCCTACGTCATGCATGAGGTCACGCTTATGCCAGAACTGTTTACGGTTTACAGTTTAATATGTTTTTATTTCTTGCACAAATCGTTTTGCTTCAGTAGACATTGACCCATAAGAGTTTAACAAATTACTTGTATGACCGATGCATGAGTTTAGCTAAAAGTATAGTTCAACTATTCTTAACTCTTGCATTACAGTATTTTTATACGTATTTATTTACATCTGTCCCCTGGATTGGAGTGTGGATACGAAAATGTAAGATCTAAGGAGAAATGGACTATCCAGCTCCAGAGTTCTCAGCTAGGAGGGTTACAGTACTTTTACCGTGGTATAGTGTAGTTTATTACCCTCCTTCCGTCCCTGTGTGAATGAAATAGTTATGATGTCATTACACCAGGAGCCCTGCCCTCTCCGTGACTCGGACATTAATCACTGGAATGATCTCTTGTGAAATAGTTTGTTTTGTTCGATTTCCTTTTCATAGCACGAAGGTCATCTCATGTTTTAATCTGGACAGATTTATTTTATATGTACAGGCTGAAGAAATGTTTCCGTGTCACATCTTGTAATAAAACCGTACATGTAAAGTTTAAGGTGTGAATTCATTTTGATAGTTTGATGATGGGAGTTAGGAACTTCCTCTACCATGAAAAGATCTTCATGCTTGAAAAAGTGGTTTGGCCAAATAGTTAATAGTGATGTAGACACTTTTTCACTTTTGTTTTCTCAAAACTAGACTTATCATTGTGTTTGTTGGGCGAAGGCTTGAGAATTAAAGGATACTTTACATTGTTGAAGTCTCTTGACTTCTGACATTACCGCTAGTGTTTTCACTCCTGGTCTCTAAATACCAACACACTTGTTCTTACAACCTTTCTCTAAATGTGATATGCATGTCTAGCATTCTTTAAATCACTCTTGTGCGATATTGGGATGTCTTCAATTCCTGAACAGACTCTCCCCGGATCAGGCACTCCTGTCCAACATTCTTTCCACTTATTCATTTGTTTGTCTGTTTTTTTATTAGCTTCTGTCGCTTGCTTGTGTCGGCATGTGTGGTTTGAAACGGCTCCATCTTATCCTTTAAGGGTTAAAGCTCCCGTAGTCTGGAAAGAAATCCGACCCCATCGGACACTGCTGGGAGTCTCACAAAGACAGGAAAACTATAAATAAATCAACAAATAAACATGGCATCCACCAGGGCAACTCCTGTAGAGCATGGAAGTCAAAGACAACACCCTCCAGCGCCGCCACCGCCTCTCTCTTTTCCTGTTCTCTCTTCATCTTACTGTTTTACGTGCTTCTGTTACAACAGGGTTGACTGCTCGGATGTAAAATGTTGATCAAACGCAGTCGAGGAACCATGTTCTGTGTAAATCATTTGTAAAACCCTTCTTGCACACATTGGCACGTTCAGTTCGACGTAAATTACTAATTTTGTGATCGTTTACGTTTTACAATTGAGGCCTATTGGTTCCTTTTAATTGTTGGACTTTCTTATCATATCTTATTTTGGCACTTGTTTATTTTCATAGATTACTGGAGATTGTGAGAGATTGTTTTCTGATGTGTACATAAACCATCAGCATCGATTCTATTTGTGACGTTTTGGGATGACCTGTCTCCAGAGCGCCCCCTATAGGATGAGCTTGTTTTTGGAATTGTAATAAAAACAATGGAGGTCTGTTCCACACATTTCTTTTCCAACTGGTGTTAAAAATGTCACGGCTTCAAACAGTGCATTTGTTTTGTGAAAACTGAGCTTGTGCTAAAGTTTTTTTTTTTTTCATGTAGATTGTGTAAAGGCCACCTACATGACAATTTTCCACCGTCCTGTCCGAGCCCACATGCTGTAAGCCCAACCCTCTTCAGAGCAAAATGCTTATGATCTTACCCAATAACTTATTGATCTTGCCCCGTTATTATTGCATCATTGAATATTCATACAAAAGTTTCCCTTCGGATGCATACAAACACTGGTGCGTGTTTGGATTTGTTGAGAAGCCATAGAGCCGAAGTCTAAGATGCTTTATCGCACAATCATTTTTTGTAACACATGTTAATGCACATTTGTGAAATAAATTCAAGGTTTAAAATAATATTGCAATCACAAATCTCACAGTCCTGCAAAACTTCTCTTTGTGTGCTTCTACAGAGATGTGTTAATGTTAGATAAAAGCAGAACCTCTGTTTGCCATGAAGCTCTACAGCTACATGGGTTTTTTTGTACTGTGATAAACAGTTTGTTTATTACTTGAGTAAATGATATATTTTTATTTCAGTGTTGCTGATGTTGTTGTTCATTTAACGGTGAATTGAACTAGTCGAATTGAACTATCATGTATGCCGAGCTGTTGTGAAATCGCATTGTGTTCGTTGACTTCATTCTTGTCGGTGGCACCACACCCACACCTGTCAATCAATCGTGCTCCATTCACACATGTGCTTCAGGGAAGTGTGTTTGTGGAAGAATGTCGTTCTGTCTTGCGTAGGGAGTGGCAGTTTTAACCATGAGTTTTATTTCATTTCCGAAACTCGTGATCTAACCGCGCACCTTCTGACCTCAAGTCAAAGTTTTACAGTCGTCTTCCTGCAGTTGGAATTAGCAGGAATTATTGGCCAATGCTAATGGAAGTTTAGACACTATTATAACGTGTGACACTAGCAGTTATTCAAAGTACATGCGTTCGTTAAGAAGGAAACCAGTCATATTGACCAACCAATGGGGCGTATGTGTGTTCATTTAGTGTGTCGTGCAAACATTTGTAGTTGAATATAGTTTGATTCTGGCCTAAAGAGCGCATGTTTGGGAAAGTGGGTCTTTCTCTGTAATTCTTGCGAGTGATTGAATGATGTCACACACACCCAACTAATCACAGACGTCCCTACCGCACACACAGAGTGGCCTGTTTGAGCAGACCCGGCAAATGTTTACAGTGTGGATATGCCCATCCAGGTCCTGACTGGTGTGTGTGTGTGAAGGCTGAATTGTTTTTCTGGCGGTCCTGTCTCTGGTAGGTGGATGTTGTGTGGAGGGGGTGGTGGTAAAGGGGCTCATTATCCACTAAACTCAATGGATTCTTTGTATTAGAAAGAGAGAGAGAGAGAGAGAGAGAGAGATGGCAGGCCCAGAGACCCCTTTCCTAGTGTGACGTGATGCTGCTGTGTTTATAAATCCTTGTTCAAGTTTTGAGTTTAACGCCCCTTTAAATTGTGCACAACGTTTTTGTGTCAAACTGTAATTTTGGCTTGGAAATGGATATGACAGAATGATTTTCCTGAGCAAACATTCCAGCATGCTACAGAATGCAACCCATTTCCTGTTTGCCTCGCTTCCTCTGACGTAACTTCCTGTTTGTTCTAGACTTTCACGGCTTGGTGCAACTCTCACCTGCGGAAGGCGGGAACGCAGATTGACAACATCGAGGAGGATTTCAGAGATGGACTCAAACTAATGCTGCTCCTAGAGGTCATTTCAGGTCAGTGAGCTTCAATCTTCTCACCTGATACCATATTATGGGATAGATTGTTATCAGATTCGACTGTGTGGGCAGTGTTCCATTTATTCACCACACTTACAGCTTATATCTCAGTTCTCCCCCAAAAGAAATTCCTTCATCATCCACCAACATGTCACCTGTATGACTTTCTTCTGCACAACACAACAGATATTTCGAAGAACGTTGGTCTCCATTGACTTCACAATATCTTAATTTGTGTTACACAGAAGAACGAGTCTATGATGTGTATCAGAAAATGATACGGTATGCTGATGCTATGGAAAAAGTGTCATTGGGGAGTGTGACCACGAATTGCTTGTGTGTGTTTGTGTAGGGGAGAGATTACCAAAACCTGAAAGAGGCAAGATGAGAGTGCACAAGATCAACAATGTCAACAAAGCGCTGGACTTCATCGCCAGCAAAGGAGTCAAGCTGGTGTCAATCGGTGCAGAAGGTACAAATGCATCCTTTTAACGTGTTTGTGTGTATACAATGGTGACCAGAAACCCAAATAATGTGACGGTTCATTATTGAATGAACCGTCACACAGACATTTCACTGAAAATCCCACGGCAGATATAAAAAGACATGCATGTTTGTGTGCATGTGTGTTTGGGAAATTGTGACCTTTGTGATCCTCCTCCATATTGAGGCAGTAGAGAGATGAAAGCTGTTTTTCTGTGAGTAATTACAAGGCATTGATATCTCACACAAACCTCTAAACGTCTGCAAATAATTCAGCCGCAACCACTTCATGTTCTGTAGATTATTATGCATCTAAAGTATCAACGTTAGCAATACTTACAGGCCGAATATAGATTGATTTGCATGGTGAATTGGTTAGTCTTTTATCTGTTTCACCATCTATAGCCAGCTTTGTAATAAAGACAGTGTCACGCTATGTGTTGATTCTCATAAACGGCCAAAACTGGTCAAAATGGCGAAGAAATTGTCCTTTTCTGCAGCTGTCTTATAAAAAGAAGCTGACGGTTTTGTTTGTGCGCATTTGTAGAAATTGTGGATGGAAATGCCAAGATGACTCTGGGAATGATTTGGACCATCATCCTCCGCTTTGCCATCCAGGACATCTCAGTGGAGGGTATAATTTTTCTCAGAGGAATTTTGCACAGCGTAATTAAATGTTGTGCGTTGGAGAACAAAAAGAATTCCCAGTAATGGTCTGTTTATTTTTTTTTTACTCCACAGAAACCTCTGCTAAAGAAGGGTTGTTGCTCTGGTGTCAGAGAAAAACTGCTCCTTACAAGAACGTCAACGTTCAGAACTTCCATATCAGGTTTGACTCATGTTAGCTTGGTCGGGCTCACATCCAGGAAGTGTTAAGCGGTTTCGACTTGCTCTTCAGTGTTAAAGCAGGTTTTGCGTAAAGGATTGTTATGGACATTGATTTATTTGAATAGGCAAATTAACAATAATAGCTAACTAAGTAAAATCACACTTAAGTCTGAAATACTTTTACTGTTAAGTGGGCGGTATAATACTGTTCTTATACGTAGTTTTTCACATTTAGTTTATTTTAGCAGAAACACAACAATATATAAGTAACACTTTGAATTCTGCCCTCTGCTGGACAAATGTAAAAAATCGATAGCATCTGTTTATTTGACTCACTTTTTTCTCTGTATAGCTGGAAGGATGGTCTGGCCTTCAATGCTCTGATCCATAGACACAGACCAGAACTCATTGATTATGACAAACTGAGAAAGGTGAGTATCTCAAGAAAAACATAGACTAAATGCTAAGATCAAAAATGCAATGGCATTGAACACGTGACTAACGTAAAAAAATCCAACAGTCATAGCAGAAATTCTTGTAGCGAAAAAGTTATGAATGGATGTGAAAATATTTCTAGAAGTATAGAAATCTGCTGGTGTTTCTTTAGAGAGTCTTTTGCTAAGTAGCACGAGAGAGCGTTTGTAGTAAAAGCCAAAATACATCGTATGGGTCAAAATTATTCTTTTATGCCAAAAATCATTAAGATATGAAGTAAAGATCATGTTGCATGAAGATATTTTGTAAATTTCCTCCCGTAAATATATCAAAACGTTATTTTTGTGAGTAATATGCTATGCTAAGGACTTCATTTGGACAACGTTAAAGCTGATTTTCTCAATATTTTGATTTTTGCACCCTCAGATTCCAGAGTTTTAAAAGTTGTATCTCGGCCAAATATTGTCATATCCCAACAAACCATACATCAATAGAAATCTTATTTATTCAGCTTATAGATGGTGTAAAAAATTGTATAAAAAACAATTGACCCATAAGACATATATTTATCACGATCACGTGACCGTATAATTTATTACATGTGTGTCAACAGGATGACCCAGTGACCAATCTGAACAATGCTTTTGAAGTGGCAGAGCGATACCTGGATATCCCTAAAATGTTGGATGCAGAGGGTAAAACCTGTTTTTTTCCCCCTGTGTGTGTCTGTGCAAGAATGTTTTTGAATTGTATGTTGCGTGTGTGTGTATGTGTGATAAATTGAATGGTTGGTGTGTAATAGTGTGTTTGTGCCTGTCAGTACATGTCCTGTGTTTCCAGGAGTTGTTCCTGGTCTCAGACACACAGACTTTGCAAACTCTCACGACTAATGTCTTCCACAAACAGTGTCACCATGGTTAACCCCCTGAGCGTTATGTTGTTATGTTGTTTTTCCCTCAAGCATGATGTTTCCAGGATTCACCAAAGCGTGTTTGGTGCTGTACATATGTGTGCATGTGTGTTTATTCTGTGTATGTGGCTGCATTTAAGTTCATATACAATCCGTCCTAAACCGAATAAGAGTTAGTACACAATAGCGTGCTAAAACAAGGCGATTAAATTTAACTATATGAATGTTATCGTGAAGGTAGCGTTTATGACTTTCGCTTTGGATAAACGCATAAGACGTTCATGAGAGATGGCAATTTCTGCACCATTAGTGGCGCTGAGCAAAATTGCAATAATAAAAAATATATTCGTTATAAGGTAATTTAGCAGAATGTTAATGCCTAAAAGCAATTGAATTGGATTGCATTATATTGGATCATGCAAGTTTAGGAATTAAAAGAAATAAAGCCACTGTCGTCCTTTCCGTGTCGATATATGTGTTTTTTGAGTGTGTCGTCTGCGCATGTATAACTCTTGTTTCCCTGCAGACATAGTGAACACTGCACGTCCAGATGAGAAAGCCATTATGACCTATGTGTCCAGTTTCTACCATGCATTTTCTGGAGCCCAGAAGGTACCCCTCCCTTGACCCCTAACCCCTGTGACCCCAGCTCCTCTTCAGCATGGCTTTTTCCCCCAGTGGAATAACCCGAAGGGGGCGCTGGTTGAAGACACACGTGTGTGTTTCTGTGTCTCAACTCGCCCTCCTCTGGCCTACAACAGACTCTTTCTCTCAACAGCGGATTTGCTCTGTCTCTCACTAGCGCGGGTTGCCATGGTTATAACGCCGGACCCCATTTTCTTTTCAGCGGGGAGCCCATAAATTGTCTCTGCATAATCGACTGACCCCCAGTCACCCACTTGCTCACTGAACACACAGGCTTTGGGTGCTTCGCTTCACCGCTGTTTCTCTCTCTTTCTGCTGGCTTTGCTGTAGATATCGTGGGCACTCTGCGGCCGGATGAGAAGGCTATTATGACCTACGTCTCCTGTTTCTATCACGCCTTCTCAGGTGCTCAGAAGGTGAGAAACCTTTGACCCCTGATGGTCGCCCCGTAACTCGGCGCCTTCAGACCTGGTTTGTTTGAGGCCATTTCGAGGAAACTGATATTACATCGAATGAGTAGCATAAAATCTGCAGAATTTCTTATCTGCATTGCTTTTCATATCTGGGTTAAAGTGGCATGTTTAGAGGCGTCAAAACCTGTTGGACATGAAATATAACCACATTGTGAAATGACCCAAGACGACTTTGGCTCATTTACATGATGAAAAACTTTCATGTTTTCGTGATCCATCTTCATTTAAAGACCTGGTGGTGAAATACGTATTTACATCAAAAAACGGTACAGATTTCATCTGTAATCTAGTGCAAACCAGGACTAAATCAAAAACAAACCAGGTGTGAAAGCAGATTAAGAGATTATTCCTAAACCCACGGCCTGCTCATCTTCTTTACATACACTGACTTTCTTTCTGGTTAACATGCTTATTTGGGTTTACAATCTTCTTTAAATGCTCTTAAGATTAAAAGTTTGCTGTTTCGTATTTGCACTCATTGAGGAACACAAACCTGAATGAGAACCGTCACCAACATGAGTGTAAATGGGAAAATTATAATGCACATTCTATTAAAAAGCACTGGGGTCACTATTGGGTTTGTTAGATGTTCTGTATAATGTCTATACTGAAGTAAAAAAAAAACGTCTTTCACTTTAGTTTTAGTGAAACATATCTGATAAGTGTATTGCATTTTCGGCGGTAGTTAAATATCAAGAAGATACATTTCTAAAGTCCAGCGAAAACTTTTGTGTAGTTTAACAAATTTTTTTTCATCTTAGACTTGCAGCCAAATTAATTCAGGCAAGCCGAAAGGAAATTTCAGTAATTTTATTCTTGCCATTTGTTTTAATGTGCTTTAGCATTTTACATGAGCAATATGAACGCTTTCTGTTTCAGCGTTAGTTAATGCTGTAAAGAACCCTGGTGAGATCCTCCAGCAGTGGTATAAAAATTGAGAATGCAGATTTGATTTTGAAAATGGCATGCGTATTTGCAGTTAGATTACACGTTTTCAAAACTAACCAATTTTGGTGTTTGCATGGAACGTCAACTAGCATAAGAGTTAGCAACATGTAATGTGGTTCTTCATTTTATTTGGACATTTTTTACGCATGTGAATGTTTTATAGCACAATTTTAACTGACAACACATGGAGTTTTGTTTCGGTGTGTTCAACAAGCCATTTTCGTGTGTTTGGATGTAAATGTAAAGCACATTTCGCTAAACCCATCGACTAAACCAAACTCATAATAAATTGGTAATCCTTCGTTTTTAGAGGCAACTAAAACCGATTACTTCATAAAGTATACTGTGTATACTGTATCATGCTACATAAAACATACAGTATACACTATATACTTTTGTAGTACACTTATATATAGTTTAATGTCTCTTGAAGCCAGGATGTATAGATAGCGTTTTAGCTTTTAATGCGGTTTATTGTCTCTGATGTTCTGCGATAGGCTGAGACGGCAGCCAATCGTATCTGCAAGGTGTTGGCGGTCAATCAAGAGAACGAGCACCTGATGGAGGACTACGAAAAGCTGGCCAGCGATGTAAGTCTGTTTATTTGTGTGCTAACTTCATGTTTGTAATACTGTTTTGGTTTATCATGCTATCGTTATTTATTTCCTTTAGCTCTTGGAGTGGATACGCAGGACAATTCCTTGGTTGGAAAACCGCGCCCCAGAAAAGACCATGACAGAAATGCAGCAGAAACTGGAAGATTTCCGCGACTATCGACGCGTTCACAAACCACCCAAAGTACAGGAGAAGTGTCAGCTAGAGATCAACTTCAACACATTGCAGACCAAACTTCGTCTGAGCAACCGACCTGCCTTTATGCCATCCGAAGGACGCATGGTGTCGGTAAGAAACTGCTTACAAGCCACACTGTAATGTTTACACTGCAAAAAATGACTTTCTTACTCTTGTTTTCCAGTGCAAATGTCAAATAATTCTTAAATCAAGATCCATTTTTTTAGTGAGCAAAATAACCTTAGAAAATAAGTCTTGTTTTTAGAGAAAACGTCACATTTATGTAAATTTGTGCTTAAACCAAGCAAACAAATCTGCCAATGTGGTAAGAAAAAAACCTTTTCACTAAATTCAAGAGTATTTTTCCTGCCCCATTGGCAGATTTTTTTTAAGCACTTACATTTTTTATTTTTTCTCTAAAAACAAGATTTTGAGGTCATTTTGCTCATCAAGAAAATGCATCTTGATTGAAGAATTTTTAGACATTTGTACTGGAAAACAAGACAAAAATACTAAGTAAGAAAGTCATTTTTGCAGTGTACCTGCTTATCATTGGCTGTCAATTTTCGCTTTAGTTATGAATGGCAAGATAAGATTTTCTTTTCTAGGATATTAACGGGGCATGGCATAAACTGGAAGGTGCGGAGAAAGGCTACGAAGAGTGGCTGCTGAATGAAATCCGTCGTTTGGAGAGGCTTGACCATCTCGCAGAAAAGTTCCGTCAGAAAGCCGCCATCCACGAGAGCTGGACAGATGGTATGTTTATAGAAATTATCCTCGAAGATTACTCGTTCCAGAAGCGTTCATCGTTTGATTCGTGTGTGTGTAGGTAAAGAGGCCATGCTGACACAGAAGGATTATGAGACCGCGACTCTGTCCGAGATCAAAGCTCTCCTGAAGAAACATGAGGCGTTCGAGAGCGACCTCGCCGCTCACCAGGACCGAGTGGAGCAGATTGCCGCCATCGCACAGGAGCTCAAGTGAGAACGCAAAGCTTGAAAATAAGAGCTGAGAAATGTGAGGACATATTTTCTGAACTGCTCTGTGCTTGTGTTTTCAGTGAGCTGGACTATTATGACTCCCAAAGTGTTAATGCACGCTGTCAGAATATCTGTGAGCAGTGGGATGCTCTGGGATCTCTCACACAGAGCCGCAGAGAGTCTCTTGAGGTATGTTAGAGATGCTTTCTGACAGATTGAACCTTGTGCTCTTCATCACTGTGTGTGTTTATGTGGTGTGCAGCGGACCGAGAAACAGCTGGAGTCTATCGATGAACTCTATCTGGAGTACGCCAAGAGAGCAGCGCCATTCAACAACTGGATGGAAGGAGCGATGGAGGATCTTCAAGACATGTTCATTGTACACAACATAGAGGAGATCCAGGTACAAGTTTGGAGGAAATATAAACAATATGCCTTAATCCTGCGTGATCGTCGCTGGTGTGTTCAACAGAATGTTGGATTCACGATCGTTTTTTTTGGTTCTTTTCCTCGGTAGGGTCTGATAACAGCTCACGAGCAGTTCAAGTCCACTCTTCCAGAGGCGAATAAAGAGCGGGAAGCTATCCAGGCCATCCACGCTGAAGTTCAGAAAATCGCTCAGTACAATGGCATCAAACTGGCTGGAAACAATCCTTACACCACCATCACCCCTCAGAGCATCGACAGCAAGTGGGACAAGGTAATATTGCGAAAATAGTGTTCTGTCCTTCCATCTTGTGTTTGCAAACTGCAAAAAATGACTTTCTTACTTAGTAATTTTGTCTTGTTTTCCAGTACAAATGTCTAAAAATTCTTGAATCAAGATGCATTTTCTTGATGAGCAAAATGACCAAGAAAATAAGACTTGTTTTCAGACCAAATATATTAAATTTAAGTGAATTGGTGCTAAAAACGAGCAACAAAATCTGTCCATGGGGTAGGAAAAAAGAAATTGAAATAAGTTTGACTTTTTTCTTAGTCACTAAAGTCAAGATTATTTTTCTTACCCCATGGACAGATTTTTTTTGCTTGTTTTAGGCACAAATTTATTTAAATTTAATATTTTTTGCCTAAAAACAAAACTTACTTTCTTTGCTCATCAAGAAAATGCATCTGGATTCAAGAATTTTTAGACATTTTTACTGGAAAACAAGATCAAAATACAAAGTAAGAAAGCGATTTTTGCAGTTGATGTTGTTATCTCTCTGATCCACGTGTAGGTGCAGAAACTGGTGCCACAGCGTGATCAGGCTCTTCAGGAAGAACTCGGACGCCAGCAATCCAACGACCATCTCAGACGCCAGTTCGCCAACCAGGCCAACATGATCGGGCCGTGGATACAAAACAAAATGGAGGTATAGCTAGTCTTTAAGTCTCTCTCACGTTTTTGCTTTTGGAAAGAATAGAAACGCTCAGTATTGTGTCTTCGTGTCTGTGTAGGAGATCGGCCGGATATCAATCGAGATGAACGGGACGCTGGAGGATCAGCTCACCCATCTGCGTCAGTATGAGCAAAGTATCATTGAATACAAACCCAACATCGATCAACTGGAGGGAGACCATCAGCTCATTCAGGAAGCACTTATATTTGACAACAAATACACCGCTTACACTATGGAGGTACGTATCTTTCTGAAGTTTACTGTCGTAAGCATGCAAAACAGATTCGCACCAAGTTCATCTACTGTCCTTTCTCTCTTTAGCATCTGCGTGTCGGCTGGGAGCAACTCCTCACTACGATCGCTCGCACTATCAACGAGATCGAAAACCAGATTCTGACTCGTGACGCTAAAGGCATCAGTCAGGAGCAGCTTCACGAGTACCGCACATCCTTCAATCATTTTGACAAGGTCAGGGACTCAAAACAATGTATATTTGTAAGACCGTTAAAGTTGAGCGTATTAAAGGAATATTTCATTAAGATGAGTTTTGTTCTCTTGTAAAATACAAAACTTTTGCTTAACTTCTTTTAATACACAATGTAATTCCATTAGCATGGAGTCATTTTAGACTGTCGAGACGGACAAGAGTATTAAAGTGTTCATGTGGTAGATGTAGTGCATGCTGCTTGTCAAAATGAATGGCTGTTTAATTTCAGTGTGATTGATGCATGATAAAAATAGATCTGTTTAGTTTTGGTTTGGACTTGTTTTAATACTTTCTCCGTCGCTCCATTCTCTCCATTTATTCTGGCACTAATGGGAGTAGGAAGACATCTCTTGAAGTATACACGACGTCAAACACCTCTGACCTGAAATGTACCACCTGTAGCCAGTGTGTGAATAAAGTGAAAGTTAGTTTTATGTTAGTTAGGGAAAAACAAAATGTAGTGTTTTCAAAATCAAAATACTACGATATAAATTTCTGTTTGACATTCATAAGAAATCAGGTCAGTCGTGTCATAGATGTCATGACCTGTTTGCCATCAGTCCGCATGTCATTGTCTGACATCATCAATGTTTTGTCTTGTCTCCATCTTTTTTGTCATGCATCCACCTCCATCCCAAATATGCCATCGGTACCACCGATCTTCATCTGCATGCTATGATTCGTCCGTCCATTGCGTGCTACAGGACCACAGTGGTGTCTTAGCGGCTGAGGAGTTCAAGGCTTGTTTGATCAGTCTTGGTTACGACGTAGAAAACAACAAGCAGGTATGTTGTGTGTGTTTGTGTCACTCATTCGTTCAATCACTCACTAACTCGCTTGTGCTATTGTTTGAGAAAGGGTGCCATCTGCAGGTCAGCTGCGTGATTTTAACTTTTTTCAATGCTTCCTTTTTTCTTTCACTTTTCTTTTCCCTGCCATAACTTCCCACAATTCTCTCTACAAACTTTTTGATTTTCTATCAAATTTGATTTTCTGCTGTCCATCCTCCCTTTCTCTTTATCCTCCACCTTGCGTTCTATAGAAGCGCACAGGGATAATGGACACCGATGATTTCCGCGCGCTGCTTATTTCCACTGGGAACAGCCTGGTACTGCTACCTCTTTTGTTTATTGCTATGCGATTTACCCGAAATTCCCACCTTTGCTTTATTTTATTATGTTTTCTCAAAATGTTTGGTGCCCTGGCTTTGTTTTCTCTTAGTTAATGTAGTTAAAAAAGGAGCTGTAAAATGTTTTGAATAGATCTTTATCAGAGTAGATCTGATAGATGTGTGTCTATTCGCTAGCTTGTATTGTTGTGTAATTTGTAGGGGGGTAAAGAAGTATTGTGGCATGACCTATTGTTATACAAAAAACAATTGCTCTAGGATAGAGATCTTATTTATGAGCTGCAAACACACATCCTGTTAAAACGTATATAATGTTTTTCTGTTTTGTGCGTTTACAGCTTTAAGAAGTTTGTTTTAGAGGCAGATCTTTTCAGTTTTTATTTACTTTACATAAAGAAGGTTCAATTAAACAATAAATATTGCCAATTCTATAACACGTTTAGGTACAGCTAAACATGGAAGTGTTTTTTTTTTATTATTTAAATTTCAGTTTTTCCCCCAAATATGTTGAATCATGAAGTGTATCTAGTAAATACGGTTTTGTTGCTTAGCTGACATTAAACGTATAAAAATAATGCATTTTAAAAATAAGGTGAATCTTTAAAAAGGTACAGACCGTATATCTCTCACAGCCTTGTTTTCATTTACATCAAATATACTATCAAAGTCCACAAATATCTCAAAAGTATTGTCGTTTTTCTGGGTTAACCTCTTACCTTTGGTCCTCAGGGTGATGCTGAGTTTGCTCGTATTATGGGCATTGTTGACCCCAACAACAGCGGCGCAGTGACCTTCCAGGCGTTCATCGACTTCATGTCGAGGGAAACGACCGATACAGACACCGCAGACCAGGTCATCGCCTCATTTAAGATCCTAGCTGGAGACAAGGTAAGAGTTTATATCAGTATGTCCAACCTCAAGAAAGTTAAGAACATATTCCTCACCTGTTCTTCTCTTTCAGAACTACATCACAGCAGAAGAGTTGAGGCGTGAGCTTCCTCCCGACCAGGCGGAATACTGCATTGCCCGAATGGCGCCGTATACAGGCCCTGATGCCATCCCGGGTGCACTTGACTACATGTCCTTCTCCACCGCCCTGTACGGAGAGAGCGACCTCTAAGGGCCAACTCCAGAACTCCGGAGCAGCGCTCTCTCTGTCTCTCCTGCATCAGTGCTGATCTTCTCTCAGACTAAATCGTTGAGAACGCTGGATAACGCCGTCTTTTTCTCACCCATCTAGTCCTTAAAGAGATCAGCGCTCCTGAGGAAGATATTTAAGAGTGTTGGAAATGGGACTTAATAGCACATCTGAGGGGAGGGGGGATAGATTTAGGGAAGGGGTTACCCATGGCATTATGGGAGGAGCTAATAACTGTTAATGAAGCTTGCCACACCTTTTGATTCAGTGTAACTCATGTCAGTCTTAGAGAGCTTAAGGAATGGAGATGAAAGACATAAGTGAGACGTTTATTGCAGGTTCAGAGTGTCACGGGTGAGGGTGTGCGGGTTTGGACTGCTGCCGGCGTTCCTTAAACTCGTTTAATCCCCCCCATTATCTTGTATGATGTATATAATACAATTAAAGTTGCCCGAGGATATTTTTCACACCAGCAGAAATATGTAAAGACGCTTAACGTTTTGTCTTTAGGCCAATCAAATGAGAAAAATGATATTTTTGAACTAGAATTTACAAAAAGTGAGTTTGAAGAATCAGCATCGGCTGCACTCTTAACCTGCATCCTCTACCCCTGGCGGGGAGGGCACAAGCTTTTTCAGTTAACATGCTACTTTCTTTGTTTTAATTTTGTTGTTTTCTTGCTAGGGTTGGTGGGGTGGGAGGTTTGGTTCGGGATATGTTGTTTGGCAGATAGCAAAGCTGTATATCGTAGGAAAACCGAGAGAATGACTCGAAGTGTTTTGATATAGATTTTTGCGACATGCCCTCTTAACCCATTTTGCTGGATCAGTGGAACTCTTTAAAAATCTAACCTCAGCTTTTTTCCTCCTATTTTTATTTCTCTCCAGCAATTTTGAGTTAGCGGGATTCCACGCTGTACATACTTGTTTTCCAGTACACAGAACTGTCACGCAGTTACACGGGGCTTCATAAGGATGACGATAGTGTGAACCGTGCAGTGTCACCCCTGCACAGAACTGATTTGGTTTTGTTTGGGGTTGAAGAATGAAGTTACAAAAATATCTGGTGTCGTTTTTTTCCTACAGTCATCATTGATTCCAGACTCATGTTCCTTATGGATTTATTTACCTGTAACTAATAATGGAAACCACATCTAATTGTTTCTTAGATATTACTGAATGTCCATGTAAGAGCTTCGGTGGTGATGTGAGCAACATAGCCTTGTACTGACCCCTCCACTAGTGTCAATGACGACACGACTATCGAATCAAAATGTCTAAAAGGTTTTTATATAGTCAGAAATAAGTTATGTGCCTGGTAGGTGCAGGATACGCTTTCCCCCACTCGTTTTTTCTTTTGTTGTGCACTCGTTTTTCTCTTTCTACAGGAAAAGGGCAGGGACCCAATGTACAGCTCTGGAGGTTGTGAAGGAGGGAGAGAGCTGAAGTCTTAATGAACATTCCATTATGTCTTAATTCAAATTAAATTACTGTTTAATAAATCTATGCAATCATATGTCCAATAGCAACCATGCTCGATAATGAATGGCAGGGGTGATTTGCAATCAAAAGTGTTGAATTTCTGCAAGTGAGAACAAAGTAAGGGGTAAAGGAGAGAATAGGGTTGGACAGATGGGTTCCGAAGATACAGACTTGGACCAAAAGCCTGCTCTTAACGTCTGCGAAGTTGAATAAAAGCATTTGGAGTCAATCTTTTCTTTTTATACTCTTTAATATCAGACCTTATCTGCTGTACTGGAAATTTGCAAAAACGGCTTTCTGTCTTGAAATGAAAAGTGAATTTCACATGCACACATAAAGTTTCCTTATAAAATATTATCACTTTGAATGACTTGTTTGTGAATTCATTTACAATGGATGTACATGGGCAACAAAACACACACACACACACACACACACAAGAGTTATATGGAAGTTAGTCCAAACATTAAATGGGTTTACATGAGACAAAGCAGATAGAACTTACTGACTTTACAGAAGTTTATTTTCAATTTCAACCTTTAAAAAAAAAAATACAAAGGAATCGGACAGTTGGCATGGCGCAAACCCCATTTATTATCTTGCATCGACATGACGACGCAAAGGGCAAATGTAATTACTTCCGGTTGTATAGTGAGGTAAATGCTGTCGATGCAGCTCAATGTGTATTTAGTGTTTTTAAGTTAAATAAACCAGGGTTCATTATATCCAATTTATGGAATATTTTCTTATTTAGTTTATACCTTAGTATAATTTACGTAGAAAATCTCCAATATGTGCTAACTTACCGTCCTCCAGTCTTCCTGAGGGAGGGTGAATTTAAAAGTGTATACTGTCGGCTTTGTTCCGCTTCTTGTTTAAAACAAATAAAATGTTTTTGAGGACGAAACTTTTTAAGATTTTTCAAATACTTTTTCCTTTCAGGAAAGTCAATTTTAGCGACAGCGTACGGTTAGGATGCTATAAATAACTTGAAGTCGCATTAGCAGCTGTTTCTATGGGCCGCCATACGTAGGTCGTCCGCCATATTGGAAAGGTGGAACCGTTCTGTGTTACCAAGTCTGCGGCTTTTCCGTGAGATTGTATTACTTTTTAACGGTTGCTGCGGACTGTTTTATCCGCAGTTGAGTCGGAGGATTTTAGTTGTCAATCTTAAAATGATTTTATTTATGAATACGTTCTGTTATTTGGACTAGGGACGTTAGGCTCGTGATGAATGATTTTGTTTCCAGTCTTCAAGAGCTGACTGTCTGTGTATAAATATGAACTTATTTACTGTGTGTAAAACATTATATTTGCTACACTAACACGTGACAACGAGGTAACCCATTTTGGGGGGATTTAAAGCCCCGTGGTTTTCACAGCCATGCGCAGTTAGCGTGGCATTTTAGCAAACTGAGTGACGTCAGTGGACCGTTCCAAGATGGCGGACACGTCTGCGTTATATATAAATATATATATATATATATATAGCCAGGGTTTGCGCCAGGGTTGAGGGTTCCGCCATTATGATGACTTAGTAGGCCTATCTCATAATACTGAGAAACTAAATCGAAATTTTGACTTATTAATTTAAAAATGTCGAGAAACTTTCTCATAATAATGAGAACATAAGTCGACTTAGTAACTCATAATAATGTCTTAGTATCATACTTAAGTTGTTATTATGAGAAAGTTTCTCATATTTGTCTTTGGATTCTTCATAGGATTTGCACACCTGCCGTCAAGTCAGTATCTTAGTATTAAACCTACCACCTGAGTCCCCTCAGAGCTCAGACAGTGTGTATTTATTTTTATTCACAGTTATAATATTGTCAGACAGTTCTCTGGTCTACAGTACTGCCTTGTTCTCTGACAGAGGTGTCATTGAGGTTCTACAGTCTGCTGCTGTTGTTGCTGCACACCTAGCAGAAGGTTTATGTGCAAATGTGAATGTATCTGTGTCCCATCAGGTTTTTCATGACAGTTTAACTCTTCTGTTCTCCAGCCAGACACCATGTTGCCCCGTTTCAGACAAACTAGCCCTTTCACTTCCAGATGTTAACAGACCTCCTCCATTTCCCTCATTATAGCTGTTGATGTTGGAGAGGCGTGTGCGCTGGACACCATCGAGTGGTCTGCGGCGGCAGTGGACGACGGTATAAGACACTGTGTGCTTTCCAACAGGCAACTGAGGACACATTGTCACCAATGGACTTCCGATCATCGTAGGCTTACGATGCTTTTGGGAAACGCAGCCCAGATCTGACCCCCCATTTACTGCCATAGTAGGGAAAATAAATACTGTGTGTAATGACCGCCTGGCCCTTTAATTTGTTTTACCTCGAGGCGTCACTAGAGGGCATAAGGTTATCTTGGGGCACATGTTTTTGCAGCACGAAAAGGAGAAGATTTTCACGTGTGTTCATTCTCGAAAACATCACTGTGTGTATCATTTGAGTTATCAGATATTAGTGATCACATCATGGCATATATCAAAAACCTCTTTTCGTTTTATTGTTTTCCATTTGCAACAGCTTTCATAAGCTGTCCTGTGTTTATATTTCATCACTGTTGTTGAAAAGCTGTCGTCCAGAAGTCTGTAAACACTGTGTTTATCTGACATGAACAACATGTGTCTCCCTCTCTTCATAAATCTTGTGCATGTTAAATGATCTTTTGGATATGGTTGCAGACTACAGTTTGACCTTCAGCTCTCCAGAGCTCGTGGTCTCAGAGTGGCATTCGATCGCTTCGCTCTGTGTTTTTCTATTATTATTTTTTTAGCTCTCCTGACCTTTCCAGTCCAAACTCTGCATTTCAAATAAAGGAGTGTTATTGGTTCTGTTAAAACAGCCACAGGTTAGATGCTTTGAATACGTGAGCAGTCAAGTGTTTGAGTGTCAAGAGCCGGCGGACTCTAAAAGTTTGAGTAAATATCAATGACATTGATTTCTTTTTACTTAAACTTTTAAACGTGCCTCCTTTTAAACTTGCTGCTTAATGCAAAATAATAAATGGATGTAAAACCACCAACTAATATAGTATTAACATTGACATGGTATCAATAATCAGTCTATACCAGCGTTTCGCGATACTCAATGCTTTATGATGAAAAATGTTAAAAAATAAAGTTATATGATTAAAAAAGAAGTGGTTGTAGTTTATCAACTATGTCTAGGTTAATAATTGACCTTGTTATACCTTTTGTACACAAGTTCAGATTTCTATTGGACAGAAGATGGTTTTTAGAAGAACACGATCATCAGGTGTCAAATCATACCAAAATAATAAATCAAATATTTAATATTTATGTCTTGCATCGTTTATTGAGGATCACAACTGAGTAAAGAAGTTGCAAAATCACATATTCAGATGTGTGTATGAGAATGATCCAGTAAGAGCAGAAATCCCCTCTAGGTGACAGTGTTACTCCAGTTTATGTGTCTAGACGGTTCATTTACTGTACGCACATGATGCAAACCTACAGTAACACTGACTGTCTTTGTATTGGCTGGTCATAGAGTCAGACCATCTGTACACTGTCATCTATAGAGAATCATCTATACTCAGAGCGTTTCAGTGCTCAACTACACTGAACTACACACATCTCACTCTTTCTAACACCTCATGAGATCCATCCTGCAGGTGTGCGGCAGGGAGAAGTTAGATATGAATAAATCATAAATCTGCCTCGTTGTTGAAGACAGAATCAGTCGTCTTATTTAATTTCCAAATGAAAAAGAGTGCTTAAGGACTAACTGCACCGAAGTTCTTTCAGCTTTATATAAAAAAAATTAGTCTCTGATGGAAACTGATCAGTTTTGAAACCGCTGTATCCCGTGTAAAAAAATAAAAATTAGCAAACTGTAGTAAATTGCAGTATACTGTAGTAATAATAGTATAGTATTATAAAGTGCTACATTTAGTAATATACCATGATATACTGTAGTATTTGCCAGAGTGAATGGTAGTAAATTGCGGTATACTGTAGTATATTATAATTATACTATATTATAGTATTATGGTTTATCTTTCATAAATTGCTGAACTGTGGTAAATACTGTAGTGTGCTTTAGTATTTACTTTTGTAAACTCTAGCTAAATGCGGTATATTGTAGTAATAATTGTATAGTATTATAAAGTGCTACATTTAGTGAATTGCTCAATTGTGGCCAATTGCCATATACTTTAGTATATAATGTACTTTAGTATTTACTTTAGTAAACTTTAGCTAAGTACAGTATATTAAAGTAATAATAGTATAGTGTTCAGTAATATTACATTAAGTAAATCAATGAATTTACGTAAAAGCCATAATATACTGTAGTATATGTCAGAGTAAAAACGGTAGTAAATTGCAGTATACTGTAGTAATAATAGTATAGTATTATAAAGTGCTACATTTAGTAATATACCATGATATACTGTAGTATTTGCCAGAGTGAATGGTAGTAAATTGCGGTATACTGTAGTATATTATAATTATACTATATTATAGTATTATGGTTTATCTTTCATAAATTGCTGAACTGTGGTAAATACTGTAGTGTGCTTTAGTATTTACTTTTGTAAACTCTAGCTAAATGCGGTATATTGTAGTAATAATTGTATAGTATTATAAAGTGCTACATTTAGTGAATTGCTCAATTGTGGCCAATTGCCATATACTTTAGTATATAATGTACTTTAGTATTTACTTTAGTAAACTTTAGCTAAGTACAGTATATTAAAGTAATAATAGTATAGTGTTCAGTAATATTACATTAAGTAAATCAATGAATTTACGTAAAAGCCATAATATACTGTAGTATATGTCAGAGTAAAAACGGTAGTAAATTGCAGTATACAGTAGTATATGGTGTAGTAAAGTGTTGTCTATAGTATAGTAAACTGATATACTGTTGTATACTTTAATAGTTACTATAGTAGTCAAAAAAGAATTTCACAACAGTTTACTATAATATCCCAGAGTATTTTTTTAAAGACGTTGAGTAAAGCAAACACCAGTAAACAGATTGTGGCTGGTTGCTTTTCTTCCAATGGTCTCTTCTCTCGTCTAAGGGGGGCAGTTCAGAGTAAGATTGATAGTGCAGGGGTGTCCAATCCCCCACTGGCCTGTGGAGTACAGCGCCAACCCTAACCGAACAATAACAAGCTCATAAAGATGTTGAGAAAACAGAGGCAGCTGTGTTTTATTAGTGTTGGAAGTAACCTCAGTAGAACAGTAGCCCTCCAGGAGCACGATTGGCTTACTGGATCAGACATGCAGATGATCAAGCGTCTGGCCATGTCAGATGTTCATGATATTTTTCATGTCTGTCGCTATAGTAGCGCTTCAGGAACACAGCTTCTACACATTTGTTGTCTGGTGAAAATAGACACATATCAACTCTTGCAGCTGCATTTGTCAAATGCTGATAAAACCAAATATGCACATTTAATTTCTGTTATTCTGTCACAGTGAGTTAGGGGAGATGTTCTGAAAAGAGGCTTCTTTCTGACAGATGTCATGCTGTCTGTGAGGGCTGTAGAAAAGATTTCAGTATTGTGCAGAAAATCTCAAGTCATTTATGAATGAAGTTTTGTCTCTATTGTTGAGAGACACAAAATAGCTAAAGCACTGTGAGAAAAGATCCTGCTCGATAAATCCACTTACAAGATCTGTGAGACGTTTATTGTACAGTGAACAGCAGATGCTTAACAACAGAGAAATGGATTTGTTGAGAGACATCATGACTTTAGAAACACTGCTAACTAGAGAACTGTTTTGGTTCTGCATTGCCTGATGGTTCATTTTTTCTTTTTAATGGTTATGATGAAGAAATGATAAAAAACAATTAAAAGGAACCCAGAAATGTGATGTAGGTTATAGTTATTTTCTTTGTAAAAGTGGCTAAAATGTGTCGCTTAGTGAATATCTGTTGTAAATAACTACACTGTACTGAAATGAAATGAATAGATAAACAGTAGATCAGTGACTTGTGTCCAGACTGCGTTTAGAGACTTTTGTTAAATTCTAATTTTATTTCTATGCACGTTTGTCGGTGTGAATTGTTGCAAAGCAGATTTGTACAAGATATACAGGATAAAAGACAAAGTAATTCTGCAATTAAATAAATTAAATTCATGCCCTTTTTAGCTCAAATAACAATTTTCTCTATTCATTTTTTTATTTATATTAGTTGGACCCCACAGTTTTTGAATACAAGTGCATCATAGAAGAATGTCTCTAATAATAATAAAACATTTTATTTCAAGGTTTCAACAGTCCGTAAAAGCATTAAATAACACATAACCTAAAACAGAGTAAGTCATAAGCAAGCATACAGTAAAATTAAATAAAAACATGTGCTTTAAATGATAGAATCAAAGTTGACACCCAACGTTTTAACCTGAGAAGACATAGATACCGACAAATCATCAGAAATCGTAGAAAATCGTAATTTACTAAAGGTTTTTTTTGAGCCAATAAGCAGAATTTCCCTTTTACTGCTGTTAAGTTTATCAGGAGATTTGATGTAAACCATTCCTTTAACTCAGCCACATATTCTGAAAGAGATGATGGAGGAAAAGTAGAGCCACGTTTAGAGGACAAATAAAACTGGGTGTCATCGGCATAGCAGTGAAATTAAACTTATTAAAATATTACGGAGTGGCAGAAGGTAAATGATAAATAAAAGAGGACCCAAAACCTCTAGTCATCTAATCATTTGTTGATCATTTCTCTAGCCTGGGTTCTGGAGGTGCATCGACAGAGAAGTTGCTCTGAATGTGCTGGTGTCAAGAGAACAGAGGAACCAGCACATTATACAGCTGCATCGCTGGTTCGAGGAACCAAAAACAGTCGTCCTGGTCTACGAACGGCCTCTTTCCTGCATGTCTTTAGAGCGATTCATCAAACTCAACGGTGGTCGCCTGGATGAAGCGAAAGCACAGGATTTATTGAGACAGGCGACTGATGCAGCGAAACACTGCCTTAAACACGGCGTGTTTCATAAATCCGTCTTCATAGACACAGAGACACAAACGCTGCAGTGACTCTGACATCAGCCGGTTCAAAGGTAAGCGTGTACTTTTGTGTGCTGTGATGTCACGTGTGCATGTTATGTAAACTGAGAGAATCTCTTGTCTATGTAAACAGGACGAGACACGGATCTTGCTGACCTGGAGCGCATCAGATACGATGCGGAATTGGAAACGGTCTGGTCACTGGGAAGTCTGCTGTACACAACGATACACGGACGTGTGCCCAAAAAGGGCAAAGAACTGACCTTCGACCCCAGTTTATCCACACGTGAGAAACATACATTAGTGTGCCACATGAAGAGAACATACGTAAGTAAACAACTTGTGCACTGCAAAAATGACTTTCTTACTTTGTATTTTGATCTTGTTTTACAGTACAAATGTCTAAAAATTCTTGAATCCAGATGCATTTTCTTGATGAGCAAAATGACCAAGAAAATAAGTCTTTTTTTTAAGGCAAAAAATATAAAATTTAAATAAATTTGTGCCAAATTTCTGTCCATGGGGTAAGAAAAATAATCTTGACTTTAGTGACTAAGAAAAAAGTCAAACTTATTTCAAATGTCTTTTTTCCTACCCCATGGACAGATTTTGTTGCTCGTTTTTTTTTAGCACAAATTCACTTAAATTTAATATATTCGGTCTAAAAACAAGTCTTATTTTCTTGGTCATTTTGCTCATCAAGAAAATGCATCTTGATTCAAGAATTTTTTGACATTTGTACTGGAAAACAAGATAAAATTACTTAGTAAGAAAGTCATTTTTTGCAGTGTATAAATTCTCTCACAGCGTGCCGTGATTTTCTGAGCAAGTGCCTGCAGAAGAATCTACTTCACCGATTGAATCTACAGAAGCTGATGGCAGACGACTGGTTGATGAAATGACATTAGCTGGGTATGACAGACAGGGCCACACTTGTCTAACAGTTTTATATTCTTTCTCTTTTTTTAGATGATATGAAGAGTATATGTGAATTAAGCAGGAGAATTCAACAGATCGTGGACTCACATTGACCCATATTATTACCCCATTGGCAGATTTTTTTTCTTGTTTTAAGCACAAATTTACATACATTTCATATTTTTTTGCCTAAAAACAAGACTTATTTTCTTACGTCATTTTGCTTATGAAGCAAATGCATCTTGATTCAAGAATTTTTAGACATTTATACTGAAAAACAAGACAAAAATACTAAGTCAGAAAGCCATTTTTTGCAGTGTAACCCTCTCTCTTTCTATTAATAGGTTGTGTTCTGGCTTTTGTGGAACTAGTAACTTGGTGTTAGCACTTATTATTGCCCCTGTATGACATATCACTTTATTGCTTCGTAATCTCGTCTTTATTGCTTTTGGATAAAGCGTCTGCTAAATGACTAAACGTAAATGTATTATTTAGCCCGAATAAGCTCATAGGTACTAAAATATATTCATGATGGCATTGAAGAACTTTTAACAAACAAGAATTGAAGAATTTTTGTGTGATAAGAGTTTTGAGTTCGTGAACCGTTTTATCTTTATTTGAGAGGAATGAAGCAGTGCATCTGTGCAAGGCGTGCTGTCGTCTACATCTCTCATCATGTTGGCTTCATGCTCACAGCAGATGAAACTGGCTGTCAGTTTTCTGCTCCTTGATTCTGAGCTCCTAATGGAATAAATCGGTTCCAAGATGTTCAATTTAACTGTGACCCAACAACCCGGAGAGAGATGGTTCATCTGATATACAGATCAGATTATGACCGGTAAGCAAGAAACACACACACACACACACACACCAATAATATTTTAATGAGAATCATTTCTCACTCATTATTCTCACAACACTTGCAAATAATGTATCCTAAATAAACTAAATCACAGACTTACAAATACTTACTTGATTTACTAAAGCTGTCATAGCTGAAACATATTTATGTTTTGTCTTTTTAGGAGAGATCACCTGACGTGAGGAATCACACTGAAGACAGAAACACATCTGGGTCCGAGCATCATCTTCACCTCCAGACGGATCGCATGTATTCATCATCATCATCACAGATTCATCTCACTGCACTCGTGACACACACAAGGTCAATATAATGACGTCCTTTATCCGTCTGTCTTTACTTTCTTTCTTTTGATCTGTTTCTCCATCTGTCGTTCATTCTTTCCTATCAGGCAGAGATTCTCTGAAGCTGCGGCCCAGTTGAATCGTTCCTTGTGAACATCCAGATGCTCGTGTAGCTCCAGTGAGGATTGAAACAGGATTCTGATGATTATTTACATGTAGATTTGCCATTTCATTTCTGCCCGGTGTGCTTTATTATTTACACAGTTCATTCGGTCGATCTCTCCCTCGTCTGCGAGCGTTTGTTTATCATCTCCGATTGATTTTCTTCATTAAAACACTGCTCTGCTGAATCTGCGGAGGGCTTGCTATTGAATCTAGAGTCGCGCGTGCGTTCTTGTTATTTTTTTAATCTCTATTGCTTGTCGTGTTGGCCAGACTCTTCAGATTTATGTTCATCGTGGTACACAGTATTTATGTGGCGCTTTTAGTCCAGTGTGAGCTCATTGATGTAGCTGACCAATAAAATCACTGGAGTTGGTCATGATGTCATCAGCGTGCTCACAAGGAGACAGTGAAGTCAATTCAAGTGTTTTAATAGTCAAATAAATACAATCTGTCTAGAAAAGACCCACAGAGATGGAGCCAGTGACGTATGATGATGGTAGAATAAATATTAAAAGCTGTGTGTTTAAAATAGCAGCATATGGCTCTTATACATCAGACAGAGACGCTGGAGGAGACGCTCCGGCACTCTTCCTGGTGTCATCTCGTTTGATGTTCCCATGGGAACGCTGGGACAGATGTGACCCAGGTGCTGGATGTCTTTGCACATCTGTCCTTCAGGATCACACGTCAGAGCCGATGATAATATCATAAATGTTCTTTCAAGAGAGAAATACAGTATGATGAAGATATTTTGAGAAATGTTCATATAATGGAGTTCATTCTTCAAAATATCTTCTGCTGTGTTGTGCAGAAGAAAGAAACTCGTACAGGTTTGACAACATGAGGGACTTTAATAGCATGCGGTTCAGAATGAGTCGTAAGAGAATTGAGACTTTCACATGTTAGGACCGCTGGAATTACCCAGAATCCTCAGGGGGTGAACTGTACAACTATTAACATGTAGCAAACTGATGTGAACCCCATGTAGGCTAATACGACCTGTGAGATTTGAATGACATCCTACATTAAAACCACAATCTACACAACAAGAACAAGTGCTGTTCAATTCACATTACAAGATGACTTACTGAGATGACAAGAACTCTCTTTAGATCTTAAAATGAGAAATGTTTGACTTGTATTTTCTTTCTTTTTGACATTACAAAATTTAAGTCAGCTTTATTGTCAATTCTGCCACATGTACAGTACATATAGAGGATTGAAGTTGCGTTACTATCAGATATAGGTGCATACAGATAACACTAACACAGAATACAAATATATCAAAAATAGGCATGTACTGTATTAGAGGAAAATAAATGTCACAATGTGATATTCCCTCAACTTCCAATTGTTTTACTTTAATGAAACGTTGGAATTTTGTAGATTTTTAAAATAAAAGATCAAAACGAGAAACAATGCAGATTTATTTTTACAGCCTTTTTTGCTCATATTTACCAAGGGTGCCAATACGACAGCACACATATATATATATATATATAAAGCAGGGATATGTAAAAGAGATAAATGGCAGCTAGAGTGTGAACTAAACAACAGTCTGATAAAAATGACATTTTATAAGGATTTTTTTTAGCATTGACACGAATGTGTTTATTATTTAAGATCATCAGCTCTCTCATGTGTCAGTCTGTTCATCTGAAACTCGCTGTGTGATATCAGTTCATTGCGTCAGATGTTGTTGCAGTGTTTGTCTGGAAACCTTCAGGGATTTATTGATTGGTTGCTGCAGCATTAGTCATGTGATCCTTCTTGTGGTGGTGGTACAGTATTTAGTTGAATACGAGCAGTAGGAATTATTTCTCAATACGCACAATATGTAGAGAGAATATTTTGAACCAAAGTTTTTTATATATCTGATCCTTTTATAAATCTGATCTCTGATATCTGAGTCTTTACACAGAGTTTCCATGGCAACCACCCCCCAGCATCACCCCACCCAAACCTTATGGTACAGGTCATGTTGAAGTGATGTGACATACTAAAGGTGCTTCGAAAGGTTCTTCGGTGCCATAGAAGAACTTTTTGGTTCCATAAAGAACCTTTAACATCTGAAGAACCTTTCTGTGTCACAAAGTTTTTCAGATGATAAAAAGGTAAGAAAGAGTTGGTTCTTTAAAGAACCTTTGACTGAATGCTTCTTTTTGTGGAACCAAAAAAGGTTCTGCTATGACATCGCTGTGAAGAACCTTTATTTTTAAGAGTGTGTTACGATTGTTTGAAATGGTTATCATTGCATAATGCATTCGGTTTTTCTAGAATGCAGTACGGAGTAAAAACTCATTTAAAAAAAGAACAAAATCTCTTAATACCTCAGTTATTTCCCATAGACGTCAGTGAGATTTAATGGAAAACTTTGACTCATCTGCGTCTCAGATTTTTTTTCAGAACTGTCATTAGAGTTTCAGTAGAGATCTCAACAATGTCTCAAACTGAGCTCAGATTCGTCTCGTCTGGAATCAAAAGTCAATATTATTGAAGATCTCAATATGAACTCAAACATTTCTCTTCAAATCTACATTCATTAAACCTCCAGATTCTTCAACAATTACACTCTTATTTGAGTCACTCTTTATTTCTAAAACCAATTTTAGGAGAAACTTTTGAGACTAAAGGCCATTGCACATAGAGTCTGAAATTTTCTTATAGCCTACGTTATTTTGTATTCGTCATCCTAAAATTTTGTCGGCTCTGAATAGCCAAAACACCTTTGAAAATGCTTCCTACGGATGCGAAAAACGCATTTTGGTTTTTTTATGACGGACAAAAAGTTCGTAGGCAGTGTGCAAATGTGATTGAAACAACGTGAGGTTATTTTTTTAACGTGCGCAAATTTCGGACTCCATCAAATCTCCTGAGCCATGAAAGAGCAACATCTGAGCAATAACATTCTCCTTTGGTTCATTCATTCTTCTCCATTCTTGTCAGGTTTCCGCACAAACATTTATGATCGTGCTGTAAAACCAGCTATTGATCTCAGTCACACACACACAAGTATGTTGTGAAAGTGTGTTGTTAAACTGACATTTTGCTGCTTGTGGATCTATTATGCGGCTGTCAGTTGTGGTTTGGATAAAATGTGAGATTAATTCGACTCCTGCCCACCTTTTGTCTGTTCCTGCAGGGGGTCTTTCATATTTCCTGATGTCCCGTATACACGCGTGTCATAACTCACGGATGTCACACACGTATGGAGGTTTTTCTCATTACTGCAGGTGTCAGAGATGTTTGAACTGCACATGAGTGATCATCCACAGCGACACACGCTGACGCAATTATTATTCTGTGTTTATGTGTGTTTGTGCACATGGGTTAGTCACACACACACAAACACATATTTATGTTCAGTGACTTTGACCCTTGAATGTTGATGTACATGCGTCGCAATTATGTTGTTGTGAATAATCATTATGTATTATTTACAGCAGCGGTAAAAGCATTACATTATCATTTGCAGTGAACTCGCTCCCTCTTTTCACGCACGCACGCACACGCACATGCGCACACGAACGCACGCGCAAACGCGGGTGAGTTTGTTTTAACTATATGTCAATTTTGAGCTGAACTGCAATTTTTCAGTGATTTCTTCTCTTTTTTAATAGGAAAATTTACAGATCAGCTTCTTTCAGAATGACCTTACTGATTAAAGTTTTAACATTTAACCTTTCCGACTCTTTAAACAACATCACTGATTTCCAACATTTAATCAAAGAAAAAAAAGAAAATGAATAATATAAATAATAATATAATATATACTTTAATATATATTACATATATTAATATGTAATACCAGATATTATATTATATTAAAATAAAATAATATTAAGATATTTTAGAATGTATTTAAAGTTAAATAAATTTAAACCAATTTAGCTGTTAAACTAAAGTTTTTAGGTTGAAAAAATGTATGCTGAGGACATTTGTAGCCAATTATTTCCAGCATAAAGAAGATTCAAATGCTGTCCAGAAAATATATATATTGTTAATCCATCTGCCTGAATGTTCTTGATGTTTCAGGACTCCTGGGACTCTCAACAGCTCAAAATGTTCTGCTCATTAAGAGAAGAAGAACAAGAAGACAAGGAAAAGAGGTCAAAACCTTTCTAGAAGAGGAAATAAGACGACAGCCAGACTTGATTCTCCTGTGGACTGTGACAACACGGCACGTCTGAGGGGATGTCAACCATATCCAGAATTCACTTCACCCCCTCATTTGAGAGAGAGAGAGAGAGAGAGAGAGAGAGAGAGAGAGAGAGAGAGAGAGAGAGAGAGAGAGAGAGAGAGAGAGAGAGAGAGAGAGAGAGAGATTTTAAAATGTCTCAAGATAATTGAGAATAGAAATGAATCCATTCGTTTTGATTTGGAGACATTCGTCTTATAAAGTGCTGTTCAACAAGAGACAGGCTAGAGAGACACAGACTTTTGTTTAATTGTACTATGAACATCAGTAGTAATGCTTGTCATAACAAATATTATTCATTTTGTTGTTGTTTTTTGTAAAATTGGGTGAATATAATCTTGTGCTCCTCATTTAAAGGTTATACTGGTCAAAAGTGACAACAAAATGACAAAATGTGTTAAATGGAGTTGACAGTGTGACAGAAAATACAAAAGGTTATAAGACATCTGCCAAATAAATATAGCCTAAATGAATTTTGGACAGCTAGTTCTGAGTTTGCTAAAAATGTTAAAGGTTTCTATAATGAATTCTTCTATGATAATCAGATGATAATGGTTAATTGAATGAGGTGAAATACTCTTTCACAGCATGTGGATCATATCTACTCACCATGGCAGAGAGAAAGAGAGAGTTAATGGGAAGGTTTTATTCATTGACCTGTTGGTCATGCTCTAGTTCTCATATGAAATGAATCCTCCACCCCGTGTGTCAGGTCAGAGTTAAATTGACCTGGAATATCCTGGAACAAATGTATTTTATTAGGAGGTGCGATCCGTTTCTCACTCTTGAGATTTTCTGCAAATCACTGCAGTTCATTTTAGAAGCAAACTTATCGTCGATTTTTGAAAAAATGTCTTTTTGTGTTTTTCACAGGTTGGATGTATTCATGGCAAGTTGAGGTAACTTGGTTTACATGTATTCATTTAGCAGGCGCCAAAGTGTCCAATATGTAAATCATCACATGCAGCGTTAAATCCAGCAGTGAAAAGTGCATTAAACAAAATTCAGCAGACTTTAGTAAAGATTGGGTTTATTTACTCATCTGTCTGGGTAAATACAGGAGTATTTACAGGATCTTCTCATATTCTGTAATAAAAAATATTTCACCATCTTACAGCCACACGATAAATAAAGACGTTGTCAGTTCATAGTGTCGAAAAAACAATCCGAAACAATGTTGAAAAATATCGCAAAAGTCAGCATTAGCATCACAAAAGCAACTGCACTGAGATATATGTGTTCCGCTCATGTTTTTTTATAGGCTACATTAATATTTTAAGGCCGGTTTGTATAATGCATGACTTTTGGCAGCATTTGAAAACAAAAAATGTGTTAACACGTATAGATGTTAACTTTTTTTTGCATGTTGTGCATGCATCATTTCTGCATTGAAACTGAGAATATGAATAAACATCAGACTTTAATGAAACGAAAGCACCGTCTGCACGTTCGCATGTTTATGATTTGGCAAGAACACACAGAGAATCTCACAGAATGAAGATCTGAGAAAGAATTATATCGACAGAATTTCTTTTTCCCCTTAAAATATTTTCTGCTCTGCAGAATAGGCCTATCCGATAAATCTGTTACCATGGAAACGGAGCGGCGGCCTCTTCGGTGTGACACGAAAAAGAGGCGGAAACAAAATAAAGAAGAGACGAGATAAGACAACAGAATGAGACGATGAGCGCAAGTGAGATGACAGTGTGTTTTGAGACATTAAATCTGTCTCGATGAGTGTGTGGTTGTGTGTTTTTGTGTGGTTGTGTTCTTCAGGACGTAAAGCACGTGGAGCAGGTTCCTCCGCGGCTGGACTCTTGCTGTGGTGAGATGGTGTCTGAAACCTCCGACTGTAGCAGATCTTTCTCATTAGCTATTATGTGCTTCACCAGACAGTGTGCCGCTTCATCTATATTAATATTCTCCTAAAGAGAGAGAGAGAGAGAGAGAGAGAGAGATGGTAACGTTACTGAATTAATGAGCTCTTGAATATTCATGACCTCGCCAAAGAACTGTGACTCAACACAAAGTGTTTCAACCATTTCCTGCTTGTCGCCCGTGCTGTCAGCTTAGATCATCTTTGCACGCACGCACACAAATAATTGGCCATTGAAAGACTAGAAGGTCAGTAATGCTGTAGACCAAATACAAACAAAAGAGAATAAATGTGTGGGTGTGTGTTAGATGTACTATGTTTTTGAGCTTTTTAAGCTAATAAAATTGTATAAACACCACTGACCTTCATTGTATGAACAAAACCACTGAGACATTTCTCAAAATATCTTCTTTTGTATTCCACAGAAGAAAAGGTCAATGTGAATGGGGGTGAACAATCACATTGATGTTTTTGTCATTTTATAGTCGATGTTGTTATGATCAGAGAATTAAAGAAATCAACCAATTTTGAAAATTCTGGAATTTATTCACCTTCATGTTATCCCATATGTATATGACTTTATTTTTAAAGGTGAAAGAAACAAATAATTTTATATTTAATTGCCATCATATTTTGACTCCCATCACTTGTCGACTCCCATTGGTTCTTGCATGTGTCATGACAAAATAATTTTTTTACAGGAATATAAAATAGCCTAAAATTCTATACAATTATTTGTTCGTGTTGATATGAAGAAGTTACGTCAAACTGTGAGAAAAGTTTCATATTTAAGTAAACTAATTGTGGTTATGTTGCCCAAATGTAACAGTTATTAGGCTTGTTTGACTTCATGCTACACGTAAGAACCGATAAGCGGATGACATAAGTACCGCGAGAGCGATTCGACAGCAAACTCCTTCTTACGTTTTTTTTAATCACTCTCACGGTACTTCGATGTCATCCGTCTATCGGTTCTTGTGACCGGCATGAAGTCAAACACACATTCTTTGCGAAGGTTTTTATTTAATACAATTAATATAAAATACAATACTAATATTAAATGTATATTAATAAAATGTATTAATATCAGTGTAAATTAAATATGAAATCAATCGTTATGTATTATAACCAAAGACAGAGCGGAAGTTACCGCGTGCGTCAGATGAAACGTCTAACGGAAGTTCAAAAGCCATCAGATTTTTATTACGTACTTTCGCTGAAGTTTCGAACCATCCCACGAAGCCGTTCTCCTGGCAGAACTGCTCCATACTGATGCCGTTGTTGGTCAGGACGTCTCTGCCCTCGTCGCATTTGTTGGCGAGCAGGACGCAAGTCACGCGTTTGTCGTTAGATAAACTCAACTTGGCATCGAGATCTTCCTTCCATTTCTTCACCGCTTCGAACGTCGACGGCCGCGTGACGTCGAAAACAATGAAGGCCCCCACAGCCTCTCGATAATACACTCGTGTCATATTCCCGAAACGCTCCTGACCTGTGAGAAGAAGAAACCACGCCAGAGACACTAATATTACATTTTTATTATACATATTTAAAATAACCTTGAAGTATAGTGACAGCTACATTTTAAGCCGTTTTTCTGGCAGCGTGGTATTGAAAAAAATACACTTAGGCCTACATTACTTAATACATTTACATTTAGTCATTTAGCAGACGCTTACAGAGAGATTAGGAAGCAATAAAGCAATACGTCAAACAACATAAAGTATAGATACACCAAACTTAACTTAAGCAGCTATGTTCAGATATGTGAAAGATAAATTCTATAAGTTATGTGTTTAGCTTTACGTTCACAGTTTAAGATGGTTCAGTGTTAAAAAAAGGTCAGATTAACACTCTCAGTGTGTGTATATATATATATATATATATATATATATAATAAAGTGTTAATTTGACCTTTCTTAACACTCCTGATTAGTATGATTTTAGTACTTTCGTGCTCGTTTCAACTGGTATGAATAAACTAGTCAAATGAGTGTATTTACAAAAATAACAAGCTTTACCCATTTAAAACTAGTTAAGATATTGCTTGCATGTCTATGGGATAAATGAACATAAAGGCATTTCATTGAGACTTCCTGATGAGCACAAACGCAAATGTTCAGTGTGTGAAGGGAATTTCTCTTTCACACATAACCTCTCCTGTGTTTTTCTACATGATTTAGTTGGAGAATCTTGTACATATTTCCAAGGGTCAGTGTTAAATCCTGGATATCATTAATGAGGAAAAGCACATTCCAGAGGCTGATATTGACCAAATCCACTGAGCTCCGGCCTCCTGTTGTTCAACGTAAAGATCCTGAGCTCTGAATTCAGATTAGTGTCTGATTTATAAACACTACAATAAGACTCAAGGTCCCGCATGAACATTAAAGCAGTTAGATCAGATGTTCATGTATCACACAGCTGATAAGAAACAGTTGGCATTTACAAAACAATTCGAATAAAATGTAAATAACATTATATACAGCTTAAATATTAATCAAACAGAGTATTTATATGCTTTACTATTGTCAAACACACTCCTGTGCGTTTCATGTGCTTTTATTTACAATGACGTTTCTGTTTCTCCCTCTTTTGTAAGTGAAAATCTCCATCACATGAGCGACTGACACGTGACCGCGCATAACACAGAGCGTGACCGCGCACGACATTCTTTCAGAGAGACCTATGAAGCCAGGCACAGTTTAATAGATTTAATAAACAATATTATAAAGTTACTTTTATATGAATACATATTAGTAGCCTAAAATGTTTCTCTTAACCTAACCTAACAAACCTTTATCTAAAGGTGTTTGAAATTAATTGTGTAAACAAAAATATAATGTGCAATCATACTTTCACTACAAAACGAAAATTTTATTTAGTAAAAGTGTTTCTGAAATGGATGACTTGGACTGAATAACAAAGAAAAGTCAGATTAGATGTCCTTGAGTTTTGGAAGGAAGACTGCTTGATAAAATTTACTTTTAATGTAAAAGCCCATTTCTGCGAATGTTACACAAATGATGACTATAATAATTTCCGAATTTGTTTAAATTAGTTTACTATAATTCCAAAATATAAGAATAAGTGACTTTAAAGTTGTGACTAGCATCATCATTTTAGATAGCATATTTTTTATTATAACCAATGAAGTAAAATGGCGTAATTTTTCACGTAAATTATTTATCCTAATTCAAATTGGTATTTAAAATGTAGGAAAGTGTTTCATTTACCGGCGATGTCCCAGAGCTGCAGTCGGACGGTCTCGTGCTCGAGGCTCAAGACTTTAAGCGCGAAGTCCACGCCGATCGTCGCCCTGTAGTTCGCCGAGAAGTTCTGGTGCACGTAGCGCTTGATGATGCTGGTTTTCCCCACACCCAGATCTCCGATCACCAGGATTTTATACAGGTGTTCGTTCAGGTGATGGTTCTGCATTGTTCTGTGAGAAAGACCCGAACATGGACCCGTGTGAGCCGCGGTGAAGGAGTGAAGAGAGAGAAACGCCCCGCAGAGAAGAAGCTTGTGACTCTTCAGAGGACCATGAGACCAGAACTCTGCCCTTACAAACACAACCACACTTCAGCAGACAAATCAAACATAGAATCGATTGAAAATGAAATTGTATTTCAATAAACATAATCTTTAAAACTTCTTGCTCATTGTAAAAATGATTTGTTGTTTCAACTTAAAAAATTATGTTACCCGGCTGCCTTAAAAGTTTTAGTTAATTCAACTTAAAAATATTAGTTAAACAATTTTGCGCCAATTTGACACACTAACTAACATTTTAATGTTAAATTAACAAAAAATTTAACTAAGTTGGGTAACTTTTTATTTTTTTTAAAGTAAAACAAATCTAAAACACACACTGTTTTTACAGTGTGATGTCTTTCATTACTTACATAAGAGAAAATAATTGTGTACATACAGAGTAAAACAATGTCCAGCTTTTAAAGTCTTTTTAATTTTGGAAGTGTTATTAAAGATTTTGTATGAAGCTCAGCTTTGAGAAAAGTTTAGATACTTGGCAAATAAATCACATAAGCGCAAAACTCATTGAGTCAAGATCCACACAAATGACTGCTAGTCAAAAACAAGAAAAGATCATGATATGTATAATCGATAATCAATGTATTGTTTATTTCGTATGAAGTTTGTTTTTAAAGCAAATATTGTATACAAATGTCTCCAGCCACCACTTTTGCTCAAGATTAGAGGTTGATAAAAGGTCTTAAAGGGTTAGTTACACCAAAAATAAATCATAATTTATTCACCTCTGAGTTGTTACAAATCTGTATACATTTCTTTGCTCTGATAAATGCATTTGGAAAAATGCTTGTAACCAAACGGTTCTTGTACCCCATTGACTACCATAGTAAGAAAAAATGCTTTATAATTTTTCGTTCTGTTGAACACAAAATGAGATATTTGGAAGAATGCAGGAAAGCAAACAGTTCTGGGGAACTATTGACTATCATTTTCCTATGGTAGTCAATTGGGTCGAGGAACTGTTTGGTTACAAGCATTAGTGCAAATAATTTTTTAGTTTTTAACCAAACAAAGAAATTAATACAGATTTGAAACTACAGAGTAATTCGTTTTTGGGTGAACTGTCCCTTTAAAGTTAACATGTTGGTTTAATATTTTTAGATTTGTCAACAAAAGTTACGAACGCACTCTCTGCCTACCTACAGTCATATCGGGTGTGATTTACAAAAGATAAAGCATTATATTTAAGAATTCAATAGCATCATACTTTTTGTCATAATAGCGTATCTTAAATGACACGGTTACTGATAAATGATCTATTCCCAAATGTGTCTGCCACTCAGGTTATATTTAAAGACATTAAGAGTCAATGAATTGTATCTTAAAAAGCACTTTTATTGAAGATCATAAGGCAAAATTAAAATCTCGGATTCAAACAGCCCTAGACAGGTTGACTGACAAGACTGCAAATATACAGGAAACCCTATTGCTGTAGGAAAAATGATTGTTCACACAAGAACGGGAATACCTGAGAATAACTGAAAACATGAGAAATGAATACAAAGTGAATAAATGACCGACTGGTGTGGTGTGACATTCAGAGCATTACAAAAAAAAGCGGATCAATACAAAATCTATAAAAATCCCTTTTAAATCACATAAGCAGATGAAAAACGTGCATTCCAGGACATGAAGCCATTCATGAGCGCAGATCGAACAATGAAAGCTGAAGCGGTTTGCTGTCATTCATACAGTCGCACAATTGAGTCTTTTAAAGTTTGGCGATTGGTGTAGCCGCTACAGCAATGCTCTCAATGGCACATTCATCCGTTCCTCTGCGGATCCTGAAGAACCCATTCTCGCCCCATCCGGTTCCCCAGCTGTTCTTCACGATCCAGTATTTCTCACCGGTCTTATGGCACTTCCCGTATCCCACCAGCAGCACGGCGTGATTGGTCAGCTCGAACGGATTGTTAGAGTCACGCAAGAAGGTGTGATGGTAAATGCCTTCCTTGTAGTTCATGAAATCCGGGTACACCTCGAAAGCAACGCCCATGGGGCCGTTTCTGACCAGCTCCAGCATCATCGCCGCCTCGCTGCATCCCCCGTAAAAGCCCCCGACGTAATGATAATCTGAGGCGTAGTACTTCGTGCACTTGGTGGAGACGTCGCAGGGAGAATCGACGCCGGTGTACGGGAAGCAGTTCTCTTCCACGATGCCAAAGTCCTGGATGTATTTACCGATCAGATACGGAAAACCTCCGTCGCAACCTGCCAACGACAACAAAGCGGTTAGAAATGCACAAAAAATACAAACTGCAGAATATAAAAGACGATTTTATATCCATTCGTGCTTTGAGCTTGTAAAACAAAACAGGGAAAATCGAGCACAGACAGTTTTACATGAAAAGATTTTTTCAATTGAACAAATGTTTCAAGCTTAATGACTATAAACGAACATAATCATAGATGTTTTGATCTTATAAAACAGTAAAAAAAAAAAGCCAAACATTTACACAATGAATCCGTTCTGATCTCACTCGGCTTTTGTGATCCCGAGGGAATAAAAAAGCAAACATTCACGGTCTTATAACTGCAAACACGCCACAAAGTTAAGTTGAGAACAGACACGTCGAATGATAAATGACACGTGATACCTTGAGAGTATTGAGAGCAGGACACGACCTGTTGCGGGCTGAACACGGGCTGCTGCGTGTTGTTCGTCTTGACCCGGACTCGGGCCTCCAGCATTCCCATCGTGGCGAAAGAATAACAGCTGCCACAAGATTCTAGAGAGAGAGAGAAGAAATGATTTACCGGTGAGAGTCACAATCTAATCTCATCATCTACAGAAGCGTCCCGTTATCCTTTCTGTTTCTCCCTCCTTTAATCTCTCTCTCCTGAAGGAGCGCTCACGAGAAGACCCTGATAGACCCTCAGAAAAAGAGCCACTCCAGATAAACACACAAACGTAATGGGGCATCCGTAATGAATATGACTTTCTTCTTGAAGAACAGTGCAGTCGGAGTTATATTACCAAAATATTTGGGAAGAATGGGAGTGTATGGGACCCCGTGTTTTAAAGCTCCAAAAAGCGCATCCATCAATCAAAGAACTGCTCGACACGGCTTTGTGATCTTAAAGGTCTACTGAAGCGAGTCGATGCGTTTAAGAGAAATAAAGACAACGTTATTAATATGATAGAGAAGCTGTGTTTCCATTACCTTTCAAAATGTGCAAACTAAAAATATGGCCAATGGAAACACCCATGTGTCGCAAAAACGGGCAATGCGATAAAGGCATATCTATCAAAACTGCAATGGAAACGCTTTTTGTCGAATTTGCAAGTCACGTGGCATACGAAAGTCACATGACCAGTCGCGGTATGTTTGGGCATAACATTTGGAAAGATAAAACGTAAGGAATTCACATTAAGTAATATCTTACATGATAGCCCAAATGCAGGAAAACGAGTCAGTTTATGTTTAGGCAATATGAAAAATATAAGGAAGACGTTTCTCTTCACTCACAGTAGGTGACAATATGCACTTCTAACGTTTGTTTGCAACCTGCCATAAAACCAAAGAAATTGTTTGGTCAGAATGACTTATCGCAAGAAGTAAAAAAAATTGAGTCACATAACATCGTCTTACTGAAACGCCGTCATTCCGCAATATTTTTAAAGTTTTGTGCAGATCTGTAATAGAAACCTGGCTAGAGAGACCAACACTTCCACCTTGAAACACACTTGTACTCTTTCATTGTTTTGTTCTGCCGCTCTCTCGCTTTCACTTCATAAGGTCAAGATGAAAGATCACATTAACCTTTACGTCTGACAGTTTCAAATGTACAGCCTATGCTCTCTGAATTCCATTCATGCACTTCGATATGAGCACAAAGACGAATACAATTAGACAAAAGACAAGCTTTGTATTTCTAAACATAGTGTATCACACACACACACCTTGGTTGCGGACAGGACTGACGTAAGTGACTCCATTAACATCTCTCCAGTCCCAGCACTCGGGAAGACCAGCGGCCATCTTCCCCACATCAGCGGCGACAATCCCAGGTCGGACTCGACTGAGAGAGGAGAACAACAACAACAACATAAAAAATCAAAACTAATCCTTTTATCTACTAAATAAAAGTCTCAGCTCTTATTGCGGCTCATAAATCTGTGTTATAATGGCTTGAGAGTGATTGAATATGTGAATAAAATGTCTTTATGTTGTTCATTTTCTTCCCTTGCTTACTTTAGCTTAATCCTAGTAGCGTGTTGACAAAATGTTTTATGTTCTCCTACTTTTAAGTCGCTTGTAATAAAAGCATCTGCCAAATGAATAAATGTAATATAACATATAAAGCAAAGGGGACTTGTTTTAAAATTGTAAATAAAATTTATCCTTTTGCCGGTTTTAATAACATTTTGAGCAAAATTAACCTTTGTTGCTGTAATGCGATTGAAATTACAGATATTAGGTTTAAAAATGTTAAATCTAAAAAGTTTATGAGCAGATTAAAAAAATGTTTGAAGAACGCAATTTTTTCAACTAAAGTGAACGTAAAGTGAAATGAGGTTAAATAGTTCATGATTTATGAAAAAATCCTTTTAAAAGCTTTATATATTAGCTTGATAAGGTTTCATTATAACACATTCATGTTGTCAGTCTTCAAAGATGGGGAAAGAAATATCATCAGCCATTTTTCAGAATCCAATGTCAAAGTCCATCGATTCACTTAGAAATGTGTCACATGACAGATAAATGAATGGTTGAAGTGTGTTTATCAGTCATCTAACATGTTGAGATCTTGTTAACCTCGTGTCTGTACCGTGGTATTTTGGAAGCCCGTCCTCCGGATCTCCTCAGCAGCTGCTGTATGGTGAAGGTCTCGTGGTGACTGTACGCCACGGCCCTCCAGGACTTCTGAACGGAGTTGATTTGATCCAGAAACTCCATGTTGTGCGTGTACGGCAACTGCATGAGTCTAGAGATGAAAGAAAACGTGACATGATCACACAAAGTCATCTTATCAAGATTGAGAAGAAGGGACTGCTGATATACACTCACAGCTCATGTTTGAAGCCCAACAGGGGATTGCGGTCAGTTCGGGGCGGGATCGGCTGGACTTTCTTCCCAGTGAAACAGGCCCAGTTGTTTCCCAACACGTCATGTACCCAACCGGGCAGAGTCTGATCGCAGTAACTCGTGACCTGTGAACCCTGCTGAGAATACTGAAGACAAACAGAAGACAACAGTGATCATTGTGTAATTTAAGTCAACTCTGTGTCTGTCTGCTGGAGTGAAAACGTCTTATATTGCACACTAAATAAAAGCGACGTAAAACTCGATCTGAGGCGTTATGTCTGATTCAGACTATAGAAACAGCTGAGGTTAACACTTCCTGATGTGACTCAGATCAGTCATCTGATGTGTCATGTGTCACCCAGGACCGAGTGTTATAACGCACTTGCCTTGAAAAAACCGAACCATTTGTAGTCATTGATCACCGCCTCAAAGCCCTGGTTATAGATGAGGGTGAAGAAGCCGGTGTGGCCCAGATCATCCACAGCGACAGACAACTTCTGCAGATCCACAGTCACAGTCTTCACTACTTTTCCTGTTATGGACCACATTTATAGACAAGTGAGCTTCAATAAGAGTTATTAAAACTTGGGAAACTACACAAAAAGTATTATGAGTGCACCTAATGCTAGCTTTGGAACACGTCCAATACAATAGAAACAATGCACACAAATTAAAGCAAAGGTTCACGTTGTGCTATTGGATTACAGGACATCATGTGAGGCCAACTCATGTTAAAAAAAGATATTACATTACAAACAACTGACAGTCCCAAAATAGCATCGTGTTTTATAAACGGCCTTTAAAGTGTCCTTGAGTAACATGAATATATTTAACATCCATCAGATGAGGTTATAGGCTACTAAACTGATCAAGTCAACACGAAACTGAAATTAACTTGAACTTCCGCAGTCATGTGGTGATCCGTAAGTCTGATCTGACCTGTGCTCGAGCAGTTGATGGTCCGATCCTGACCCACATCAGACACGCTGAAGATCCACGTGCCCAGCAGATCCTCATAGGTGCAGTTGGCAGGTGTGTCGGCCACAGATCCGCCGACAAACAGAAACAACGCGACGACAGACAGTTCGATTATCATCGCGACGGACAGACAGACAGACACACACGCGCGCGCGCGCAGAGTCTGTATTTGTGTTACCGGACACAACGAAACAAACGCGTAAACTTCTGCGCACCTGCAGCACAAACACACTCTCCGTTCAGAAACGACGTGCCGCTGACTTATACAGTCGAAGGTCATGTGACACGATCACGTGATCGCAGACATGTGACGAGCCGCTCAGCGCGCGCGTTCACGCACAAGTTTATATTATAATGCAACGTTTCTTCTAAGAGTAATGCTGCTTTTTCTTTACATAATAATAATAATAATAAATAATAACAACAATCTAAATGTGTTGTCATATGTTTGCTGTATTTGTAAATACAATTTAAAAACGTGTGACGACTGAGCAGCAGTGCGCGCGCACATACTGTAGGCTACTGCTGTTTTATAATAATATTATTTTATTTATATTATTGTTTTCATATCAGGCTGTTGATGTTTTTCTTTTTGCAAGTGAGGACGAACTAAAATGTGCTAAAATTGGTCATATTTTGGTGTATTTTTACAAAATTGTCATCAAAAGTATAGCCGCAAAATAATAGGTCTAGTCCTGTACACATGTTGTGTTTTCATGTTTTATGGGGATTTTTATATAATTACTTTTATACTGTTTTATAGGACTACTGACTGTATTTTTTTTATTTCCTAACCCTCACAGAAACAAAATTTGGTAACACTTTACTTAAAGCCTTTATGTATAATGCATTATATTAAAGGGTATAATGCATTATAATTGTTCATAATATGCGTTGTGATGCATTATATGTTGTTTTAAAGAATTATAACCAAATTTAAAATGCATAGTGTAACAATTAATTGATACGTTTTATAATGTATTAACTGTTGTTCACATTACAAGGCATAATTAATACATTAAAACTACATTCATAATGCATTATACACAAATGCTAAAGTGTTAGCAAAAAATGACTTAGTAAGATTTAGAAGTTTATAATCTTGTCAAGATTACTGGTTCCACACAAACATACCCAACACACACTGGAAGCTGTTTAGTGAAGTGAAAATTCAAAGTCATGATCTTGTTAACTCAAGTCACACGTTTGTGTGGACATTACAACTCTTTAATCTGCACAACATCAGAGGAAGGAAGTGCTTATGAGGCTTTTAATCATTTCACTTCTCATATATCAAGTGTAATGAGATGAAACGTGTCTTGAAGCCTTTAAACAGAAGTTTTGGTTTTGCTGAAAGGGTCATTCTACCGAATGGGTGCCAAAACATGAACAAAACGATACCATAAAATAATAAATTGTTGCATTTTTGTGTAATTCCATATTCCATCCATGCTACCTAAATTATTTATTGGGAGTTATTTGTTTATTTTAAAATGTGTGGGTGGAAACACAAAATCATTAAGATTTTCTGCAGTTTAATACACATATTGGTCCTTGGGGAGAGTAATGTATGGTGCTATTTTATGAGCAAAAACGTTTGCATCCCTTCAGGAAATTAAACACTTAATGATGCACTAAGAGGCTATTGTCAGAACGCAATACTGCACGGCATACTGTATACTGCCTGCTGTTCGAGAAGCCCAACATGAGAAAACAGTGTTTTAATACGACACATTTACATTTACACATTTGGCATTTGGCAAAGCTTTTATCTAAAGCGACTTACATTGCATCACACATTTGTTTGTGAGTATGTGAACCCATGCCGTTCCTGTCGCTCTAACCACTGAGTTACAGGAAGTTGTGATTGAATTTTCTGCACATCCAGAATGAAAGACACGCTGTGCATAATATGCACATTACATACATGCTTTAGGTCAACACATAAATACTGAGTGCATTACGGCTGAATGCTGTCCCAAACACGACCATTGACCCTCGGCGACATCTTTCTCGATGATTCCTCCTGTATTTGTGTTTCTAAAGGCTATTGGCTGATTGTTTGAGACAGAAAAGACCATCTGACGCCCCCCTCTGCGCTCAGCTGTCTCTTCTGCCGAACGCGCGCGAGCTTCTGCAGTTAACAAGCCTCATTAACCAATCAGAGGCGAGCGGGGCGGGGAAAGACAAAAGACGGGCAATTACCACAACCACTATGATTCACAGACACACTCCATCCTAACAACCCAGAATAGAGCACGAGCTCGCAGCCACAGGAATTAGTCATGCCGGCTGTTTAGACGTACGACGCTGGCAGCGTGTCTGTGTGCGTTAGGAAGCGGAAGGAGAGGAGAATTGAACAGCGTCCGCATCAAACAGCTGTTTTATTTCGGCTGCCAGAATTGTTGTCAGTTTCTGATGTCAATGAAAAGATGAGCGTTGCAGTGGGAAGTGAAAAGGAAAGATGTTTGGAATAAAATATTCGTATACTGCATCGCATTAGAAGAGTCATGGGTTTGAGTCTGAACACGCGAACTGACAAAATGTATAGCTTGAATGCACATTTTACTGAGAAAGAAACCAACCTGAGATGTGATTTCAAAAGCAGATCACACTTTTATTTCACGCTTTAATAAAAGTAGTCTTGTATGTAAGAGGTAAGATCAGCACATGTTCATGGTTTGTGTGTGCGTGCGTGCGATCTTCAGGGTCTTGAATTCAGACGTGCTGCTGTTGTTATCTCGCCCACTCTAATTACATAAGCTTGCCATCTGCTGTCACTCCAATACAACACACATTTCACCACATTTACGCACGCACGCACGCACGCACGCACACACACACCAATCCGTTGATAGTTCTCTTAGTTATTATGACGAACATGGATGGACAGATAGACGAAGAAAATACTGCAGAGAAAAAAATGCTCAAATATCTGCAAAGAAAACAAGTTCATATTTATTTTAAAGAAATAGCCTACAACAGTAATATTTGTACATGTATTTAGGAAAAGTTCAAAAATGATTTTTTTTATGTGATAACAATTGATTTTGATAACACACTGTAAATTATTTTTTGATTGTAGTCAGCTAAACTTAATTTAGCAAATTAATCCAATTGTTTTGTTCAATCTAGTTGATTTGACTTAATTATGTAAGTTATCTCAACTTTTGACAGTCAGTAAAACTCAAAAAATCCAATGCAAAAAAGAAACTTAAAAAGATGAGCTGCTGTTGTACGACTTTGTCACTCCTGAGGTTTGATATTGTTGACATTAAACAGACACTGGCCTGAAATGACGAATACATCTAGAAATGATGATTAAATGAAAATTAGCAATTTCCATGGCTGTATTTGCATAACTGTCAATATGTTATATAATTTAATATGTATTTTAAAATATATCACCGCTGTCCTTTTGAAACCTTGTATCTCCATATTTCGTAATTTTGCCATAAATCATTATTATTATTCACGTTTGTCAATAGGTTTTGCAAATATCTAACCAATAAATATTTAAAACTGCTGTCAACAACACAGTATTTAATAATGTATAATACATTGTGCTTTTTCATTAAAAACATGAAATGTGGACACCGGAAGGACAGGGACGATATAGAATAATACATTATTTCAGTATTACAATATACTGAATAATACATAAGCAATTACCACCTTTCATACACTCTTAAAAATAAAGGTGCTTCAAAAGGTTCTTCGATGCCATTTTTGTCTAAATGGTTCCATAAAGAATGTAAGTGTTAGAGAGAAACAAACTCAGTAGTGTGACTAAAGCTCTGAACATCTTTTTTAACCTGTGCATTAAAGCACACCTGTTATTTATCACAACAGCGGAGATTGTGACAGATTTAGACCTTCAGATAAAAGTCCAGGCTCATGTAATGTGAACAAAACCCGTGTTTATGTGCTGAAATGCATCTGACAATGAAAAATGCTTCGGCGTGACGACAGAACAGCTGCGGGCGCCGTCCTTGACTTCAATCGCAGACTGAGATATCGTCCTCAACACGGTTTTATTTATATATTTCATGAATGTCACAAGATTGTCACAACAAGAGCACAGAGCGGCGAAGGAAGCTAAACGGTGGTTTACAAGACATCTGAGCTTTTATAGACGTGAAGCGTGCGCAATGTTCTCTGCTCTTTAAAAGAGAATTAAAACAGGATCAAACTCCTACTAACAGGACACAGATTCTGAGAGAAAAGTATACTGACGCACTTTCACTCATGTCTGGGTTTTAAAGTATCCAATTACATTGAATTAAATCAACCAATAAAGTCACATTAAATCAGTCAAATCTAAACCCGACAGAAGCTGAAATCTCATTCTCCATGATGCGTTTTCAATCTGATTTGCTTGTAATACACAGAAGAAGTTTAGTGTCATTATTTGAACACGAGTGTGAACGGAAAAACAAGTTATATTTTGGATTTAGAAAACACATACAGCCTGTGTTTATTTTCCCTTTTGAATAGACATGTTGGGTTTCAACACGTTTAAGTCAAATATAGACAAACCCAGGTCAGGTGAAATGAACCGACATTTGGGTGCGTGAATTGTTTGGCACGAAAAAGAAAAGATTTCCAAATGTCTCCACTTGTGTTCCACAGAAACACAGTTTTTATTATTTTTCATGTTTTTAATAATGAAAGATGCCATACCACACCACAACGGTTTCCATGTCAAGAAAAAGGGAGTTTTTATACAGCATTTCTCACATTTCGTTTTCTCACAAAGTTGCAAGAAACTACTGGAATATCAACAAATGTCAAAAAAATCCTCCGCAGTATCACGTCAATGATGATCAACATTCTATAGGATCTCTACGTCAGAGAATCAGAAAACACAATCTCAATATATATATATATATATAGATAGATAAGATAGATATATAGATATAACCAAAATAAAACCATCACTTAAGAACACAAATGTTTTTTGAACCTTTGTTAAACATTCAGGAGTTCTTCTGAGATTAAAAATTCTTAGTGAACTTTGTGTTGTTGGGCTGAGAAATGATTTCATGAACTTAATGAAATGTAGACATTCACCGCAGAGCTCCTACAAATGTGCCAAATGTATCTGTCATGTTCATAAACCCGTTTAATAAACGGAGGGATCGCCGTCCTCGGGATGAATTAACAGGGCAAAATAATCGAAATTGTTCCTGACAAATTTTTCAGAAATCTGAATAATCTCTCTGGCTATTTAATAAAGCTAAACACCAATCGACAAGTTAGATATCATTTGGAATAGATTTATAAACAGATTTTAAATATGTATAAATTCATTGCAGCCCTGATATATTCACTATAAAATAAATAAAACCTTTCTTGTGACGCTCTGAATGTTCAGTACACTGAAAACACAATGTGATTTTATTATATTATTATCTAACGCCGCGTCAGTGGCCGATATCACGGCGCATTGCGACAAAATAGCGTGACACGTTACCTTTAAATGCTCATTGATACGAGAGCGGCTGTAAGCTCGAGGTTTACAGATTAACAATGAGTGCAGGACCTACTTTATATTCATTGGAAATATACAATTGATATTATGAAGTATTGCTACGTCATATAGAGAAATCAAAAATGATTCAAAATCTGCGGGACGGAATTGAAACATCACAAGTTTGCTTTAAGCGATAGTGTCGTCAGAATAAATCAAATAATAAACGTATTCCTCAAATATGATGTAATGTCTGCGTGTGCTTTGTGTACGTGTATGGTTTGTATTGCTTCGAGTCTGGTGTAAGACATGTTTTAATATATAAAAGAATATGCATCACCATAAAAACGATTCATATCATTATGTTACGAAAACACACATTTCATTCCTCTCCCCTTTGGCACTAAAAGCTCTATTAAGATAAATATTACTTTCACATTTTTTGTTTGTGTTTTTATATATATGATTGCTAGACACTTGAGTAGCCTGACATTCATCTAAGCTGCACGTTCTGCACGCGAGGGGACGTAAGAAAAGACATCTTTGATTCTGACGATAAAGTTTGCCGTCGGTGTAAAACGCTGCTTTAACAATCCGTAAGTGTTAAAACTTCACGAGACTTGCTGTACGCATGCCCTTGATATTTACACAATCAATAGAACTGATCTATGAAAATGACTGAATGATGATCGGATATTAACTACAATACTGAATCCACTGCCAAGACTGAAATGGTGTCAGAAGCCCTTCTGCTAGTGAAAACAGCCTCAAAATCAACATGAAACTTCACGAGTCATTTCTGAGTCCCTATATTTTGCTGAAAAACGGATGAATTGTTTACATTAACACCAGGATTGTCTAGAGGAAAATGTTTATTGCTCAGTGGTTGCTCTTTCATAGCTCGGGAGCTCTCAGTTGTGTTTCATTTCTCAGATGTTTTTCCTCAGATTGCTCAGGAGAAACAGGAAACAAATGCGAGTGAAGGTGTAAAGGAATGTGGATTGTAGAGAGAAACTAATCTGGATTTGATGAGAAATGTTTGAGTTCAAGATCTTCAATAATATTGAGACAAATCTGAGACATTGTTGACATCTCTATACTGAAACTGATTTCTGACTCTTTCTAGAAAAAGCTAAGATGTATTTGCTCTTCATGAAACCTTACTGATGTCTAGGAAGAATATTAGAGATAAAAAAGAGATCTCAAGTGTGATTTTGGTGTGTATGAAGTAAACTGGGTCCATTTCATGTTGACTTTAATGACTGGACTGAAATATTAAATGTGTTTTTATCATTGTTAAACCACAGTGAAGCTGTTTAAAAGAGGTGATACGATGTAACACTGCTGTTTTAGTCTTTCATTCACTAGTTTGCTGTACTCACTAACTAAAAAAAGTACCAGAAAGTACCATGGTATTATTTTAAGTACCTTACTTTGTCAGTACCACCTGATACCATCCATGTACCGCGGTACTGCCACAATACATCTCACGATCAGAGACAGATACAGAGTTTGGTCCCACAATCATTTCAATACAAAAATCTCACAAAAACCCAATGTCATATTTCACCCCAAAATCAAAAGAACCTTTCAGATAGTCTCATATTAAATGTTTTCCACTTTTAACTTTTCATTTCGTTATAAAAAAGTACAACAAGGTCGGTGCGGCACGAGTCCTGATTTCCTCTCTCTCATCCCAAAATGTCCTTTCTCACCCTCAAGCATCCAATAATATACTGTAATTCTATATTATTATATATAATACAAGTACAATGTTATGTGTGATTGTTGGTTTTTTTGCATTACATCAATAATAATGTTCTTTATCTTTTTTTGCATTATGCTAATATAATAATAATTGTGCAGAAAGTGTAATGTTGTGTTCAATGGTTCCACATTTCTTTTGATATTGGGGTGAAAATGTCATTTCGATCCCGAATAAAGACAGACGGACGGACGGGAAAAAGGTGAAGACCGAAGATGACGGAGCTGTCGGTATCTCTCAAACCTGCATCAGACGAAGCACTTTGTTCAAAGATTCAGAAATCTGCAGGGACATCACCTCTCGCAGACTTTAATTATGACAGCGTACCAGCCGTGTGTGTAATTTTACAGGCTTTTCCCTTATCATATTCCAGCCCTTAATAATGTCTGACGATGAATTGAACACGGTTTATAAAGTCCCCGCGACGCAGGTGGATACGTGTGAGACAGCACTAATTAGATGAAAGCCGTGTTTGTTTAAGGCCACTACAAAACAGACCGACTAGACGAACGATCACACACCTTTGCGATTCTACCGCAGAGAGTTTGTTCTGCATTGGTCCAAAAGTGAGAACATGTAAACACGCACGCATGTAAGCGGCCTCCGCTTACGTTTATTACGGCAGACTCGTTCATCCCTCTCTGTCCTATAGTGAGGAGGAACTCTGGCTGTAGTGTCGGAGCACCAGGCACTCATACTTAGGTGTGGGCGGAAGGGCCGTTTCCACTTCTGAACCGGACGAGGCGCTACCTGACCCGCCGGAGTCCCTGAAGGGGGAGGGCGGAGTCAGCTGCAGCAGTTCATCAAGCTCCGGCTGATTGCGGGGAGACTCCCGTCCCGAGACCGCGGCCACCTTGAACTCCTTCCCTCCGGCCGTGGGTGAGCACCTGAGGCACGATGACCCGGACAGAGGCCGAGGCGGGGCCGGACGGTTAGGCTCCACCGGCGGGAGGGGCTGGATCTCGGCGTAGGTGGTCATGGTGCTCGGCATGGAAACCTCTCGAGAGAGGCGGTAAGCAGAGGGATCGATCACGGAGGGGTGAGCGTGCGCAGAAGTGCTGCTGGATAGAGCCGCGGCGCCCGCCGGTGGAGAATTGGTCAGCATCATGCTGTTGAGCTCGCTGATGTTGGCGGTGAAGCGGTTAACCACGCAGCTGATCTGCTCCATCAGCGAACCCTGCGACGCGCTCCCGCCGCCGTACGTCGCGCCGCCGCGCTGCGGAGGCTGACACATGTACGTGGAGACGCTCATGACCTGGGCGTCCACCGATGAGCTCTGAGCTAAAGTCATGCTGGCTCTCTGGGTCACGGTGCTGATGGGCGACGGCGTCTGAGGCCGATATGCGACCGGATAGCGCTCTTCCGTCTCCGTGACCTCGTAGAGCATCTTGTTGTTACTGTTGTCGGCGTTGATGTCCGTGCCGCCGCAGTAGCGTCCTTCCGCCGTTTTGGAGAAGGGTTTGATGACGGCCGTCTGGTTGCTCTCGCGTTTCTTGATGTGGAAGGAGAGACGCTGCCACAGGTGGCCGCCTTTGGAACTGCACTCGTTCTGAGCCCACGTCACAGACTTTCCATTAGAGCTGCAATGAGATTAAAACACATCCTTACCAGAGAGACAAACACAGGGCAGTCATAGGTGAAGCCATTGATCAGTGTTAAATACACACACAGTCTCTCTCTCTCTCTCTTTCTCTCTCTCTCTCTCTCTCTCTCTCTCTCTCTCTCTCTCTCTCTCTCTCTCTCTCTCTCTCTCTCTCTCTCTCTCTCTCTCTCTCTCTCTCTCTCTCTCTCTCTCTCTCTCTCTCTCTCTCTGTGCTGTTGTCGGGTTAATTACACTCATTATTGCTGCCTGAGGTTAAACGGACACTTCTGTGATGTAATGATGACTTCATACTCAAGATAATTGTCTTACACACAGATATGTGCCGAAACAATGACCTTCACAACACATTTTCATTCTTTGTCTGAATACAATAGAGAGAAACAAATATGGAGAAAATGTGTCCGCTTTCACATGAAATGTGAGTGACAGACAGATGTATGTATGAAAAACCTTCATCAAGAACAAATAAAACGGCTCTCGTGTTAATGAAACTCTATAAACCACAATGACAGCTGTGTGATCTGTCTTTCTGTTTCCTTTAGTGTTTTTGACTTTCCTTTGAAAAACAATGACAACATGTTTGATCCTTCTGTCTGCCTGTCTAATGTCTGTGTACATATCTGTCTGTTTAACCATCCATCCATCCATCCATCCATCCTTCCATCCATCCATCCATGCATCCATCTATCCTTCCTTCCATCCATCCATCCATCCATCCATCATCCTTCCATCCATCCATCCATCCATCCATCCATCCATCCATCCATCCATCCATCCATCTATCTATCTATCTATCCTTCCATTCATTCATTCATCCATCCATCCATCTATCCATCTTCCATCCATCCATCCATCCATCCATCCATCCATCCATCCATCCATCCATCCATCCATCCATCCATCTATCTATCTATCTATCTATCTATCTATTTCATTCATCCATCCATCCATCCATCCATCCATCCATCCATCCATCCATCTATCTATCTATCTATCTATCTATCTATCTATCTATCTATCTATCTATCAATCCTTCCATTCATTCATCCATCCATCCATCCATTCATCCATCCATCTATCTAGCAGCATTTCATCTACACATTATATCCAAATCTGGTATTTTAACACACACACACACACACACACACACACACACACACACACACACACACACACACACACACACACACACCACACACACACCTGAGTGTCTCTCCGGATGACCCTCGTCTTTTCCAGAGGTTCACCAGACTGCTGGAACGGCTGGCGGCGGATGACGATTTTCCATCCCCGACGTGCATGCGCACCACCGTCGACGTTGTGAAGGCGCTTCGGACGTTTCTCTCTGGTTTAGCGAGGATTATGTAAACCTTCGGCACGAACATGCAACACAGAGCTACGGTGGCGCTCAGACTGACGGAGAAGCACATGGTGATGGTCTTGTAGTTGGAACCGAAGTAAATGGGCACGAATGCCAGCCAGATGATGCAGGTGGTGTACATGGTGAAGGCGATGTATTTGGCCTCGTTGAAATTTGCCGGGACGTTGCGCGTCTTGAAGGCGTAGAAGGTGCAGCTCATGATGAGCAGCCCGTTGTAGCCGAGCGGCGCCACCACGCCCAGGTTGGTGGTGTAACAGATGAGATTGACCTCGCGGATGGACGGGTAGTCGTGGATGACGCCGGGAGGCTCCATCACGAAGAGCGCCACGATGATGCCCAGCTGCAGGAGGATGAGGAGGAAGGCGATGACCAGCTGCGCGCAGGCGCTCATGAAGCGAGGTTTCTTGGTGCATATTTTCTTCTTGCTGCCGGCCAGGATCCGAGCGATGCGATTGGTTTTGGTGACGAGGGCAGAGTAGCTCATGGCGGGAGACAGGCCGATGCCGAGACGCTGCAGGTAGCAGTACATCACCTGAGGTTTGGCGATGAGACAGAAGGTGCAGAGGTATCCCAGACAGATTCCCACCAGGATGATGTAGCAGAGCTCGCGGCTGGATGATTTCACCACCGGCGTGTCGCGGAAGATGATGAAAATGGACATGACAAAGAAAGTCGCCATCAGGCCCAAACAGGCGAAAACCACGGCGGCGATGGGCTCGGGGTCTGCCCACCTCAAATACTTCACTGGGATGGGGTCACAACCTGAAAAGAAAGAGAGAGAGAGAGTTAGTACTGTCTGTAAATGATGGTAAACATAAATCGAGCCATATCTAGTTATCAGAATATCATCAAGACGTAAGGGTTGGTTCTTCTACTATTTTTTCTTTGTTCATCTGATATAGATGATGAAGAGAGATTTGATAAGTTCAGCTCAGACGACTGATGCTGTTGACCTTCACCTCAGCTCAATAACTGTATGCATTTGAAACGGATTTCTTTCATAAATCTCTCATTTGTCTCTCTTTCCTTTCCTATCACTGGTAAATGTAATAGAGGTACAATCATGCAGAATAATAGATTTTTCCTAAATGACCCTGAACGAAACGCTTTATTTTTATTAGAAGATCTGTGTGTGCACTTTGCAAATTTGCAGAACTAGATGGATAAAATGATATTGATATTGAACTACACAAACGCAGGCAGTGAATTCAGGGTTGTCAGATCTCTGTCATCAATCTGATCTCCACAGAAGTTCAGGAGTCTGATCGCAGCGCTTTAATGTGTTTGTTGACTCACCAGTGAGGTCATCGGTGGGCCAGGAACCCAGCTCGCACGCCCGACAGGTGTACTCATCAAAAACAAACTCGTTCTCTTTACAGGGAGTGCAGGTCCAACAGCAGCTCACCTCACCTTTACGGATCACCTGCAGAGAGAGAGAGACAGAAAAGCAGAGAGAGAGAGACAGAAAAACAGAGAGATTGTTATTAGGTTCTATACTGCAGTTGCTTTAGTCACGGCCAGCAGGGAAAGAAATGAAAAAGGCAAATAATAAAATACAACTAACCCAATGATTGTGCATTGGTAGGATCGCAAAATATACTCATTAATGTTTCTGACGTCAGAAAAACCCTTGTGTTGTTGACGTCAAAGGCTGTACGTTCAATTAAACTCAATGATATTTTAACACAATTGTTTTGCACATGGCACAATGGCAGCTAGACACACAAATGTCCACATGAACAGGTTTTTGACATGCCCTCATCCTCAAAATCCATAGACAAAACTACTTGGAAAATAAATATCACCCAGACTACAATAAATACTTGAAATTGTATGAATGATGCCACAAATTCGATTCACAAATTGAAAAGGTAAAGCATTTTCCGAAATGACAAAGAAAAACATTTTTTTTAAATGTTTAATTTAATGATTAATTAAAACGTTGTTTTATTAATTTACATTTTAAATCATAATTAAATTGAAAACAATGAGTTAAAAAAATATGTTTTAACTACTTTTTAAAACATGATCCATTTTTATTTTTCAAGTGGCACTCATAGTCCCTCATAGCAGTAAAGATAAAACCCAACGTGTGTTGAACACAATGTGCTGTGAATGACTGGAAACTACAGAAATGCAAAAAACATTGATTAAAAACTATTACATCAAGTCTAAAAAATGTTTATTGTCAAGCCTTCATGACAACATAAAAAAATAGATTTTAAGAACTTGCGTGGATCTTGAATAACCTTGAGACAGCTGTAGAAAAGCAATTCTCATTATCGTTATACAGTATATTTACCAACAAGCATTCAAAACATATTGAAGATGAAAGATTAGGTAGCATTGAGGGTTGATGACGTCACTGTTTGCTGACCTTGATTTGACCTTTATCACAGGGTTCACTGCACACTGATTTGATGATGTCATCTCTGTTGGGCCAGATCTCGTCATCGCCGATCTGCAGTCCGCTGATGTCCCAGCTGCCCACGTTTGTGTAGTCGAAATAATCCTTTCCCATCTTCTTGAAATTCATGATGACATAACTGTGAACGTTCAAACACGACACAAACATCCGTAATATTAATGGTACGTATTGAACTGAAAATTCAAAACATGACTAGCTGATTTATGAATGGATTGATTCAATTGCTCGCCGACCGTCTGAATGACTCATTTATTCAATGATTGATCAGTGACGCATAGATGATTTTACCTTCCGGGCGAATCTCCGTTCTCGTCGAAATAAATGTTTTCCCCCGTCACTCCGGTGAAGTTGGTCTTCATGAGGAACTCGAGCAGTTTGGAACCATCGATGGGTCTCATGGCATCACACAGTCCCACCATACCAGGACACAGAGCTTTCTGCATGTTATGAAGCCCATAGGCCATACTGTAGATGGCATTTATCACAAAACCCATCTTAGTGTCCTGAGCGTACTGCTGCCGGAGAGAATCTCGCTCTGAGACACACACAGAGAGAGAGAGAGAGAGAGAGAGAGAGAGAGAGAGAGAGAGAGAGAGAGAGAGAGAGAGAGAGAGAGAGAGAGAGAGAGAGAGAGATGGGGGTTAATGACAGATAACTCTTCTGTCTGTCCTGTTGGCACCGCAAATGAAAATATAACTGTGTTAAATTGCTTACGTACGGTGGAGAGACTCATATTTCTACCGGTGAGAGGCATGTACAGTATTTATAGGGTATAACTTACACAGCTGTGAGATTTACACCTGAACTAACAGTATCAGATCTTCTTTATAAACTGTACGAGTGAGCTGGTATTAAAATACGGCTTTGGCTGTCTCATATTTTCTCACCGTGCTTGAGAACGTCAGAAGACATTTCCAGAGTCATCTGAACTTTTATTGTACCGTACAAGGCTTTTTTAAGCCCGGAGACCACGTTTTGCTCATTTATAGTATAAGCTTTCTAAACATTTTTATCAGACGATCAGCTCCTAAATGTGACATTTTCAGTTCCTAAAAGTCTTGTTTTTGTGATTTACTGTTTTCTACAAAAAATACATAATTTCAAAACATTCTGTGAAAATATAACCTAGATATGTGACCCTGGATCACAAAACCAGTCTGAAGTAGCACATGAACATTTGTAGTAATAGCCAAAAATACATCGTATGGGTCAAAATGAGCCATTTTTCTTTTATGCCAAAAATCATTAGGATATGAAGTAAAGATCAGGTTCCATGAAGATATTATGTACATTTCCTACCATAAATTATTTTTATAAAAACGTTATTTTTGTGAGTGATATGCTATGCTAAGGACTTCATCTGGACAACTTTAAAGGAGATTTTCTCAATATTTTGATTTTTTTGCACCCTCAGATTCTTGAGTTTTAAATAGTTGTATCTCAGCCAAATATTGTCCCAACAAACCATACATCAATAGAAAGCTTATTTATTCATGTAAAAATCTCAATAAAAAATAATTGACTGATAAAACTGGTTTTGTGAGCCAGGGTCACATATATTTAATATTGACTGAGCAAGGTCAAAAATTGAAATTGTAGTAAAACTAATGATTAAACTGATCCTTTAAAGATCGTCATTTCATGAGTATATTTTGAGACTGGTTTTCACAGACAAGGTCACAAATATAAAAAATTCTTCAGAACGCATCAGAACACGTGTGCGTCCTTGACCGTGGGACCAAGACTAAACGTTTTCTTACGTTCATGTCAAATTTCATTTCATGACCGAGACATTGAGTTAATATAATCTCTCTATGGCGTGATCTGATGTTTTGGGCACGGTTAACACTTCTGTCCACTAATAAATGGATCAAATGAATGAATATAAAACCAGCAAGAATCCCAAAGTCTCTGTATCTCACTTCATGTTCTACTACATGCTAGTCGCTCCAAAACATCACATTAAAAACAAACTGTGGTCAACCCCAATAAGTCGTCAGTTCTTGGCCAGAATTCATTCACGATTAAGTACAAAACCACAAACGCAACATAAATATTAGAAACTGTGGTGGTTCGTGACTCACTGCTGCAGGTTCGGTTGTATTTGAAGTTCTCCTGTGGATGTCCTTTCAGTCTGCAGTGAAAGCGATGCTGCCAGAACTCGGGGAACCACGGATTCCTCGGGTTGTTGTCGGGTCGTAGTTTCAGGTAATACTCGTCGAACCACTTCACGTCTGCAGACTGAAGCTTTATCGTAATCCCGCCGGCGGCCTCGCGCACGTACCCGTCAGTGACATCATAACGGTCCGCCCACCCGTCGCTGCGATTGATAAGAATGAACAGTGTTGTACACTCTTAAAAATAAAGGTGCTTAAAAGGTTCTTCACAGTAATGCCATAAAGGAACCATGTTTGGTTCCACAAAGAACCATTCAGTCAAAGGTTCTTTAAAGAACCATCTCTTTCTTACGTTTTAATCATCTGAATCACCACATAGAACCTTATGAGAAACAGAGGTTCTTCAGATGTTAAAGGTTCTTTATGGAACCAAACGGTTCTTCTATGGTTCTTCGAGTTTCGCCACATGAATCGTCTCCGAAATTCACGTTAACTGAAACATTTGGACAAATTAAATAGTTTGATACAAACTAGATACAAATTGCCAATTAAATCAACACCCACACGCAAATGACTCATTATTTTTCTCTGCCTGCTCTGCCAGTTTCCTCTGTAACCATGACAACAACAGGCGTAATTTTTAAAGACTGATAATCCTTCATGTGATAAAATCTCACATACATCTGTATATACAGTAAGTGCATGTGTGAATGAGAAAGGAGCCTATAGCACTGAAATATTTCTCACACACATGGACTGATGGTGATTTATGACTTCATATGTTGCTGTTAATGTCAGGGGAAGGGGGGATGAAAACACTTTGATGGAAAGAAAATAAATACAAATATTATCTTTTTTTTATTATATTATCTGTATCTTAGCATGGTGCAAAAATAAAGAAATATTACAAAAAATAATTACACAAATCTGTTTGGTTTAAAATGTGCGGTAACACTTTACTTAAAGCCTTTATGTGTAATGCATTATAAAGGGTTATTAAAGGGTATAATGCATTATGATTGTTTATAATGTGCGTTGTGGTACATTACATGTTGTTTTAAAGAATTATAACCAAATTTCTAATGCATAGTGTAACAAGTGTTATAATGTGTTAAGCGTGGTTACAATTATGCATGACAATGTAACATTACAAGGCAATAATTAATACATTAAAACATAATGCATTATACATAAACGCTGCTAAATATTTTAACTCCTGCGGACAGGACAGCTTCATAAAAGTACCTTATACCACAACACAATGAAGGTCATAAATAAACTTGAGTTTCTTTACAACATGACAGATAACAACATAGTCACCTCAGTAAGGAAAAAGATCTCTCTCTCTCTCTCTCTCTCTCTCTCTCTCTCTCTCTCTCTCTCTCTCTGACACACACACACACACACAGAGACAGAGGGTGCAGATGGCATCATTGTGGGTAAACTCATCCGACACCCTGTGTGGTTGTGTGAAGGTGCTGGTGACCTCACAACTGGCTGCGCCATGATTGGTTGAGACTGTAGCTATGGCGACAGCATTGGTGTCTTATTGGGGATTCCGAGGAACAACACTGAGACTGTGTTGGTGTCCCAAAGAAAAGCTCACAGGATGCTCTAATATCTCAGGAGACATAACGGAGTTCTCAAGAGTTTTGTTTTTTGTTTCTTTTAAAAATGAAAATAGACCCAAACAGAGATACAGAATTAATGTGGATAGTATACCACAGATCATTTGGTTTTGGTTAAGAATGAGATTTTGATAGCAGACTTTAGTATCTTGCACATTTTAAGAAATTTTTGAGGTTTGTTTGATTCTTTTAATAGCATAGAGGGGACAAAACATATTTAAACATAACAAAACACATCACATTTTAAACAAAAGTCTCCATTTGCTGTCTTTGCATTTGCTGTCTCAATGCTGTTTAGGAAAACCAAGTAACGCATCTGAGAGCACCGTAAGCGTTTACCAAAACAAAGTATTAAAACATTTATATGCATAGAAATCAAATAAAAAATGTGTAAATATTCTTAATGAAAATAAAAATGGTGCCAATGAACATAGAATGATTAAGTGTATTATTAGCCTAATATTACTAAACTAAACTAGCATCAGAAAAAAATCTAACAAAAAAAGCTTAAAATTTAACAAAAACTAAAATGATCAAATAAAAGCTTATTAAAAATATTAATAACGCTATAAATAAAACTACAATAAAACTGAAAATGTAAAAACCTTAGTTTAAAAACTGCCTTACATTTTTAGATTAAATCAAATTGGCATAACAAATCCCTAAAATTGTATTAAAATAGTCTCATTTTGTATAAATGAGATGAAATTGGTTAAATTCTTTTGAGGAGTTCAAGTAATGAAACAACATGTCTGTAACATGAGAGAGAGAGAGAGAGAGAGAGAGAGAGAGAGAGAGAGAGAGAGAGAGAGAGAGAGAGAGAGAGCAACTCATGTCTCTGTCATTCCCAAAGTGTGAAGAATTAAACCCAAACTGACCCACAACACAGTCCGTCATGCAAGCGCGCTCTCGTCTGGAACAAGGGCTGTGTACCAGAGATAACTTTAACCGTGTCGACACGCAAACACTGGCAGAATGTTGCCGTCACAGGAGGCCGACTGGAGCACAGATGTCATTTCAGTGCCAGTTTCCTCTCTGCGCTCTAGCGCTTTCATCCCTGAGCTATCACGGCTTCCCACAATGCAGCGTTCTGAAGAATTGTTATTTTCCTGTGAACTGTTGACTCCTGAGGTGTATGAACGGCGTGGGAAATAAATGAGTCGATGAACCGCATTTGTCATTCCGGCGAATATGCAAATGCCCGAGTACAGAAGGAGAAACTAAAGCTTCAGCTCATGATTCAGTACAATACACAATATACAAAATCATGATATTTTGAAAAATTTGGATTATTCATGTGCTGGCAGCTCAACCAATAGAGTTAAACAGACGTATCATAAAAAATCAACATCTGCTGTTTAAAGTCAACATCGCCATGAGATGCAGTTCATTTGGTTCGAATAAAAATACACAAGATTTAAGATGCATGCATAAGATTTGAGATGCATGTATAAGATTTGAGATGCATGTGTAAGATTTGAGATGCATGTATAAGATTTGAGATGCATGCTTAAGATTTGAGATGCATGCATAAGATTTGAGATGCATGCATAAGATTTGAGATGCATGCATAAAATTTGAGATGCATGTGTAAGATTTGAGATGCATGTATAAGATTTGAGATGCATGCATAAGATTTGAGATGCATGCATAAAATTTGAGATGCATGTGTAAGATTTGAGATGCATGTATAAGATTTGAGATGCATGCATAAGATTTGAGATGCATGTATAAGATTTGAGATGCATGCATAAGATTTGAGATGCATGTATAAAATTTGAGATGCATGCATAAGATTTGAGATGCATGTATAAGATTTGAGATGCATGCATAAGATTTGAGATGCATGCGTAAGATTTGAGATGCATGCATAAGATTTGAGATGCATGCATAAGATTTGAGATGCATGCATAAGATTTGAGATGCATGCATAAGGTCAATTTCATGTTGACTTGAAAGAATTCTTGTCCTCTTTAAGGATTAAATCACACTTCTCTCGTGTTCCCCTAAAAAAAAGGGATCTCTAATCTTCGCATGCCGTGCACGCACACACGCTCCAGTCCAGTCCCATTTTTCCATTTGTATTCTGCATGAATTTAAACTTCCCAGAAGCAAAAAATATCTCCTGTCTCTCTCTCACACTGTCTCACCATCTCCATCAGAAAATGTGGAGATCTATTGGAGGGGTATGTGCAAGTTTTGGAAAGCTTGAGCGAGTAAGAAAGAGAAAGAGACAGATGTATGAAAAAGAGGAAGTTCAATGATTCTGTTCTTGTGGAACGTCCCTGAACAGGTCACAACTGGTTCCTCTTTACGAATGATTGTGCAAAGTTTTGACTCTGCGTAAAAGTCTTTTAGTAATGATGAAAGTCTGTTGTATGTCCTCATTTTAAGTTCAGCTACATTACAGGAATACAGGTTAGTGAAGGTTATGATGTGTGTGTGTGTACTAGTTTTTATACATTGTGGGGTCCACACACACTTACATGTCCCCAAAATTCAAATCGATTATTAAACATATTAAATGATGAAACCTAACATGTGTGTGTGTGGTCCTGGTAAACCCTACATTTGTTTGTCCCCATGAGGAAACAAGCCTATAAATCATACAGAATTATGTTTTTTGAAAATCTAAAAGAGCAGAAAGTTTTATGTGATTCTTAGGTTTAGGGTTTAGGGGATAGAATATACAGTTTGTACAGTATAAAAAACATTACGTCTATGGAAAGTCCCCACAATGCATATAAACCTAACATGTGTGTGTGTGTGTGGTTAAAGAGCTCCTCAGTAAAACTGAAGAAATGAATAAACACAGGTATGATAATAAGTGTGAATTCTTGTCAAATTTGGAGAACATAATTTACAGACTTGTTCGCCCGTGTTTCGATTTCCTCTGTATTTATTGGGTTTTGTGTCTCTTCGCTATCTATTTATTTCCATCGCTTCTGTCAGGAGAGGAAATGAACAGGCAGATGGATGCGTCTGCACTCGTTTATTTGGGAAGGATCATATCTGTCCCTCCTCACGCACAGCTGCGCCCAAAACCTCATGAACGAACACTCCAGAACATTCGGCTCTCGCTCCCAATGGAGAGGAAACATCCCAACTGAGAGCTCTTTAATATCTCAATTGTTTCTCATAAGGAACAAGATTACGTCGAGAGCAAATGAAGACAAGAGTACTCTGACTCCAGCAATATCAAACGTGTCTCATCCAAGATCAAAATATCTACATTCATTTAAAGCTTCATATTTACTTTCTCTCTCTCTCTCTCTCTCTCGTCTATTAACTCACATAGCAAGTGTTCAGTTATAGCGTATGACAACATCTCTGATCAATACTGATCAATCCTCAAATCCCTGATCAATACACAGCATCTCTAACACAAAGATCTCTCAGAGAACATCAAACAGCCACACACACATCCTCCGCTATGACATTTTTGTGAGTTTTTTGTGTGTCTGCATAAATATACTCAGTGAAGGTTAAAGTAGGACAGTCAGAGTGATACACCTCTCTCTCTCTCTCTCTCTCTCTCTCTCTCTCTCTCTCTCTCTCACTCTCTCTCTCTCTCTCTCCGCTTCACACACCTGTGTGTAAATCCTGACAGCTATGAAGTCAAATGAAATGTGACCGTGCAGACAAGATCAAACCCCTCGTCTCTTCTCCTCTCATTGTTCATCTCCTCTCTGGATTTAATTGGATGAGCAGAATGAAGTCAGGGCTGAATGTGAGGTTCAGGGGGACCTGAAAAACTCTTGCTTTTGAGGAGAATTTTTGACTTAAATGTAAAAGCAGATGGTTGAGTATATAAATGTATTTCATTGTATTCTTAACCCTTGTTTTTTTAAACCAAGCATTATTATTCTAAACTATATTATATTAAAGGGATAACTCAACCTAAAATGTCAAACTTGTATTTTTTCTGCAGAACACAAAAGAAGATATTTAGAAGAATTTTGATAACCAAACAACACTGAACCCCATTGACTTTCATTGTATGAACACAAAACCATTTCTCAAAATATCTTCTTCTGTGTACCACTGACTCACATACGCAAGCGTAAATAATTGCATTTTGGATTAACTATTTATTTGATGTTAACCAGCCACATTTCGGCAGGATTTGAAAAAGTTGTCTATGGTGAACATTATCTTGGGTATAAAGAATTGTGCACGATAAGACCAGGAATGTGTTTTAAGAAAGTAGAAGGGGTTCAGTTTTGGTTTTGTGTTGTCAGAATAATTGCAAAACAGAGCGAGATGTTTAACAAGATGTCAGAAGAGATGAAAGTAAAGAGAGCAAGAGAGAGAGAGAGAGAGTTTGCTGTGTTTTTTCCATTCGTTTAAGTCAGGGTATAATGGGCGATCTTCAAACATTTGGAGAGCGCTGAAAATAGAGAGCAATTACTACAGCCAGTCAAAACACTGGCCACAGCTGTCCTTCACACACACACACACACACACACACACACACACACACACACACACACACACACACACACACACACACACACACACACACACACACACACACACACACACACACACACACACACACACACAAAATATATTTTCATTTTTTTCACACTAGACATACACTCCCATACTGATGTTCTTTAACCAAAACATACACATAATAAAAAAATAAATATGTCAAAAAACTGGACATATATTATTTAGGTTTAGTTAACAAAAATAAGTATCTTACTAACAAGTTATATTTTTTATATATTTGTAATATGTTTGGTAAGTGTTAATAGAAAAAAATGGCACATTTATATAGATTAATTGTAAAAACTAGAATTATTACTAATTTAAAAAAAAGTAATAAAAGTAAAAGTAATTGAGTAAGTTTCGCGCTTAACGTAACATACTGCAACCTGTGGAAACTCCAGGACTTTTCGAAACTTCTGGTAAGTCAACATACAAATACTTTATAGTTTCATTTTAATAACTGATAGTATAGAAAGAAACAAATAGTAAATGCAGAGTAATTTAGGATTACTATTACACCGCTTACATTTTTTGGATGTGTTTGAACTAAGTCTTGCTAAAACAATGCAATAGTAATCTTCAGTAAATCTACTCAACTTTTTTAGTGGTATTGACTTAAGATTACTATTGCATTGCTATAGGAATATTAATTAAATCTACTCAATTTTATTTGTCATAAGAATTACATGTAATTATTTTAATCTACTTAATTTTTTCACTTACTTTTACTCAATTCAGAAGCATTTCAATTTACTCAATATTTTTTGTGTAAAAATGTTTCACCAAAAAAATTAAGTATAGTAACATTTTTTTTAGAGTGTACAGCATTAACACAAATATAACAATACACACTTTGTTCTATGTTGCGCACACGTATAACACACACACACACACAGTAAATGTGACCCACAGAGTATTTTCACACTAAAATGTTGTTATTTTGACTGACAGGTCAGGAAACAGACTGTGGACACACACACAATATTTTTGAAATGATCTGTTTCTCATTATCAGAATATTTCAACGCGGCCCTGAATTACAGAAACAAAACTGGTGTCAACACAACCTTAGCGAGTAAATCTGCTTTCTGCTGCGTACGATACAGTGTCATGGTTCAAAACCCAAAAACACAGACAACTATACAATCCATACAACATTTGCTAACATTGTATCTGTTTGTCAAACAAATGTCACTTGACAATGACATGTGTTAAATCTGAAGTGAAGTTCATCCTCTCCAGCATGACAACAGAGAGAGAGAGAGAGAGAGAGAGAGAGAGAGAGAGAGAGAGAGAGAGAGAGAGAGAGAGAGAGGAGAGAGAGAGAGAGAGAGGAGAGAGAGAGGAGAGAGAGAGAGAGAGAGAGAGAGGAGAGAGAGAGAGAGAGAGAGAGAGAGAGAGAGAGAGAGAGAGAGAGAGAGAGAGAGAGAGATACAGGGTGCCACTACATATTAAGACATGTAAATAACACCTAAAATGGCATCACATTGTAAAACAAATATGACAGGAAGTGATTTTAAAGAATCACTCGCACACAGATGAATACATGCAGCCATTTTAAAAGCCACAGTTAAAGACAATAACAGCAAATTTTATTCTTATAATCATTCTCATTTTAGTCTCTCCGTTTCTGCACCATCAGCCGCAAAAGATCATCGACCACCATCACAAACCTCATAAAGCAAACCATCAATAAAACCTCAAAACAGCAGCGATGACATTCAGCCATCAGATCAAAAGTGTATGTGTGACAATAAAGGGTCAAGAAATACATCACTGCTGCTTGACTACATGATTTTCTTTACTTTCTCTATTTCATATTACTTTTCAGGTCATATCTTTACTTTTTCTATGTGTGATCGGCATTTTTTTGTGTGTTTTTTTCTTGTGCGGCTGCTTTGACACAACGCAAATTGTAAAAAGCGCTATAAAAATACATTTGACTTTTGTTGTTGTTCATATTTAGTTATTGAAGTAATACTCAGATAAGTGCGGGAAACTCATGCAAAGAGCTCCGGACGTGTGAAGACAATCGCGATTTTTTTGTGTGTCATTTGTGCGAATAAAACCAAGTAATCCCGTGAAAAATATAGAGCGAGGAACACGTTTTGTATTTGAGAGACTGTAGGTTTTAAGTAAGGGATCATGTACAGGCAGAAATAAGCCTTGTATCACACTCAAGGGTCTTATTTCACGATAACAGCCATCTGCTTGTACATTATCCCGCTTATTACACGGCTACTTCCTCATAAGTTTTTAAACATAAAAAATGGATTTAAAATATTTTATTAGCTTATTTTTAACAAATGCAGACCTTCCGCGAGGAAAACACATTACTTTGGGTTGTAAGGTAAGACATGAACACGCTGAAACCAAACCTAAACTTTGGTTTAATCATTTGTAAATATGATCTTACATTCTATTAAAAGAAAAATATGATTTTTTTGTATAATATTAAACTGCACCTGTCAAAATGATTTGCAGCATCCGGGTTATCAGGCGTTATTAGTTTTGAGCGGTTGTTATCTGAGAATAACAACCCTTGGAATGTCGCGACTGGCCAATCAGAAACAAGCATTCCAGAGCGCCGTGTAATAAATGCTTATATTTTTAAAAGCAAATTTAGTCTGTATTTCGGAGCACACTTCTTTATCCTTAGAATTACATTTACATTTATGCATTTGGCAGATGCGTTTATCCAAAGCGACTTACATTACATTGTACTATACATTTGTACATTTTGTATAGTAAGCAAGTGGTTAGGTGTCTTGCTCAAGGGCACCTCAGCCGTTACCTGCCAGCCCTGAGAATCAAACCAGCAACCTTCTGATCATGAGTCCAACTCTCTAACCACTGGACCACAACTGACCAGAATTACATTTCATACAAATAAAAAATTAAATTTTAATTTCATGAGGACTTTAAAACTTTGAATGCCATATGGGATCTGAATCCGCTGATGGGTTGAGACAATCCCATAAATGCAATACACATTTATGTGATCATCAGTGAGACACATGGAGGCAGAATGAGACATTATTGAAAAATTCCAGAGACTGTAAACTCTCTCTCTCTCTCTCTCTCTCTCTCTCTCTCTCTCTCTCTCTCTCTCTCTCTCTCTCTCTCTCTCTCTGAGACTAAATCTGAGGTTGGGGGTGGTAAGGGTGACAATTCTGTTGCCATGGCAACAAGCAGAAGGGTGTTGGAACTAGTTCTGATTTCGTTCCATCTCTAGCTCACGATGCAACATAACGGAGCGGAGGAATAGTTCACACACACACACACACACACACACACACACACACACACACACACACACACGCACACACACACACACACACACACACACGATGTCCGTCATTAATCCGTTAGCACCGGGTGTGTGTCTACGGGCTAAACGCTGGAGGCAGAACACGGCTAATGCATGTCACACGGGTCATAAAGATCAGTGTTGTGAGAGTTCAGCGAGACGGGTCCATTAACGCTGACAGACGTCTCTCGCTGTGTGCGCTTTAATTTCTGTAAACCCCGCCCCCTCGCGGGTCACTTGTAGCGTTAATAAAAGCGAGATAGAGATGCGGAGGCTGTCTGTGATGGAAGCACACACTCGTGTGGAACAGCGTGAGGTTCATCCTCCAGGAGGTCCATAAGAGGATGTGGGATATTCCTACAGCAACACGGTTGTAATCCTACAAGCCCCGCCCACAATACCTCAACGTAACATTTGTAGTGTTAGGAACAGCGTTGGGTAAGTTACTCTGAAAAAGTAATGAATTACTACTTACTAATATATTCAATAGTTTAATTGACATCATATATCAACCTTGATTAGTGATTCAAGGATAGACATGAAACGGCTCTTTTTATTTATTCAAATAAATAATATAAAACTACATAAAGTATTACAAATGTGAGATTTTTACATTAAAGCATTTTTAAGTTAGACTTTGAATTTTGATGTGATTTCTGTGCCAATTTAAGAAGGATTTACTTCAGAACAATAAAACACTTTACTTCATCTAAAAAGAAGTAAATTCATAAATGTGTGTTTGTTGTGAATATGTGCGTGTGTATCTTCAGCAGATGTTGTGTGTGTGTGTGCTCCAGAAAAGACGGACCACGAGCTCGAGATGCTTTGATCCTCCGCGTTTCATCTCTTGCTTCAAATCAATAGTCTAATGGAGGGAAATTCACACACACACTTTTATTTAAGTTTGTCTTTAAATCATTGCGACCGTATTGAACATTAAAATGAGTTTGCTTTAAATCGTCCGATTACAAACAGACTTTTACGTTAATTTGAACAAACAGGTTTGCAGAGCGTATAAAACTGCCGTCTTTCGTTGGTCTCGGTGCTGATCTGCTCGGCTCTATCTGTTAAATATTCCTCTCACACTCCCAGCACTGCCGGGAGGAAGAGGAGGATGACGAAGAGTTGACAGCTCCTCCGCATGGAACACAGACCGCTGCACAAACACCCCGTCCTGCCCGAGAGAAAGACTCATAACCGCTGCTAAATCCCCCGCTAATGGTCGTGAAATGGGCTCGATTTTATGACTGGCTTGTGGTTTACCCCTAAACACAGACAGGAGGAGAGAAGAGATAGGAGTGCAGAAGAGAGGAAATGAACGGAAGGACAAAAAGCGAGGATAGTTTTCACAACACACGCTATTCGATCATTTCAAATCCACAAAAATAGACGTATTATATGCATTCAGAAATAAATGCTATGACGGAGCGAATCAAAAAGCTTTGCAACAAAGTATTAAAAAACAAAATGTCTTCAACACCACCACAGATAGCTTCATGATGCAAAATCATTTTATAAAGCCTAAAATCTAGCATTCTTGAAAACAATAACCAAATCCGGTCCTCTTTCTTATTCAACTAGAAAGTTTAGAGACGACACGAGAAGAGAAGACATGAGGAGGATGCAAGAAATGAGGAGAGATCATTTGTATGCACACTGCATACTCCATGGATTGCTGGATGCATTGAAGATTGAAGATTGAAGGAACAGAGTAAGATTTTGCTGTATTTGAATAGTTTTTTGCTGTCTGGAATGTGCTTTATAGTTTAGCTGATGGACACACACACACACACAATTAATAACACACAGTGTGTTGCTCTTTCACAGTAACAACAGCCTGTTGTTCAGTTTCCACTTCAGACAGAATGAATCCCTTCATCTGACCGGAGATTTAAAGAGTAAACACAGTAATAACAGTGTGAGAGAGGTTCTTACTGCAGCCCACAGAGACACTTGAAAAAAGACTGTGTGCGTGTGTGTGCGCGTGTGTGTGCGCGCGTGCGTGTGCGTGCGTGCGTGCGTGCGTGCGTGCGCGTGCGTTTACCTCCAAACATACTGATGCTGATGAAGATGATTTGGTGATGAAGATGATGATGATTATGAAGATGACAATCATGATGATGTAACTTCCTTTAGGTTGACATCTGGACACGCACAGACACACACACACACACACACACAGACACACACACACACACACACACACACACACACACAGATTATGTCAGAGGAAAGATTTATAGTGAATAAAGTTTTTGACACAGATTCTATGACTTGAAATATAGCGCATATGTTACCTGTTAAATGATCTAATGTATTGAAAGTTAATATATATCATCTTTTAAAATAAAAGAATGTGATGTACTAGACAAGACGGACTCACATTCACAACATCCCAAACTTCCACAGCCCGTCGAAATCAGATTTACAGTTATGTACGATCGCCCGTATTTATTATATTTCAAAACAACAACATAAACAGCATGTGAGCAAATCTCAACCCAAAATATGTAGTAAAACCAGCATTTAAACAAAATTATGATATTTTCTAAACCTTTCCATACAATTGAATAAAAGTAGTTTCCAAAGCACAGCAAATCTGAAAATGTTGTATTCATCCACTAACCTGCCAACCAGTAAAAACTCTCCGACGAGGTTTTGCCGCCTCATGGCCATGAGGATGTTGCGTACGGTCATGCCCTCGCAGAAACAGGCCACCACACGAGCTTTGGGCAGATACTTGCGCAGTTTCATCAGCAGACGGTCAAAGTTTTGCTCGCCGGCGTTACTCCAGATTTTATCAGAGTGAGCGATACAAATCCCTTCTTTTGCTGACATCTCCTTGAATGCCTCCATCCCACTCTCACCATAGTTACCTAGGAAACCAGAGAGAGTCGGATAAATAGGGAGTTATGGAATGCTGGGATTGTAAAGAGTTTTTCACAGGTACAGTATATTAACTCATAACCATAAATGAGGAAGGAAAAGTGTTTCAAGTGTATGTGTGAACTTTGAGGATCCTCAGATAAGGTTTATCAGGTTGGGATGTGATGGTCCTGGTTGTCGTGGTGACGTGTAAAGTCTTGTAATTAGTCTCACAGTGAGAGCAGCAGACGTGAACAGATGGCACACACACACACACACACACACACACACACACACACACACACACACACACACACACATACACGATCACACGCGCACACACACACACACACGATCACACGCGCACACACACACACACGATCACACGCACACACACGATCACACGCACACACACACACACACACACGATCACACAATCACGCGCGCACACACACGATCACACACACACAATCACACGCGCACACACACACACACGATCACACGCACACACACGATCACACGCACACACACACACACACACGATCACACACACACACACACACACAATCACACGCACACACACACACACACACACACACACACGATCACACGCACACACGCACGCACGCATGCACACGATCACACACACACAATCACACGCACACACGCATGCACGCATGCACACGATCACACACACACGATCACACGCACACACACAATCACAATCACACACACACGATCACACACACACACACACACACACACACACACACGCACACACACACACACACGATCACACGCACACACACGCATGCACACACACACACGATCACACACACACACGATCACACGCACACACACGATCACACACACGATCGCACGCACACGATCACACACACACAATCACACGCACACACACGCATGCACGCACGCACACAATCACACACGCACACACACGCACACGATCACACGCACGCACACACACGCGCATGCACGCACACAATCACACGCACGCACACACTCACACGATCACACACGCATGCACACATACGCACACGATCACACACACGCACACGATCTCACACACACGATCACACACACGATCACACGCACACACGCAAGCACACGATCACACACACACACACACACACACAATCACACGCATGCACGCACGCACACGATCACACACGCACACACACGCACACGATCACACACACGCACAAGCACGCACACACTCACACGATCACACACACACACACGCACACGATCTCACACACACGATCACACGCACATCACACACACGCACACACACACGCACGCACACACACTCAGTTTCTGTCATTTGATCATTCACAGAGATCAATTTCAAACAACTCACAATTGAAAGTAATAAACTCTGTTTACATCTCATGCAGTCATTTCTGAACATGATAGAGCTCAACGTTGCAATAAAATATCCATAAGTGAAACAGAACAATACACCACAAGTGTGGAAAAACAATGTAATTTAAAAACTATTCATAATATAAACACGTACAGCATATAGTTTAACTGTAGTCTAATCTAAAACTAATACGGGACAGGATTTGTCGACTGTGGTAAACGATATATTAATTTTACTTTTCTCTAATGAAATGGATTTGCGAATACTGATTTCTTTCAAGATGCCGAAAAAGAAAATGAAGTCATGCGGTGATTTGGCACATTTTGAATGTATGAGATATGTTGCCAGATTGAAGGTAGAAAAGGGGATAATAAGCACAAACATACATTTGTTGTACTAAAAAGTAAATCATGTTTTCATAGAAAGCATTTATTTAGGCTATCATTTCCATCTTTGTGTGTTCACATTGTGTGTGTGTGTGTGTGTGTGTGTGATCAGGTAAAAAAGTTGTTACCAGTGTGAGTGTTGACATGGATGTGTGTGTGTGTGTGTGTGTGTGTGTGTGTGTGTGTGTGTGTGTGTGTGATCGTGTGCGTGCGTGCATGCGTGTGTGTGTGTGTGATTGTGTGTGTGTGTGTGTGTGTGTGTGTGATCGTGTGCTTGCGTGCGTGCGTGCGTGCGATCGTGTGTGTGTGATCGTGTGCGTGTGTGTGATCGTGCGCGTGTGTGTGTGTGTGTGATCAGGTAAAAAAGTTGTTACCTGTGTGAGTGTTGACATGGATGTGTGTGTGTGTGTGTGTGTGTGTGTCTGTAATTACTCAAGACACACTGGAGCTGAACAGAGATGCTATCAGAACTACCTGGAGTCTCTCTCTCTCTCTCTCTCTCTCTCTCTCTCTCTCTCTCTCTCTCTCTCTCTGGCTGTGGTTCAGCAGTCTGCCTTTATTTCTTGTGACAGGTAAACGGACGTGTAAGTCTCCATTTTGTCCTTCTACATTAAAGCAAAAGTTCACTCAAAAATGTCATTTCTGTCAACATTTATTTTATTTATTCACCCTCATGTCATTCTAAACCATTCACTTTCCTTGCATGTTTCCAAGAATAAAAGTGAATGGTGACTGAAGCTGTCCGTCAATAACATTCTGTCTAAAGAGGTCTTTTTGTGTTACACTAAAGAAAAAAGATCATGTTGGGTGAGTGGACAGAATTGTTATTTTTGGGTGAAATATGGCTTTAAAATTCTGAGTTTACATCATGTTCGGTTAATACAGTACAAATGCGGAAAACACGCTTCAAGAAATCACGCAAATGTATATTTGGGGAGTGTTAAAAATAAAATCTTGTTCAAAGTTGTTCACGTATCAGAGACAGATGTGATTATCAGTCAAAGGTCGTTGTTGTTACTCAGAAGTGTTTTCACTAAATCAAGTGGAATATCCGACGACATCAAACGATAACAAAAATCCCCTGCCGCGCTACATCATCTGCAAAACATCCTGTGGTGATATCATCTGAAATTCATCTCTCAAACAGGAATTTCTTACTTCCATCTGTCATCTTTACGCTCGCTTTCAATTCTGTGATTTACCCACGTATAAAATCACAATACAGAACACTGATATTATAACCATGAGCAGATGGCACATACATGTCTACCTCCACAGGAAACACATGCACACACACACAAACATGATCTCTTTCATAACAAGAGATTTAATAAAAATGCACTTCTACTATTAAATGTGATGAAAGCTGGTTTATATTGACAGTCATGTGATTCATAACCATAAAAGCAAATGTTATCTAACATCTATTCTTTTACTCCCCAAACCTGGAAACCTGAAAACTTCTGCACACTGAGCCACAGAAATTGCATAAAGACAGCCAGTCAGATCGACGTTTCATGTTTGGAGAAATCGCTTGTACAATATGAATCAGTCAGTCCATGGAGACTTCAGATGAGGTCGATGAGAACGAGTGTAAAATGTTAGAGATGTTCATTTAAACAGCTGTTGCACGTTGGTGTGATGTAACTTCATTGCATTTCAGGAAACCACCGAGACGCAATAGTCGATCCTCACATTACAAAATCCTCGCTCTCTTTTTCCACTTGCATGGTGTATCTGTTTCAAACCACTGGCTGTTTTTATGTTTGAGACAGAGAGACAAAGAACGACAAGCAGATGGTGAAAAAGGAAAATGTTGTAATTTGATTTAAGGTGAGGGTGAGTAAATGACAAATGTTCCTTTAATAAAATAAGAGCGCTATAATAATAAAAAGGCAGACTAAAATCATGATAGAAAGCCTTCACAAACACCCGTGCACTCTCTCGTCCGCTCTTGAATTAAATGCATGATTATTTAACAGCGCTTAAATAGCTTTTCTTTCATCAGCAGCGCACACGCATCGCTCTCTTTCCACTTTGATGAATTTCCGCTGAATTTTCATACAAAAGTGACCCTGTTCATTTCACCTGACCGGAGAACATCAGTTAAAGACATAAAAGAGACGAAACAAAAGCGGGCGAGACAGACCGGGCACATTTCCAGTATTGCTCAGATCAATGCCGCCGGGGACGGCAGTATTTTCAATAAACCAAAGAGATTTTGTAATATTCTAATAAAATCCATCTATGAGTCAGAGCGGAGCGCGCAAACCCAAACAATGAGCGGCCTGAACCGCTCGCCATTTTATTTGTGTGTGTTATGACTGTGATGATTTAGACATCACGCTTTATCGCAGTGATAAATACACGGAGTGAAGATGTTTCCTCATGCGTGTGTGGAATGAAGAAAGACTTTGAGAAACTAGCACATGAAAACCACAACTATTAACAGAAGCCATTCGGATAACCAAACTGTGCATGTACAGTTTTCGTACCACTCAAGCTTTACTTTTGAAAATAAAACTGCTTATGTTCCTCACTTGGAAAATTGGTCCACCCACATAATATTTCCACTTTACTTTGATTCATAAAGCACGATGTACAAGAGCCCTGTGCAAATTTTATATAGGCTTTATTATGTCACTGAAGGTTTCACAAAACAATGCATCACCAATATTAAATCTGAAGCACAGAAATATGTTTAAAAGCACAATAAAAACAACACAAAGACGTGTGTAACCACGATATAAACCTTGAAAGGATCAATTCAACTGTGCGTCCTTGCTTGCCGAATCTCACATTACTCTGCAGATATCGGGATCTAAATGACAAAAAGCATTAGGGAATAAAAAAAATTTCAGGTAAACAAAACAGCTTGTTCTTAATGCTGTGTATTGTAGCATGTTTTAGTGCTTTAGTCTCTTAATGATCTTACCTTCCTATTTTATCTCACTTGTTTTTTGTCTACATGATGTACTCAGATACGCTCAGAGCCCGAGCCAATTTTTTCTAAATGTTTGTTTCGAACGATTTTCTGTCCTATTAAGTGGCTGAATAACTAGTCGAGACCACGGCTGCCTGCTGCAAATGTGCTGACGCTAACTGCCAGGTGTGAAGACTCGAATGCACCCAATATATAACACAATTGTATTTAAACGCAGACGCGACGTTTCAATCTAATGTAGAAAACTTTAGGCGAAGCGATCGGTATCGTTTCTGTTGTACTTCTCTCTTCTGCAGGGAAAGCGAAGATATTATTGCTATAAATGACACGCAGAATGATAGATAAAGTGCACTTAAAATCAACATAAAATCTCATTTTTGTGATCCGCGCACGATTCATCGGTGCATTTCATTTTGAAGCAAAAACACTTTTAATCTTTCAACTGAACATAATATCTCTCAGAGCTCAGGCTTTAAAGCAGGCAACTATGCTGTTTTCTTCACACGGTGCCTCTTGATTCTTTCCAAAAACATGAGAAGTTTGGAGAATGGTAGCTATCCCCCGTGTAAATGTCCTTTCAAGTCGCCATTTAATGTCGCGGTTTACAACCGAATGTGTTCTGATCCAGAAGCCCTGAAAACATCCACAGCGAGAGAAACGACTCGAGGCCTAAATGAGTTTGCAGGGGAACGGATGGTCTCGACCCCGGTGGGGTAAAGTCACCGTGTGGCAGGAGAGATCAGAAGACATGTTTCTGTAAATGTCACAGTGCATTAGTCGTGTTAGGATGACAGTAAACAGCCTACAGTAGATGAGAGTTGTGAGATGCTGTGTTCAGAAACACTCTCTCATCCCCAGAGGCCTGGAGACCATCACCGAGTCCTTTTGGTCATTAAAAGCAAAACGGAAAACATAACTCTGAAAAGGTTCATGTCGCTTTTTGAAGAATATTAACAGCCAGATTCACTTTTTAAAATATGTCCCTGGTTTTATATTCTTTGGGTACCGTTTTTCTGTCCCTTTCACAATTCAGTCGTAGAAGAGGTTTGTATATCACCACAGACTGCTGCGCAAAATACATTTACATCACAAAAGACATTTCCTGATAATCCTTTGCCAGCAGAAACCAAAACTACCATTGAAAATCATATGAGAATAGATTCATAAGATTTTTCACACACGCACATTTTTATAGGGACTACACTATTGTTTTTATCCTGAGATAATACAATTTTCTGTCCCATAACAAAAACCATTTACATTTATGCATTTGGCAAAGCGACTTACATTGCATTATACTATACATTTGATTCCGAGTATGTACAGTCCCTGGGATCGAACCCATGACCTTGGCGTTGCTAGCGCCATGCGTTGTTTATTTTTTCTAATTCCAACAAACAGAACATAAAAATAATATAATAATAGTTTTATAAACATGTTTTTCTGACATTTCTCTCACCTGCCATTGGTCGAGTAAACAGACTCACGCTATTGGTTGAGCCAATCGAATGTTGCTAGTCAGAACTTCTCATATAAAAAGATCAATGTTGTGAAAGTTATTATCTTAAGATAATATAATGTTATTAGAATAAGGTCTTATTTTTTTAACTACATCATTTCTTACATTTGCATTTGGTTTGTGAGAAAAATAAGACCTAAACGTCAGATTTTGAGAGATTCCCTAAAAAAACACAATGTCATCTAAACACGGCAGAACTGTGTGTAGTCGTAAGTCTTTCGTACAAGACCGTGTGTGTCGTTCAGTAAAAGTTGTGTTGCTCTATAAAAGGTTCTCTGGCTTGTTAAGTGTGAATCTGTGTTGTGTAGCCGCTCTCATCAATGTCACCACTGATGGAGCAGACGCATGGCACGCATCTCTCTCTCTCTCTCTCTCTCTCTCTCTCTCTCTCTCTCTCTCTCCATCCACCCACACGGCTCAGAGTTTACAATTCAAATGAAAAGCATAGAGCAAGTGAAAGAAGGTAGAAGGTTGCCATGGAGAACATGCCGGTTTGCCATTAATAATCATTCAAATATTCTCATTCACCCTGAAGTCTGAGAAACAAAGAGACGCGTCTCGCCGAGCTGCGATATCTGCCGCATAAACAAGTGCTCGCAGGTGTGTTCTAGCGTGTGCGCACAGAAGAACGCCGTCATCTATTCAACGTAAGCGTTCTCAAGGTTTAGATATGACTTGAAGTCATGATTTTGACTCAGTTGAGTGAGTCAAATGTTCATTCAGTGCTGTCATGTGACTCAGTCGGGAGTTGTTTTTGGAATGATTCATTGAAAAAAAAGTATAAATGTATGTCCCAACGCAATGTTAATACTATTGCGGCTTGTTCATTTAGCGTCTTTGTATAATTCTGTATAACTGTATATTTCAGACTACAAGGCCAGACTCAGATTAAGCATCATTCATTTGCTTCGCTAATGGAAATTCAGTGATGTAGAAAATGCTTTCAAAGTATTTTACCTGAATCTTATCTTGTAATCTAAATCTAAACACGTGTGTGTGTGTGTGTGTGTGTGTGTGTGTGTGTGTGCGTCTGTGTGCGTGTGTGTGTGTGTGCACGTGCATGTGTAAAAAAGGTTCTAGATTTCTTTATAATTTGTCAAATAAATGCAGATTATCGTTGCATGTGTGTCGGTGTGTGTGTGCGTCTGTGTGCGTGCGTGTGTGTGTGTGTGTGCACGTGCATGTGTAAAAAAGGTTCTAGATTTCTTTATAATTTGTCAAATAAATGCAGATTATCGTTGCGTGTGTGTCGGTGTGTGTGTGCGTTTATGTATCTTTCACCTTATATATCAAGACCCTCAGGGGTTTCCATATTTACATACATCAGACTCTCTAGACTCTCTGTCATACTCTCTTTCTCTCAGTTTGTGTCTCTCTTTCACCTTCTTTTTCATACCGTCTCTCTTTTTCTCTTTCATATTCTCTCTGTCTCTTATTCTCTCTTTCTCGTCTACTCTCAGGAATAAGATGCTGTGAAGAGAGTGATTGAAGGATGGAAGAGAGATTAGTTGAAGTAAATTGGTCGAATTTAAAAGCAAGCAGAAGAGGTGAGAGAGAGAGAGACCTGGAGAAGAGTGAGAAGAGGAGTGTGGAGAAGAAGCAAAATGTAGGGATTAGGAGACCAATATCTAAAAAGAGCTGAAGGATGGAAAATAGGAAGAGAATTAATCCAGTTTGAGGCGCATGATAAAAATCTGGGGAGATGATCTGACACACACACACACACACGCACACGCACACACACACACACACACACACACACACGCACACACACACACACACACACACACACACACACACACACACACACACACAGTTCTACTACAGCATGACTCACTCTTTTAGTGTGTTTGGTTTGCTTTCTCTCTTCATTAACAGGTATGTCGGAGTGAAACTCTTGCTTTCTGATTCTTCTTCTCTTTTTCTGTGTGTGTGTGTTTTACACTGTCTGCCATTTTAATTACGTCCGGGACACATTCCAGGTCTCTGGCTTTAGGGTTGAGACAGTAAAAGTACCATCATACACACACACACACACACACACACACACACATCCTGAGATCAGACGTGGAGTGGGGGCGGGGGTGTTTCTGGAGCCGTGGAATAGAGTGGGATGAAAAAGCGGAGTGGGTGGAAGGAAATAGATCATTCTGATTGTGTGTGTGTGTGTGTGTGTGTGTGTGTGTGTGTGTGTGTGTGTGTGTGTGTGTGTGTGTGTGTGTGTGTGTGTGTGTGTGTGTGTGTGTCTCAGAGGATAAGAAAGATGTTGAGGAGTAAGAACAGAAGTGTTAGAAGAGCAGGATTACTGTAAGATAAAATAATAACAAGACGTATCGATTTAAAAAATATTATTGCAGTCACATAAATAAAACACTTTACCTAAATAAATGACAAAAACAAACATTGTATTCTATTCAGTAAAGATGGAACACAAACGCTCTGCGATGCACAAATCAAGACAATTTTCTTCACACTTTGAGGCTGAATCATTTTTCACTGGCCATGTTTTATCGTTCAATGTTTTCGCTCTTTATACACACACACACACACACACACACACTTTACAGACATATTCACACACAATTCCCATCTGACTCTAAAAGAGGCCACACTGACAGAATTCATATGACACGTCTGAAACACACACCATGCACATCACACCTCTAAGCTGTTTGTACAGTTTTTGCCTTGTCAATCAATATAGTGATGGAAAAAAATACAGTCCGAACATTGAACAATTATATAAAGTTATGAAGTAAACAGCAAATCTGTTTATTGTGTAGAACTTTTTATTTGTTCAATTAGTTACTCCTCTACTCGTTTTAGTAGTTAAAGACGGACATTAACAGCTGCTGTCAACCAGAATTCTCAAAAGAAATTTACTCACCCTCAGTGTGGATGGCAGACACGTAAGTCCAGTTGTATCTCTTCACTATGTCCACCATGGCTCTGGCCTGCTGGGCGTCTGAAGGCACGACCCTCATGAAGTATTTATAAAGTGATTTATCACTGAGGTCCATGCTGGTGGCGGAGTACGCGATCTGAGGAATGTTAAACAGCTGCAGCAGATTCTGCACTTGAATGGCCACAGAGCTTGAACCCGGACCAATCAGCCCTACGATCGGCTTCTTCCCTTTCATGGGCGTGGCTCCCGGGTCGGCGCACCTGGTCCCGCCCCCTCCGCCTGCCTCGTCGGCATCGTCAGCGGCGACGAGGGAGTCCCGTATGAACTCGATGCTTTGCTCCAGGGCGACCGCAGAATGCCAGCAGGAGTCTCGGATCTCACAGCCTAGCGTGACGTTGGGGAGGATTTTGGGGTCGGCGTTGATCCGGTCCAGCGTGTGCATCATGGCCTCGACGCGCTGGATGCCGTACTGCTCGCGGACGGCCCCGCATTTGCGCTCGTGCACCTTGTCGGCCGGTGGCTGGTGGTGCACCGAAAAGAGGGCTCCGATTATGATGTCGCCAGGGATATGGGCCACGACGCGCCGCTCATTGGATTGGCCCGCCGTCACCAGGGATGCCAGTCGCCAGAGCAGCAGGGTGACACTGAGTGAGTACAAGGTGGCCATTTTGAAGAACGGCAATAAAAAAGGGGTTCTGCTGTGTTTGTCTCACTCTGTTATTTAGTCCAGTTGCTTGGAACAGATTAAGTCAATGGCAGTGGCTTCCGCTGGCTCCTCACCAAATCCGACTGGGCAAAAAGGAAATCCGGGGTTCCTGCAGCTCCGAACTGTGCTGTCATTTGTCCGAAAGCCTCTACGATGACCCCGAGCGGGATGCTGGGTCGTTGCCGTGGCAACCTTTAGCTGGGGACGGCATGAGATGATGAGCCTCATAACCTTGAATCACAGAGAAGATGGACACAGCAATATTATTATCCACAAGCAACACGCAGAAAATCTTACATACATGGCTGCAAGGTGAAGCGAACAGTTTGCATTGGTTCAGAAAGCAATTAACAAAGCAACTTTGAACAAGTCTGTCGGTCAAGAACAGCCAAGTGAAAGAAGATTTACCCAAAACGAGCACTCAGGCCTGTCACAAAATCTTATTCGGCACTAAAGACGAAACCGAAATGAGGTGACAATTTACAGAGGGACTGCCTCTGTCTCCGAACACTCACAAAATGAAAAGACCTCCGTCGTGCGGTTTACACAAGCAGCTCATTTGAGTCGGAGTAATAGCATCAGTATAAATGAAGAGCGGCATAAATAAATTCCCTCATTTAGCAGCATCTGAAGTCTGCCAAACCACAGACTTGTGCTACAAGGGGTCCATTAATGAGGGACTGTGATTTTGTCATCAGGAAAATATTCACATTTGAATAGCAAAAGCTGAAAGGAAGAGTTTAAACTATGCATCATGGTGAACGGCTCTAAGAGAATATACACAATAGAGAGTAACTGCAATATTAGGCAATACACGTTTAATTTAGACTGGTATTTAATGATAACCTCACTTGAATTCATCTTAATGTCAAAGCGCCACTCCAACCCTCGCACATAAACGGAAATTGAACGGGACGGATGAGAGTGAACGACCTTGCCGTTGATAACTGAGATCTGTGCGCTGTCCGCGGTGCTGAAACGCATCTGTTCGCGACACCGCAGTGGCCAAAAGAACTCCATGTGCTCCCATATATCTAAACAACACCTTCTCTAATGTAAAGAGGTCTGACAGCCACCGTCTATACAATACATACATGTCGCATAACAAATACACAATTTCCAAGTCAAAAAGCTTTGCATACATAACACTGCATATGCAATACATTCACGTGCCACTGCAATAGAAAATTCCCGTTAAGTCAAACAGGCGTGAAAATTGGTACCCGTGCAAACGAGATGCTCTCCGGTCGATAATCTGCAGAGAGAGCAAATAACTCTCCTCAGTCCTTCATTCCAGAACAACATCGCTTCCACACCTCCAAACTGTTACCCGTACCCACGCACAGGTTGGCACTAGTGACGGTCTTTCTTACCTGCCCGCTACCCGCACCACAATCCTTAAGGTCACGGACGGCGCGTGCCTTCCACAAGTGTAATTTTGGAGATCTGAGTGTCGGTAGCCCGGTAATCGCCGGGGCACCGGAGAGCAACTACTGTTGTGTCGTCTCGGCTCGTCGTCTTGTCACGCACTGACACTGCCGATGCGTGCTCGTGTACACACATCCCGGCGCCAGTCCGCGGCTCGCTCCCCCCTCCCACCCGTAAACCTGGCTGAATCCAACCGGCGGTGACACCTGCAAGCCTGCGCTTCTCTAAACAAAAGAAACACGCATTCTGCTTTGGCGTGTTTACATTATATTTGTGTGTGTGTGTGTGTGTGTGTGTGTGTGTGTGTGTGTGTGTGTGTGTGTGTGTGTGTGTGTGTGTGTGTGTGTGTGTGTTTGGTTTGTATATGCCGGTGGGGACCTAAACCTGAATGCACACCAACTCGTGGGGACTCGTGTCACCGTGGGGACCAAATTTGAAGTCCCCACGGGCACAAAAGCTTAAAAATCGTACATAAAGATCATTTTTGAAAATCGAAAAATGCAAAATATGATCTTTATGTTTAGGTGTAGGGTTAGGGAATAGAACTGAGAGGAGATACGCGCACGAGATGACCTACAACAATTTCAGTTGACTTAGTTTTTATATATTTTAAAAATGTGAGAAGGTGTAAAGCAACCCAAATCGTACCTCATCTAGCACAATCCTGAAGAAGACCACCACCTCGTGGTACTTTTTAATCCATGACTAAAACACAACCACTGTCTAAATCATTTAGAAAATCCTTATAAACACTTGGACACGTAAAATATCACCAAGGCGCCAATACACCAACACTTTGCGAATCATTTCTGCTTTATGTTGTCTATATAAATGCAAATAAACAGAAGTTCCCAAGTGTTTCTTTACGCACCATGTCATGAAGTTTAATTTCTGGGTCTTGTTCTTGGCAATGGCGTTGCTGAAGCATCCCGTCGAGATCGGCGTTTTAACGATTAATCCAGTTTTTGCCACGGTAACCGCCAGGAGTCAGTCAGGAACCGTAACAGCCGCGCGCCACAACAGGGCTCCCGAGCTGAAAAGTTAAGAAAAACACTCGCTATCGATATCCCGGTATTGACACCGATCTATTGTGCGGGCACGGGTGAATAAACCGGTAGTCGGTTGACAGAATGGGGCTTTTTAGTCAGAGTGGCTTTGGGTTTCGCGCGGGATTAATGTGCCCGCCAACCGCGCGTGGGATTAACGACCATTAAAAGGGCAAAACCACTCCAGCAGCCTCTGCGCTGATGGGCATAAATCTGTCCGTTCCCCCCCTCACACATGTCTCCCCTTAACCTGCTGGAAAGACCATTTAAGATAGGTGGGTTGAGGTGAGTTAGTGCTGGTTTGCGTTAGCTTATGCTAATAAAACGACGTGTTAGCCATCGTGGCCTTAGTGGTTTAGCTTGACCGCTACGTAACAATGACGGCAGCAAACTCTAAAAATCAGCATCTGTCTTTTCGACAGGCCACATAATTCAGCCAAACCAGGTAATCTTCTTAACCTCAGAATTTTGCCCTGCGTTTCTAAACGCACCCTCACGTCTGCACGTATAGATGTGTTTGAGCTCAGTACAAGATGGATTAGAGAACCAATCCCTATATTCTTAAGCAAACATCAAGAAAGAATAAACAATACGCTAAACATTAAGCTCACGATAAACCCTGCATCTTTCAAATCTTCCCAGCCAAAAGCAAACAGAGAAGTCATGTAATATCATGCAAGCATATTTACGTTCAAATATGGCTTTATGAATCTCGATTCTCAGGGTAATTGTTGCCAAATTGGGATGGTGGCAACATTTATATTAGTGAAGCTCACATGTTCTTGAATGTGGTCATTTAAAGGGACAGTTCCACCAAAAATAAAAATCTGTAGTCTTTCTTCAGTGGTACACAAAAGATATTTTGAGAAATGTCGGTGGTTTTCATACAATGGAAGCCAATGGGAACTGGTTATCAACAAAATATCTTCTTTTGTGTTCTGCAGATGAAAAAAAAGTTAGGTTGACATGACGGTGAAGAAATGAATGAATTTTCATATTTGGGTGAACCATCTGACATATTGTATTAAACCAAATCCCACAGTTCACAACCAAACCCGTCCACTGTGACATCATATTGGTTTGTTTGACTTCCCACTTTTATCTTCCCATCAAGCACTTCTGGAATGTTTGTAACGTGTCGAATTAGCGCGACCGTGTCTGTGGAGTGTAGTTACGTACGACAGCTGGAAAGCGTCCTAAACGCTTCTTAGAAAGTACAAGAGTAATTGTTCAATGGGTTCTGGGGGTCCGGTTGTCATGGCAACCCCTCCCAATCTCTTTAAAGGCGTAATGACGGGCAATCCGAGTCAGAAGTGTGTAATTGAGCCCTCAGTCACACGCCCGAAATAAACAAGCAACAAAGTTCAAATACAGCCACAAAACACACGGTTCTGTATTTAAATACAGAAATATTTCATGAAGGACATGACAGCAATTCCTCTTGAACACACACACACGCTGAGAATCTGGTGTGAGTTTCATCACTGCTTTATGGAGACACACTTCCACACACAAAAGTGATGCTATTTTGCATTTACACCAGATATCAACATCACAAACTAAGCAACAAGTATTTAACATTATTCATGATAATGATAAGAGCTGGCACTGCCTTCTCAAGATTGTACAAGATTCAAATAATCCACATTTTGTACAAATGAGTTAACATTGCTTATTTACTGAAATTAAATTTGACATTACAACATTTCAACGCTTTGCTTAATGGGGACAAAAACAATTTGAGTCAACAAACTTTAAACCAACCACAAATGATTTTCAAGTTATATCATTTTAATAAAATATTACAAAAACTACATTACATATTTTTTGTAGGTAACCACCTCAACATTTTTTTTCGCTCATTTCAAGTTGAAAAGACAAAACGTTGTATACTATCAAAGAGAAAGCAAGAAAGAACAGTGATGTTGTTTTGAGTGGGCAGCGTGCGTGTGACGGGAGAGATTATCGCTTTTACAAGAAGCCATCCTAAAATAACACTGACATAATCTCTGTTGTCATAGAAACACTGATGATATATAAAGATTCCTGTATAGGAAATGCTGTTACCATTAAGTGATGTTTATAGGGACATAAAAAGCTTTTGACATCTCTTTTCAAGCACATTGTGTTTTGACTGAAAGTATCTGCACTCACTGTATTATTTCTATTGTATTTTTTTTAAACAACTTTGAACTTTGGTGACGACCGGATTTTACACTACGACCAAAACGACAGATTAATATCTAAGCCTTTCTGAACCTGTGAATTCCACTGGATTGGATTTAGCCCATTAAACTGGTGTATCTTCATATAATTCTGCTCAATCTCATGCACTCCCAGAACGGCCTATAATGGGAAATCCAACAGATGGAGTAGCAGTAAGCAGTTGTGCTTTCTGGAAACCAGGCCTACTGAGGGAAAAGAGAAGGAAGGCAAATTATTAAAGAGAAATGATCACATATGTTATCTTGGCTTTTATCCAATGGTGCCCGACAAATTTCACCTCACACTGCCCCCTGCAGACATCATATATTAATGAACCTAGTCATAACTTCTATACATTTTCTGTATATTTTTGGCTACATTTTTGGTAGACGATGTAAAATAGTAAATTTAATAAGTGATGAGAGGTACGGGGTACAAAATGTCCATATAATAAGCCACAGAATGTATTATATCCTTAAACAAAAGAATGACATGCACAAAAATATTTGATTCTTTAAAATGAACTCTAAATTAAAGGTAAAGAAATAGAGACAGATACAAGTGTGCGTGCGTGCGTGCGTGCGAGCGAGCGAGCGAGCGAGAGAGAGAGAGAGAGAGCCCCTGGCAGTAGTAATCCTGTGACGTTCAACTGGTTCTATGTGCTGGATTATCTGACTTCTCTAACATGTGACAAACTTATGATCTGAGAGACGTGCAGCTCCCAAACGACACATGATGCCGACATATGATATGACATACACCCATAAAAACACAACATGGTACATCACTGACACAAAGCACTCACAATAATATTACAATGGTATTATTGGCATCTCTGCAGGGTTAGCGTGAAGCAAGCTACTATATAAATACTATACAGTGAGCAATCATGCTATACAGCCAGCGGTATCTTTAATAAAATACATTTCATCTTAATTTCAAAATTAAATGAGATCAAATGAGACCACTTAAAAATGGCTAAAAGACACTGTATTAGATAAACATTGTTTTAAATGATTAAACAGTATGCAAAAACAACTATTTTTATTTGGACACTGGTTCTTTAAACGTGAATGAGCCCGATTTATAATTTAGGTGCTTAACCTCAGAGAAACTTACTTCATATATCTGATGTGGCCTTGCAAAACAAAACAAAAATGTGAAAAAAATGAAGAAGTGAAAATTTAATCTATTGCAATGACATTTAAACATTACAAGTTACTTAAGTGTCCAAATATTTGGGGCAACTGTTTAATACTCTTGAATGTTAATATAATGTATGAGGATATATTTCACGTGCACCGAGTTCAGCTCAAACTGAATTAAACCACTTTGCGCACAGGTTGTATCTGTCAATCAAAAGGCTAAATAACATTAATTGTGTTGACTTTGGTGATTTGTGTTGGTTATTGGGTTCAAACTAATGGCTTTTCATGAAAGAAGTTTCTTTTCAAACTCTAAATGAAATGATCTCACGCTCCACCCAAGCGCGCGCATTCCAGAGTCCCGAGACCTGGATGCATGATTTTATCCCAAGCATGTGATACAAGTGAGGGTCAAGCATGTGTGCGTTTGGGGAGGGAGGGCTGGTACGCAACGCAGTGCGTAAAGAGAGATGGATAAAGTTCTCCTAACTCTCCTGAAAATGTTTCACGCTTTTTTTTGTTGCCGTGCGTGTCTAATGTAACTCACTCACTTTGGATAGCTCGCCATGAACCCTTTATCTGTCTCTCTGCTGCTCTTGTTCATTCAGTACCCGCGTCCCTCTCTCCAGCAGTTTCCCCGGCCATGCACCACTCCAGAGGTTCTCCAAAGCAAGCAGTGCTGTCCGGTTTGGCCCGGGGACGGCTCGGTGTGCGGGACCGTTTCGGGTCGAGGGTTCTGCCAGGATGTCACGGTCTCGGACCTTCCCAACGGGCCGCAGTACCCCCACACCGGTGTAGATGACCGAGAACAGTGGCCTTTGGTGTTTTACAACCGAACCTGCCAATGCGCAGGTAACTACATGGGGTTCAACTGCGGCGAGTGCAAGTTCGGGTACTTCGGTGCCAACTGCGCAGAGAGACGCGAGTCCGTGCGCAGGAACATCTTCCAGCTGTCGTTACCGGAGAGACAGCGGTTCATCTCGTACCTCAACCTCGCCAAGAACACCATCAGCTCGGATTACATGATCGCGACGGGCACGTACGCGCAGATGAACAACGGCACGTCGCCCATGTTCGCCAACATCAGCGTGTACGATCTGTTCGTGTGGATGCACTATTACGTGTCCCGTGACGCGTTGCTCGGGGGTCCCGGTAACGTGTGGCCCGACATCGACTTTGCGCACGAGTCGGCGGCCTTCCTGCCCTGGCATCGCGTTTATCTGCTGTTTTGGGAGCATGAGATCCGTAAACTGACCGGGGATTTTAACTTTACTATCCCGTACTGGGACTGGCGTGACGCGGAAGACTGTCAGGTGTGCACGGATGAAGTGATGGGAGGGCGCAGCCCCCTGAGCCAAAACTTGATCAGTCCATCTTCTGTGTTCTCATCTTGGAAGGTAAATTACGTTCAGTAAAGTATTCTTTATATCCTTAAAACACAACGCGTAAAACGTGCTAAACGGATTGGTAACAACAGTTAACAACTAACTATAAATTCTAAAACATTTGTCAATTTCAACAATTAGCTTACATGTTTTAATTTTTAAGTTGCATCTAAAAACAGTAGTTAATGCACGAATGCAATGATATAAACTAAAACAAAAATAACAAATACGTACATTAAACACATATTGCTTGAAAGCTCAACTAATACATTTACTAATGTCAAATGTTAAACATATTGTAAAGGTGCATATAACCAATGTATATAAGGTGAACACTGTTGTCAAATCAAAGAATGAGAATTGTAGAATTGTGACATGATCATTTATGAATCAATATTCATTATATTGATGTATTTAGCAGAATATTCCCAAAGAATCACAACAGAACTATTTTAGTTTGTATACAGAATGTAACTAAATCAAATACATAAACTTAAAAGAGAAAAAAAACCCTCATATAGTAATTTAATCATGATTATTATATATAGGCCTAAATAAGATAGTTATTTATTATAGGCCTATTGTGAAAAGAAAACATTGTGCTTTGGGCATGTCACTGACATTTGGTCCTATAACTTATCTTATTCCTAACCTATAATTTACATAATAAAACGCACGTCTATAGCGCAGAGCTCCGTATAGCGGCTGACGTCATACACTCATGAGAATTGTGTGACTAAACGGTGACGTCACACTTCATTGATCTTATAAAGACGTGATTGTGTAACACTGCCTGAAGCATTGACACGCAGCATCTCGTGACTGTATTTCATGGAGAAAACCTTCTGAATGGCATTTGGCAACAGAGGAAGTGGTCTATTAAACTTTAAGGCTTCAAAAACAAACCATTAAAATGCTTTTATAAACACTAATCTTTAATCTTTTGATTTGGTTTATGCTAAAACAAACAACATGTTTCCTTTTTTCACTGGTTTAGTTTAAGATCCTGCACATATGCAGTATGGGACAATTGTTCTTTTTTTATAATTTTTTTTTACATCATCTAAAAGCTAAACAAATAAGCTTTCTATTGATGTATGGTTTGGCCGAGATACAACTATTTAAAACTCAGAAATCTAAGGGTGCAAAAATATCAAAATATTGAGAAAATCGCATTTAAAGTTGTCTAAATTAAGTCCTCACACAAATAAAGTTTTGATATATTTACGGTAGGAAATTTACAAAATATCTTCATGGAACCTGATCTTTACTTCATATCCTAATGATTTTTGGCATAAAGAAAAATTTATAATTTTGACCCAAACTATGTATTTTTGGCTTTTACTGCAAATGTCCTCGTACTAAAGGTTTTGTGATCAAGGGTCGCATATGTTACTTCACAGAAAAATGATTTTATATCCGTCTATTGATGTATATTCTGCACAAATATTAATGTTCACATACTGTACCTGTACCAGGTGGTCTGTTCACAACCCGAAGACTACAACAGTCGTGAGGTTCTGTGCGACGGGTCACCCGAGGGGCCGTTACGGCGTAACCCCGGCAACCACGACCGAACCCGCGTCAGACGACTGCCCACCTCTGCAGACGTGGAGTCGGTCCTGAGACTAACAGAATACGAGACCGGACCAATGACCCGACGGGCCAACATGAGCTTCAGGAACGCTCTGGAAGGTAAAGCGACACAACACGAGTTTGACACGATTGAACAGACCTTGAAAACTGACCTGTGCGTTTGTGGACGCAGGTTTTGCGAGTCCAGAAACGGGTTTGGCGATAACAGGTCAGAGTCTGATGCACAACTCCTTACACGTCTTCATGAACGGATCCATGTCGTCGGTTCAGGGGTCAGCCAATGACCCCATTTTCCTCCTGCACCATGCGTTTATAGACAGGTAGCACACACACGTCCCGCTTCACATTTAAACGCTTTACACAATTACATTACAAGTCAAATATGTGTGCGTTTCAGCATCTTCGAGCAGTGGTTAAGACGACATCAGCCTCCGCGCACGCACTACCCGACAGCAAACGCCCCGATTGGGCACAACGACGGCTATTTCATGGTTCCCTTCATCCCTCTGTACAGAAATGGGGATTATTTCCTTTCCACCAAAGCTCTTGGATACGAATATGCATATTTACTGGACCCCAGTGAGTCATCACACTCTCACACACACACACACACACACACACACACACACACACACACACACACACACACACACGTCTTTAGTTTTCATCTCCACATGTCAGTCTTTGTGTAACCGTGTTTGACGTCTCGCAGGCCAGCGGTTCGTGCAAGAGTTTCTGACGCCGTATCTCGAGCAAGCTCAGCAGATCTGGCGCTGGCTCCTGTCTGCAGGGATTTTGGGGGCGCTCGTGGCAGGAATCATCGCCGCGATCATCGCCGTGGCATGTCGCAGGAGGCAAAAACGGCGGAAGCTGTCGGAGTACGGAGAGAGACGGCCGCTTCTGAACAGCAGCGAGGAGGACGGTTCAACTTCGTATCAGACGACGCTGTGAATCAAACACACACTAATATACTGTACCAACAGGGAATAAAAACGCAACAGCCAGTTAACCCAGTCACATGACAAGCGAGGTCTCGCCCTTAAGCCAAGTCATGTGATCTCGAACCCTGGATCAGTCATGAGACCAAAAACATGTACTAAACGTTCACTAGTGATTATGTTTATGCATAAAACACATACAAAGTCATTAAATCATTTTTATAAGACAAATGGAGAACGAAACATTAAGATTGGCAGATGTTATAAAATAGCAGTGCAGTTCATTTTGGACACATGACACAAAATGATCTCACTGTTTGAATCTTTTATCTTTGTTCTAATAAAATATGAATAACAATACAGTATGTTTAAAATAAAAATGTGCTTTACCTACTTGTCATAATATATTTGCATTAAATGTGAAAATTGTAATACGTGAAATATGAGGATAGCCAATAAATATAGAATAGAGAAACAAAGTAAATAGGCTTTTTTTCCAAATGTCCTGGTTTTGCATTCAGCAGACAGAATGTAACTAATGTCATTTCTCTCCCTTTTATCATTCGATCGATTATGTGCAAACCGTCTCTTTAAGGGTTCATGTGTAAAAATACAAGTTATTCCCTGAATACATGTGCAACTCCAGTGCTGTGCAAATCATTAAACTGGTTACCAGCTAAAGATGATGATGATGCTGTGAAGTGCTTCTGATCTTCATCCCTCAGCAGGGAGGAAAAAGTTCTTTGGCATTGTTTGTTTGACTTCGGACTTGTGATCCGTCAGCTGAAGGACTCTTTGTTGTACTCAAAAGCGGTTCCTGAGTGTGGGTTTGTGTTACACAGAGTGTGTAATGCTTTAGAAATTCCTTTAGGTCCACAGCAGAACACACCCACTCTTTTACTGCAGAAAACACACACAAATATATGCGTTCTTACTACAAACATGTGCCGTTAAATTCAATGAACGAATGTATCCGGCACACTCACTGCTGATTGGCTCTTCCTATCTCTTGGAAAAGGAGCTTCCACTTTGGTCGACCAATCCGAAGCCTCGAGCTCAGGAAGCGGTATCGCTCCTCGCCGATGTTCTTAAATGACAGAAATACTTATATAAACTGCAATAGTAAAGTAACATTTTAAGAAAGAAAAACTACTATTTAGTGATCGCACATTTGAATAAAAGATAAATAACGAAATGTTATTTATAATCATTCCTGTCTGTGTGAGGACAGTGTTAGTGACAAAAGTTTTAAAACAAGCACATGTGTTTGTTGTTTAAAGGTACTGTGATGAATCTCAATATTGAGAAAATCACCTTTAAAGTTGTTCATCAGAGGCGCTGTAGCAGGCCATCCACACACAAAAATAAAGTTTTGATATATTTACGGTAGGAAATTTACAAAATATCTTCATGGAACATGATCTTTACTTCATATCCTAATGATTTTTGGCATAAGAGACAAATTTTGACCCATAGAACATATTTTTGGCTTTTACTACAAATGTTCCTGTGCTACTTCAGACTGGTTTTGTGATTATATAGTGTATGAAGTTAAAAGTCAACATGGGAAACAGGACTGTATAAATGTGTGTTGTCACCTGTAATCCCTGAGAATCACTGAGGTACAGCTGAACATTTAGATAATCTGGAAGATTGTTCAACCACAACTGCAGAGAGAGACAGAGACAGAGAATGATGAAAAATAAAATCAACCAGCAGGTGGCGATATAACCCTGAGATTCACACGTTCATTCAAAACCTATCAACTTCGGTGTGCGCATGCGTGTGTGTCGGAAACCCAACACGTGCGTGTCTGAACATTTTACCCTCTCATGAAGGCCACACAGTAGATCGGCGAACCAGTAGAAGGACTGAAGGTCTCTACACACCCAGACAAAATACAACCTCTTCAGCTTATACTGACACCAATCCTCACTGTAACACAACACAACACACTAATGCCAACTCTACTCCTGTCCATCATAGTGAAGATGACTGACAGGTTTGACTAAACACTCACAAGAGAGCCTGTAGAACACAAGCAAACGGTGTGACTCCGATCCCGCCCGCCACACACAGACTGACCTCGTAATGAAACACTTCCTCTGACGGACTGCCGAACGGACCGTCCACGTGCACGCTGGGGCGGGACGAGAGAGAGAACAACCAATCAGATGAGACCGTCACTTAGTAGAATTAGTAAACGCTAATAAAGTGAATTGACTTGAACACGGATGATCTGCTGTAGCGTGCAAAGACAAACTCACGCAGTGCGCTATACTGACAAAAGCGTTTACATTTTTACGTTTACGTGCAATTGGAGTCTATTCAAGTGTGCTATTCGTATACTTATTTAAAACTTAAAAAAGGTATACTTTAAATTGACTTTTTATGTACTTAAAATAAAAAAAATATGATCCAATAATTATGGAAAACAGTAGCATACTTATAGTTACTATTGTATACAATAGTAACTATAAGTAGTAAGTTCACTTAAAGACAAGTTACAGGTATCTTCCATTTTAGCTAGCAGTTTACTAGTAGTAAAAAAAACTAGTTATTACCAGTAAACTAATACAAATAATAAAACGAAAAACATAGTTGTAAACTAGTCGTGTACTGCTGTTAATCTTTATTAAAGTATATGCTGAAGTATGCTTTCATAAACTAAATAAAAAGTGGGCCAGTTTAGACCCTTACAAGTATACAATGAGTACATTGATATTAGTAGACGCACGCACGCACGCACGCACACACACACACACAAACGCACGTACGTACACACAAACACACACACACACACACACACACACACACACACACACACAAACGCACGCACACACAAACGCACGCACACGTACACACACACACACACACACACACAAACGCATGCACATACGCACACACACACAAACGCACGCACGTACGTACACACACACACACACACACACACACACACACACACACACACACACACACACACACACACAAACGCACGCACGCACACACAAACGCACGCACGTACGTACACACAAACACGCACGCACGCACGCACATACACACACACACAAACGCACGCACATACACACACACACACAAACGCACGCACGTACGTACACACAAACACACACACAAACGCATGCACGCACACACACACAAACGCATGCACGCACGTACACACACACACACACACGCACGCACACACACACACACACACACACACACAAACAAACGCACACGCACAACACTGGACAGGAAGTGATGCGGTCAGAGTATCGTGACCTTTCATCTGAGTATACTGAGGGTTTGTAATCTTCAAACGTCTCTGGCATTTCACCCACAACAATCAGCCGACTTACGTGGGATATCTTCTCTGTTGCATCATGGGAAGGATCTCGGAGCTGTCTGACTGTTTGAGCAACAGCTGAGAAAATCTCGCTGAGACACGATGGAGAAAAAGAGAGACGTTTACAAACACATACATTTCTACAAGGTACAATAAGAACAGTGCTTGTCCATGTGTGTGTCGTTTCATTAGAACACATTAAGATCTTTAATTTACTGTGAATGTGCATCCAAGTTTGGCTTTACTTGTGAAGGTCGAATGTTTAAAAACATCCTCACAAATAAAGAGAAACCAAAACACTTGTAATCATACAACTACAAACAATTAACATGTGACGTGAGCTCACGATTTTCTCATGCAATCTGTTTTAAATCTCATAAGATGGTTTGCATGAGGGTTAGATTTAGGAGAATAGTTAAAGGGACAATTCACCCAAAAATACAAATTCTGTCATCATTTACTCACCAAATCTGTATAAATGTATTTGTTCTGATAATCACAGAGAAAGATATTTGGACGAATGCTTGAAACCAAACAGAACAGTTCTTGGACTTCATTGACTACCATAGTAGGAAAAATTACTTGTTGAACACAGAGATATTTTGAAGAATGTAGGACGGTAAAAGGTTCTGGGGCACTTTGTTTTTTTTGGGTGAACTATCCCTTTAAAATGATGAAACCCTCTGAGTCTACAAGCAGTCTTACGTTTACATTTATGCATTTGGCAGATGCTTTTATGCAAAGCGACTTACATTGCATTATACTATACATTTGTTTCCGAGTATGTGCAATCCCTGGGATCAAACCCATGACATTTGCTAGCGCCATGCTTTAACCACTGAGCTACAGGAAAGCTTCACACTAAGTGTGTGTGTGTGTGTGTGTACTTACATGTCCAGTCCCCCAACACTCTGAGATGAATACCAAATGTTGCATTCTTCCCTGTTGGACACTAAAAACACACACAGAGCTTTAGGGTTTGTGGGTTTGTGTGATGTTCAAGTGTTCAGTCACGCACTCCACAGAACCAAACCCCTGGAGGCACTAACACTGTGACAAAAAATGACTGTGTGTGGAAAAAATGAAAATGATTCGCTGTGGAATGTGAAAGTGTCTTTTGGGGATTACTGCTCAGATCTGAATGCTTCTCAAACACTCCACACTTGTTTTCTTTAAGTACAGAGAGTTGATACAGAATGACATCATCTTCACTGCCCTCAGCCACGAGTGTGAAGACGTGTCCAGACGCTTCATGTTCTTCTGGAAAACTCCTCCTGATCAGTTCGGACGTCAAAATTATGATGCGCATTCAAACACGTGCATGAACGCACTGGGTATGTTTCTCATTTTTAAACACAGCAACTTCTAATATAACTAAACGCAACTAAATGACGATGCATTAGGTGAGTAACCCTTGTGAAAAATAAATATACTCAAATGTATTTGAAAGACATTTATTTCTTGCTAAGTATACTGCAAATACATTTAATTCTTATGTAAAAATACACTGCGATTGAATTTGCGCTAAATTGGTATACTTAAAGTCTGCTAAATTGGGACAACGAATTTTGTACTTGAGGTACACTTTAAATAGCTTTTAATAGATTTTATTTAAAAAATCATACAATCCTTATCAAAAGTGACATTAGAACACATTTGTATTAAAACACAGGCCTAATATTAGGAAATGTGCATTGTGTATGAGTAGTAATCCAAATACAATTTAATTATAATTTTATATTTAAATTGATGATCTGTTAGAGAAAAATGGCATTTTTGTTATGTAAATGAAAAAAAAAATGCTAATAATTTTATACCAATTATTCATCCAGAGTAAATAAATATATGTGCAAAACAATTGTAAGGGCGACTTCAACAATAAAATATTTAATTCAATTTTTGAAGTGTGTATAAAAGTGTCTAATGAATAAATATGCATAAATGTATAAACTAAATATATGAATTAAAACCAATGATGAATACCAATTTGCCATGTTATCTAGTTGACAGACCCCCCCAAAAAAGTCATTATTTTTGTAACAACAATAAACAATATTTCTGACACATTTACCGTGGTAAGTGTAAAGGGATGATTTTCAAATGAGGACACACTTGGACAGTTCAGCAGTATGTACTAAAGAAAAAAAGACAAACACAGACAAAATATTTTAACAAACTTGAAAAAAAAAATTGGGGCTGTTAAATCATTAATAACAATTAATCGCATCCAGAAAAAAAGTTTGTGTTTACATAATATATGTCTGTGTACTGTGCATATTAATTTTGTTTTTATAAAAACACAACATGCATATATTTAAGAAAATTATAAAATACAAAAATGTATAAACATTAAAAAATAATTTCAATTATTGGTAAATATAAATAAATACATGTAAATATTTCCTATATTTAGGGCTGTCAAAAGATTTATCACGATTAATCGCATCCAGAATAAAAGTTTGTGTTTACATAATATAGGTCTGTGTACTGTGCATATTAATTTTGTTTTTATAAAAACATAACATGCATATATTTAGGAAAATTATCAAATATACAAATAATTTCAATTATTGGTAAATATAAATAAATACATGTAAATATTTCATATAGGCCTAGGCTACATGTATGTGTTTGTATTAACAATATTAATATGCACAAACTTTTATTCTGAATGCGATTAATCGTTTGACAGCCCTAAAATAAATACAAAAAAAAGACAAAGGAGGGAGTTTACAGTTGAGAACTAGAATTAGAAAATGTTATTTTTGGATAAACCAATAAATGTAAACGTGTTGATCTATAATCACACGGCACACACGGCAACTAGCATGTCCTGTAAAAGTGGCGGCGCTCACCTGCCCGGGGCGGGGCTTAAAGCCGCTCTTCAGCATGCGCACTTCCAGGACGTCACAAGGATGACTGACAACAGAAATGATGGTAACAGGTTCAGCTGTGCTTCTAATGTAGCGATACAACCGCTCGGCACAGTACAGACAGAGAGGAGCCGAGACCCACAGCCACGTCTAAAACACACACATCAATAACAAGACATGTTTACACGATGATGAATATGAACACAAACACAATGAAATCATTCCTCACCTGAGGGAAATGGGTTTGGAAACGCGCCTCTTCTCGACAATCTGACCGGGCGTCCTTCTCTCCTGCTGCTCTGTGATTGGTCAGCGCATCTGAACTGAGGTTTGTGTGTGTGCAGCCGGGTGGGTGGGTCTCCACGTTTAACTGATACTTTAAAGCGCCCCTATTGGATAACGACGTGTCAATCATAACACAACAACTGGAAATAGCACTTTCGGTGTAATGTTTTCACTAAAAAGTTCGTCCATACTTGTGCTAATTTAGTTTAGTATTAGTAAAGTATACTTATAGTTAAGTGATTCTCAAAAAACGTAACACTAAAGAAAATTTGACTTATAGCGACAGAAAAGTCTAAATCTTTTGACGAATATATATACGTATAACGAAGTAATCCAAGTATAATGGGCTTGTAGCGGTGTTTACTCTAAACTATATTATAAAGTATCCATTCATAAACTAAAAGTAAGCCAATTTAGACACAATAGTAGTATTAAACTAGTACACTTAAAAGTATAATACTAGCACATTAATTGTAGTATACTTCCTAGATAATGTACACTTAAATATATTTATATACAAGTAAATGATGCTGAAGTATGCTTATTTTTTGTATGGGAATCTTTACAGCATACGGTTTAGGACTGATAATGTGTGAATTGGGATGCAACCATCACATAATAATAATTTTTCAGTTTAGTCACGTTTAACCAGTACAAACACAAAACACATTTCCTCTGATCTTTGTGTGTGTGTGTGTGTGTACACATACACTATGTTACTTTTATCTTATTATTATGTTTCTGCTAAAAATGTACATTTTATACATATTTGAATCGTTTATATTTCAGTCAATTTGTTTATTTACATATACGTTATTTTATATTACATTCTATATTTTATTTTTTACTTAGCACCTTATTTTAATTTCACTTAAAGAGAGAGAGAGAGAGAGAGAGAGAGAGAGAGAGAGAGAGAGAGAGAGAGAGAGAGAGAGAGAGAGAGAGTCGCTCACCCCACTACATGAAGCATCAGAATAAGGTAGAAAACAATGAAGAGATTGTGAGTGTACCAGAATATCTCATAGCTTGACACCCTAAAAAAAAACACAAATAAACACATGAAAGAAATAGAGAGACGTAGTGTGTTTAAAATCTCTTAGATTGAATGAGACACTAAACATTTAAATTACAGCAGGCAAACAGAGTGGACACCCCCATCAGCTACACATCAATCACAGAGGAAGGACCCCTCCAGGTCAGTAATTATGGTGCAGTGTGTGTGTGTGTGTGTGTGTGTGTGTGTGTTTAGATGAGACGGGGTCAGAATTAGGTTAAGTAGCACTTAAATGTATAGTTCACTTACTGTAAATACACAATTTTCTCATGCATTCATTTTTAAATGATTGAATTGGGTAGAACAGAGATAAATTTAATATGTGTGTGTCAGGGGGAAGGTTTTACCTAATGCTGTAAGACGACGCTGTAAACATCAAAAACAACACAATGACCAACAGGACACCAGTAACTCCAGGAACTACAAGAGATAAACCCCATCATGAGCTCTCGACATGACAGCAAACACACATTTATTATTACTATTGCATCACAAAATCCACATCAGTAACAGTCACCAATGGTGTTAAAATGGTTTTAAAGATGATCGATGTTCAAAGTTGTTTACCTGGTTGAGCAGTAACATCATAAAGTAACACAATTTTTAGCTTTAGGAAGTAAAGCAATATTGTAATGCATGACTTTTAAAAGTAACTTTGCCCAACAGTATCTCTGACCATCTACCCAAATAATCTATGACATCATGACAGAAGAGACACCGAATTGATATGAATATAAAAACAATGTGGAGCACCTGTGCTCAGGATGAGGATTCTGGGGTCCTGAGGAGACAAGAGACATCACACACTATTTCTGAGAAAACATCAAATCGTGACATGAAGGATTGTTTTTAGCAGTTTTTCCTCAAAGATTTTGAGATGGGGTGTGTGTGTGTGTGTGTGTGTGTGCGTGCGTGTGTGTGTGTGTGTGTGTGTGTGTGTGTTCACCTGTCCTTTGTATTGAGCCACATTCAGTTCAGGAAAATCTTCAGAATATCTAACAGAGAAATTGACCGTGTTTATGAGGTGAGCGCTCACATGGATCACTGCAGAATAAACAAACAAAAACATCACATAAACAACAATCACATCTGCTTTCACAACACACACACACACACGAAACCAGACAAACTGACAGCATAATGCAAGAATGTTTGGAAGATTTGTCTATTCAACAGTTCTCTCTCTCGCTGTGTGTGTGTGTGTGTGTGTCCTGAGGGTTTTCCCAGCTGGTTTGATCATGTTGTCTGGAACTCCCCCCTCACATTTCCTGTCTCATGCTATTGTGGTCTTGTTCTAATTACAAAGCTCTGAGGCATCCCATAACCACAACAACTATAACACACACACACACACACACACACACACACAGAGGCACACACACACACACACACACACACCTGACAGTCGACAACCCCAGCTGGTGTCCTAAAACTGTAATGCTAGACAGACTCCCCAGAGTGTGCCTGCATACATGCACACGCACGCACGGAGACGCGCACACACACACACACACGCACACACACGCACGCGCACACAGACAGACACACACACACACACACACAGAGGCGCACACACACACAGAGGCACACACACACACACACAGACGCACACACAGACATGCACACACACACAGAGGCACACACACACACACACACACACACACACACAGACGCACACACAGACATGCACACACACACAGAGACACACAGACATGCACACACACACAGAGGCACACACCCACACACACACACAGACACACAATCTGTCAATTGTCTGTGTGATGTGAAGTGTAACAGCTGTCTGTCTGCTCTCAAGTCATCTCGATCTCAGTCAAAACATCCACTAAACTTTCACTGACACACACACACACACACAGATATATTACACACACAAAAAAATCACAAATATTCTCAAGACAGAAAACTACAATCACATCAGCTGTTTCCTTCACACTGGATCTGATCTTGAGAACGAACACTTCTACACATAAATCAACTGTAATCGGTCATGTTAAGCGTCTGGTTAGATCTCAGTGTGGATCAGACTTCATAACAATAGTCAGACTCACAGATCAGTGTCTTACCTGAGAAGACACATATGGCGACTCCACAAGTCACGTGAAACATTTGACTCTTATCCAACAAGCGGCGGACATGTCGACTGGTCACCTGAGACAGAGAGAGAAGTCATATGCTATCATTTCAGGGTTTGAATTGAGAAGCACATGATGTGTGTGTATCTCACCCGCTGAGACCCCCGCAGTAACGTCAGTACTGATCTGCACATGGGCAACAGAACCAGACTGCAGTTCAAGTTTAACACAGACGCCGATGCTCGACTGATGCACAGACCCAACTGAGAACACACACACAAACATAAACATATAGGTGTGTGTGTGAGACTCTCTGATCCTTCTGTTTCCTGTGTAGAGGAGGGCGTGTGTGTACACGTCTGTACAACACCATACAACATTACTGCTTCAAGAGGGATTACTGTACTACACACACACACACACACAATGTGCAAAACCGGCACAACTTTATAATACCGCTGTGTGTGCGTCATCTGTCCAGAACATTACACAACATCTTTTGGCCAGATTCACACGGACATACTGTGTTCCTGCACATTAACATTAAAAGAACATCATAACAAACTCTGAACGTCCCGTCCTCCACACCAACAGAGAGACTGGAAAGAGTTCAACACACACACACAAACATCTATACTAAAACACACACACATGCTTCACTCAAAACACACATCAACTGTAAAACTATACATGCTTTTTGACGTTATGTCACTGTACAAAGCCAATGAAATGCACTTTAAACTCACACACACACACACACACACACACACACACACACACACACACACACACACTTCTTACCCCTAGCATCTTGTGTAGATAATAATACTGCGCTCCGCTGTAATACAGCATGAAGGTTCTCCAGAACAGAAAGACATTCACTCCAACCCAAACCATCTGTTCAAAACAACACAACACAACACAACACAACACAAGTGAATGGTTTCCATTACAAATCTCTTTATGTAGTGTGTTTGGGTCTTATTCCAGTAAGATGTAGCAGACACCATTAGACAAAACCAGCAGACACCATTAGATCCAGTAGTGTATTTCTAATGGTTTCTATTAAGTACACGAACACATCTCAATGAAGGCATCGGATTATTTTCATCTCACCATGATGAAGTGTTTGGGTCCTTCATTGGCCATCCAGCTCTTAAGCGCTAAAGTCATTGTTGGTTTCCCAGCTCGCTCGCTCTCTTTAACCGGCAACTTTTTCGCACTGACCGTACATCAGTCTCGATCATCACCGCTGGTTTTCACATTCATGATGTTGATCGTGTTCTTTCAGTTAATGTTCTGCCTCACGGACCCGAGCACGCCGGTCATGTTTCGGGTGTGACGCGCCTCCCCTGCGACGCAACAGCTTCCCGGATTTGGGAACGCGCGGTCTTGTGCATTCCGACCATAAACCAAGAGCACTAATAGACAATAAACATCTGTTGAGCACTTTAACACTAGACCTCCCGGAAATCTATAACTACGAGAATGGCCATTGCGGTCATTTTGACCGCTCACACTAGACTGTACTGAATGTTATTTTTACCACGCAATATTTACATTAAAAGCTTCTATTGAGATTATAGAACGAAGCTTTAAATGTCAGTTGTCATATATTATAATGTTATCACACTAAAAAACATAAAAATCCTCAACCACATCCCCAAATGCCAAGCGAACGCCGATGCGCCAAGCGAACGCGATGCGCCTCGGTCTGTGTCCGGCAGGCAGGAGAGCAAAGTTCTTCCACCGCAGTGAAAATGTTGTTTTTGAAAGTCTGAACGGCAACAAATATGGATTGATGCAGAATATTTGGTTAGATAAAAACATGTTGTGAATTTTTGAAATTATAACATATGTTTACTTTTTTAATATATTTTGACTTTTGGACTTTACAACGCTCAGAAGTTATTGGAAATATTTGGATCACGCTAATCGCACCACTGGAATCAAAATGTATGTGTTTTGTTAGGAAAGGTACTAATAATAATCAGGACACGAAATTGAAATTGTTACGAATGTAAAATGTATTAGTTCATCCACAACCACAGAACATATTGGCTAGCCTGCTCATTACAGATATTCAAAGGTGGCAGTATATCGCTTTTTGCTGACATTTTGAGGGTAAGATATGGCTTAGCTTAGCAATAACATATAACACCGCAAGATAATAGGTTTCTATAGGCAACAGTGGTGCGCATCTTCAATGGCGGGAAAGAGCGCTGAAATAATACAGTGTCTGTAATGCATACGGTCAATTTGACCGCTTTGGTAGTTTGAGGTAGAAATACTCAGAACTCGTATGTGTTTTGTAATTTTAATAAAATAACAATGTTAGAATGAAATATACACATATTTAAGAAAAGTCAAGGTACTGTAGTTATATGGGTTTTATTTCAACAAAGTTATTACATTGCAAATTTTAAAAACGGTCAAAATGACTGCCTTGGTAGTTCTAGTGTTAAAGCCTGAAAAAAGAAAAACGATAGAAATCGTCATTAGGATTTGATGGTTATGGTAGATGGGAGCGCTATTAAATTATACTGTAATCTCAAAACATAGCATTTTGTAAGCATTTTAACGGTAAACAGATGATGGATCATAATATTATTTGTAATAGAAACCATCCGAATTTGTATTGTTTTTAGCAGGGTATTCAAGTATACAAATTTTATAAAAACAATACAAAATAGCAGTCGAAATGCAATAACAAATGCGAAACATATGCATTTGTTTTTAACTAGAATTAAAGTTTGAAATAAAGGACCAGGCAGGTAAATTAAAGGTGGGCATTCTAATTGACATATTAAATATTAAATATTTAGGATGTATCTATATTTAGTTACATAGTTTTATTGATAAACACTAGAATAATCGAGATTAATCGCATTCAGAATGTGTTTACATAATATGTCTGTTTACTGTGCATATTCATTTTGTATTTATGAACACAAACACATACATGTAGGTCTATATTTAGATGTGTTCATTTATATTTACCAATAATTGAAATTATATTTAAATGTTTATTAATTTTTATATTTTTCTTAAATATATACATGTATGGGTTTGTTTTTATGAATACAAAATGTATATGCACAGTACACAGGCATATATTATGTAAACACAAACTTTTATTCTGGATGCGATTAATCGTTTGACACGTTAACTTACTTTTTGCATTTAAAAGGAAGCTCATTGGTCCTCACGGACTTTGGCGCCATCTAGTGGAAATCCAACATCGCAAAGTTTGGCGTCATTTCACAAAGCCAGTCTCAAATGCTTTGCACGATTGACAGTTTTTCTTGGGAAGCCTAAAACTAAGACAAAGGATCACACCACCCGCTCTTTCTCTCTAAATTAACTCCAAGTAAAACATCCCGTCGCATTCCTGAACTCCCCTCGCGCCCTGACGGATTCCTGCACTCCGGACAGCAGCTGTTCAAATAAGCATTTATCATCGGACATGAAATGTAACATTTTAAATAAACTATCATTTAAATTGAATGAACATGATAAACATACTTGGTAACCGTAACAGTATGACGAAACTCGTTTGGGAGAAAAGTTTTTAAAATGTGTGAGTATTGTCACTGCGCTCTTTTGTTCCTTTATAACAGCAGCCTGAGGTGTTTTGTCACCTGAACTGGACACCATTAGGTTCCTGCACTGGTCCTGCTGGTTTGACAATTCCCAAGGGAGGAATTTTTTCGGATGAACGGTGCATTTTAAAATGAACCGATTCGCCGAAGTGAATCATTCTTTACAACACACCATGACCCGCCCCCACTCTCTCTCTCTCTCTCTCTCTCTCTCTCTCTCTCTCTCTCTCTCTCATTCAGCAGTCAGTGTTGCTCGCATTCAAATGGGATCCGAGGATAAAATAGTGAGCTGGATCTGTCGGTTAATAGTCATTACAGCCTTTTTCTTGGTTGGATTTATTATAGGTGAGTTTTAATGTCATTATTATGCTTGTTTACACAATGTCCGTCTGTGCAACAACATTCTGGCACAAAGTTGCCAAGCCATTAAAACTTCACGATCAACATTTTGCATTGCTTATGGTCAGTGTCCACTCGCTTTTAGTTTGCTGTACTTGTGAGAGCCACATTTATTTGAAATGTCAAATATTGTGAAACATTACCCTCACTGGTTCAATATAGCGATGACACTTCCTCTTTTGTTTTGTACCTCTGTCATTTCTGTACACTTTTAAATAAAGATACCTTGAGCTATAAAGAACCTTCAACACCAAACCTTTCTGTAGCACATAAGACTACAGACTATAAAAGTTGTAAAAACTGAAGCTTTGTGTGAATATAAAATGTCATCACTGAACCATTCATACTGTTAATGTGCTTTTGTGGTTTACTCATGAAACCTGCCGCACTGCAAATATTGTTATTCTTGCGTGATAAAATCAGGAAAAGTGTTGGGATCGTTCCTGTGGTGGCACATTCAAGGTCCGATGATCCCTTGCTTGTCCAGATGCATTCCAGACGCACACATCTCTGCTCAATTGATCTTTAGATATATGCATTTATTTTGAATTATACAATGTACAGCAGTGTAGGAAGTTTCATGGATACAGATGAATGAACTGGAAAGGTAACGCAAATAAAACGATAAACTTTAAAAAAAAAAAATTAAAATAAGACTGGGAACATTTAGTTGGATAAAAATATGCACGCAGTTTGATCTTCTGATGTCCATGATTTCATTAAACATTATTTAACTGAGCTTTTTCAGACGTGGTTTGGCGTGACAGGCGTCCGTTTCTCATGTCCACAGGCTGGTTTGCTCGACCTAATGCCAATCACGGACAAACGTCTAAAAGTTTCCTGCGGGACTTCCTGGATGAGATGCAGGCAGAGAATATTAAGCAACATCTCAGGTGAAAACACTGCCCACCTGTCTGGATGTTTCCCTAATGCAAATGTTTTACGTTGTCTAGATTATGTGTGATAAACTTTTCACCCAAACAGAAAGTTTACACGACTGCCTCATCTAGCGGGCTCGCAGCAGAATCTCATCCTGGCGGAGCAGATTCGAGATGAATGGATGAAGTTTGGGCTGGACTCGGTGCAGCTTGTACCGTATGACGTTCTGCTGTCGTACCCCAACAAAACAAACCCCAATTACATCTCCATAGTGGACCACGTGGGCAATGAGGTGTGAACGGACGGTACAACCCTAAAAACATAACTTTTGCCATTAATATGTAGCACGTGTTAATATTAGCATTGTGATATTGGGTCGTATTGTCTCTCAGATCTTTAACACCTCTCTGGCGGAACCTGTTCCTGAAGGTTATGAAAACGTGAAAGATATCGTCCCTCCATATAGCGCTTTCTCTGCCAAAGGACAACCAGAGGTGATGCGTTTATATTATAACAATATTGATAAAGTTTCACCTCGAATCATTTCTTCTCCTCATGTGGTTGTAAATCTGTATGTGACTGTTGTTTCAGTGGAACACAAAAGAAGATATTTTGAGAAATGTGTCAGTGGTTTTGTGTTCATACAATGGAAGTCGATGGAGCTCAGTGTTGTTTGATGATCATCATTCTTCCAAATATCTTCTGTTGTGTTCTGCAGATGAAAGAAACTTGACATTAGGATGAATAAATGTCTTTATATAATGTGTTTTCCCAACTGTAGAGTGATCTGGTGTATGTAAATTATGGACGGACGGAGGATTTCTTTAAACTGAACAGAGAACTGGGGATTAACTGTACTGGAAAAATCGTCATCGCTAGATACGGAAAAATCTTCCGTGGAAACAAGGTGATGATGTTCACCAAACAAGAAAGATTCATGTGTTATAAGTTACGTGACGCTGAAAGATTCTGATGTAAATAATGCCATTTTTCTCAAACATGTTGTGTCGCAGGTGAAGAATGCGATGTTAGCCGGAGCGAACGGCATCATTCTGTACTCAGACCCTGCAGATTATTGTGCTGAGGGCGTAGAGCCGTACCCGAAAGGCTGGAATCTACCAGGAGGGGGCGCTCAGAGAGGAAACGTCCTTAATCTGAATGGAGCGGGAGACCCTCTCACACCCGGATACCCCGCTAAAGGTCTGCTGAGAGATTTTCAGCGTGAGAGTGTTGAATCTACATCAGTCTTCACCGTCTTGTGTCTGTCTTGTAGAATACACCTACAGATATCCGGCAGAGGATGGCGTGGGATTACCCAAGATTCCTGTCCATCCCATTGGCTATCATGATGCCATTCAACTGCTCAAGTGAGTTGAATCCAAGTCTAAAAATGTAAATGTAAAAAGTCTTTGATAGAATAATCCAACAATGCACACAAGCTCGACTCCTAACATTGTGCCGCTTTGGGTGAGGTGTGATGTTACTGTGATGTCACTTCCTGTAGGAATATGGGGGGATCCAATCCTCCTGATAACTGGAAGGGCGCCCTTAACGTCTCATACAGAATTGGACCAGGATTCACGTCTGGCTTCGAGCAAAAGTAAGAAAAACACAATTTTTACTTTAAATGGTTTCTTTCTACTAAATCTTATTTTGCTTCTATTGTGAGATGTTGCGCGATGCGACCCAGGACATTTATTAAAACGGTTAATGGGGTCGATTTTTATTTCCATGTTGCTTAAAGATAGTCACTGATCTAAACTTACACATTGAACCCAATTTACATCTAACCTTTAACCACTGCATCACGTGTGTGTGTGTGTGTGTGTGTGTGTGTGTGTGTGTGTGTGTGTGTGTGTGTGTGTACAACCCATGATCGCTATAATGAAGGGTTACATTTACTTTATAATCAACGCACATGCACATTGTCTCACTCCAGGTAAACATTAACTTATTTTCTTCATGATGTCAGCAGTAAAGAGCTGTTTGTTCACTAAACATTCTCATTAAGATGACACAACATTTGCAACACACACTAACACACACACACACACAACTTCTTTGCCTGTGTTGTTTTCTCTAATTCTGGAGGTCTGCCAGCGTATACAATGGCCCTGTGTTTTCACACACTCACACACACACACACACACACACACACACACACACACACACACACACACACACACATTATCTATCTTAATGAGCACATTCCATAGACTCTATTGTCTACACGGTTAGATATAAACACAATACCCGACTCTAATAGAAAACTAAAATTTTAAACTTTTTTGCATATTTACTACTATCATCTACTGCTCTTTTATTAATTTATTGGATAGTTTCGCTCATTTTTGGGTATACATTTGTCCTCAAAACATAGTTAAGCTATAGTGTAATGAAAAGTTGTTAAGAAGTTCATCTTTGATTTATTGGCGGCTTTGTTTTCATTTCAGTAAAGTGCGTATGAACGTCCACACCAATAATCAGGTGACCCGTATCTACAATGTGATTGGCTGGATGAGAGGAGCTGAGGAGCCAGGTGACATCACAATACTACACAACAACACTGATGTTATGTGGTGTGATGTCTAATTCTAGAATTGTGTGTGTGTGTGTGTGTGTGTGTTATCAGACAGGTACATCATTCTGGGCGGTCATCGGGATGCATGGGTGTTTGGAGGGATTGATCCCGTGTCAGGAGCTGCTGTGGTGCATGAGATTGTGAGAGCGGCTGGAAAACTCATGAGCAGAGGTGTGTGTCCACACACACACACACACACACACACACACACACACACACACACACACACATCTGTTTCTTGACTTCACTTTATTTCATTCTCTATTGAAATAATGCTTTAGCTGTGTGTGTTATTGAGGTTGGAGGCCGAGGAGAACAGTGATCTTTGCCAGCTGGGATGCAGAAGAGTTTGGTCTGCAGGGATCTACAGAGTGGGCAGAGGTACAAATGAATAAACTTTAATTTAATGCACAAAAACTAATGAAGTACTGAATGACTCTAAATGAATGAATTTGGTTGTGTTGTGTTGTGTTGTGTTGTGTTGTGTTGTAGGATAATGCCAGAATACTGCAGGAGAGAGCGGTCGCTTACATCAATGCAGACTCGGCCATTGAGGGTTAGTCACACACACACACACACACACACACACACACACACAGACACACACACAAACACACTCTCACACAAGCGCACACACACACAGACACACGCGCACACACGCACGCACACACAGACAGAGACACAGACACACTCGCACACACACACAGACACACACACAAACACACTCTCACACACGCGCACACACACACACACACACACACAGACAGAGACACAGACACACTCGCACACACACACAGACACACACACAAACACACTCTCACACACGCGCACACACACACACACAGACAGAGAGACACACTCGCACGCATACTCGCACGCACACACACACACACGCGCGCGCACACACACACACACAGACACACGCGCACACACGCACGCACACACAGACAGAGACACAGACACACTCGCAAACACAGACACACACACAAACACACTCTCACACACGCGCACACACACACACACACAGACAGAGAGACACACTCGCACGCATACTCACACGCACACACAGACAGAGACACAGACACACACACACACACAGACAGAGACACAGACACACGCGCACACACACACTCTCACACACACGCACACACACAGACACACGCGCACACACACACGCACACACAGACACAGACACACTCGCACACACAGACACACACACAAACACACACGCGCACACACACACACACAGACAGAGAGACACACTCGCACGCATACTCGCACGCACACACAGACAGAGACACACTCGCACACACACACACACAGAGACAGACAGACACACTCACACACACAGACACACTCGCACACAAACGCGCGTGCACACACACACGCAGACAGAGACACACACGCACACACATTCTCTCTCACACGCCCACACACACACTTGTGTTGAAGTTGCTTCTGATGTGTGTGTATGCAGGTATGTACACACTGAGGGTCGACTGCACCCCCTCTCTACACACTATTGTGTATGACATCACCAAGAAGGTCAGGCTTAAAAATGAATATATACAAATCTGTCAAATAATTGAAAGCAAGTGATTCATTTTTGGGCATCTAACACCACTCGAGTGTTTGTAAAGGTGCCGAGTCCAGAGGTCGGGGAGGAGAAAATGAGTTTATATGAGAGCTGGCACAAGAGAGACAACTGGACCGAACGAAACTTACCTCGGTTAGTGAGATATTTGTAGTATTCGTAAGATTGGATTCCTTTAAGATGCATGACGTTTCTATACGTGTGTGTGTAGGATCAGTAAACTGGGTTCTGGCAGTGATTTTGAAGCATATTTCATCAGATTGGGTATTGCGTCCGGAAGGGCAAGATACACCAAAAACAGCGTAAGCGTCTTTACAAACAGAATTCAGATATAAATAATGCTTCTTCATCCTCTTAGCAATAAATATACTACTGTACATTCAGATCTGTGTTGTTCTTCCTTTAGAAGACGGAGCGCTACAGCAGTTATCCCGTCTATCACAGCGTCTATGAGACCTATGAGATAGTGGAGCGTTTCTACGACCCCAGTTTCCGCCGGCTGGAGGCGGTGGCCCGCGTCAGGGCCGGACTCATCTTCAGTTTGGCCGACTCTGTGATTCTTCCTCTGAACTGTGAGGAATACGCCTCGTCTCTCAACGGATACGCCAACAGCATATACCAGCTGGCACAGAAGCACCCCGATGCCATGCAACAGTACCACGTGTCATTCGGTGAGACGTTAAACCTCGACCCATCCCGTATTAAAGCCTGCCGGTTTGTGTTTGGACGCAAAACTTTACTTCTGTCATCAGCTTCCTTTCTGTTTTTCTAGACTCTCTCTTCTCTGCGGTTGGGAACTTAACAGTCGCAGCACGAGATTTTCACCAGCGGTTAACTCATCTGGACGCCTCCGAGTACGAATGACACGTCAACACGCACAAGTTTCAGCGATTTAACTCAGAAGACTTGTTCTTACACCTGTTCTCTCTCTCTCTCAGTGTTCTGGCCGTGCGGATGGCAAACGATCAGCTCATGTTTTTAGAGAGAGCTTTCATTGACCCTCTGGGTCTACCTGGAAGGCCATTCTACAGGTAAAACACAGATCGTCATTCAAGACAAGCTCGAGCGCTTTAGATTTGCATTTTAGCAGTATTGGGAAGGTAACCCATAATGCATTGTCAAGCATATCTTGGCTTTTATTAAAATGAGACGTCAGTTGTAGATATATCGAGCGCAACTGTTCCAGACACGTCAAGACGTCTGCAATCACTCGACATTTCGTCGCTTACCGTTAAAACGAATCGTTGAATTTTTCAGGATGTCACATGCAACTTTGACGCACAACGTGCATCGATGAATATATGTCTGTGTGTAAGACTACAGCTGATGTCTGTTGCTTTCTCATCTGTTGCAGGCATATCATTTTTGCTCCCAGTAGTCACAATAAATACGCGGGCGAGTCTTTTCCCGGGATCTACGACGCTCTGTTTGACATTGAGAACGCAGGAGAGCCGCAGAAGTCCTGGGACGAGGTCAAGCGACAGATCAGCATCGCTGCCTTCACCGTCAACGCAGCGGCCGTGACCCTGATGCCTGTCGTCTGACCTTCAGCTCCTCGATATAAAAACCCAGTCTTTATGGAAAAAGACACATCATGCATTTTACATACGAGTAGTTTGACACATTCTGCACATTTTATAACTGACCAGACAAGGTTTGTGTTGATCTGATTCACATTCTTGTGTAAACGGTTCGATTTGAGTAATAAAATGTGTTTTTGACTGAGGCCCATGTAGCCAATTCACTGTTGACGATACCGTAATTAAGGGTGTTACTTTTCTCATCGCTGTTGAAGATGGACCAATCACTGACGACTGTGATCATTAAATTGACGTAAGGGAAGTTACTTACCGCAGCGCTGTTCAAATTGCACCAATCACAGTCATTCTGTTTATTCTTAGATTTAAACCCTATTTTTTAGTATACCAATATCTACAATAAAACAAAAATCGACCTGAAATTTTAATGTGGTTTAATGAAAGCTTTAGTCTGGGCCGTCACGCGCCACCTGCAGGAAGAACTGCGATAAACAGTTCATAAACAGAAACATGTTTGTACCTATTGTATGTCTTTCGTTATATGTTTAATGCTTTGGATATTGTATAAACGTGCAATCACGTCAATAAAGTACTTGAAACTTAAAACAGCAGTGAGCTCGGAGGCGCACGTGCGGCCCAATGCAGCCGACGCAGCACATGGCACGGACTCGTGAAACATCGTAAACTCGATGGCTACCAAACATTTGCTTTTATAACACTACTTAATAAAGTTATTACACGATAAATGTAATACTATAAAATTGTATATTATCATTTAATATTTTTTTTAATGAAAAAAAATCACTTCTACATGTCAGAATGGTTTAATGCACCTTTGTTCTACAACTTTACTTAAATGTATTGATTATATGAACCATATCAATTATCATTTGGCTTAGTATGCTGAGATCTTTATACCATGGCACTTTAAGTACGTAACCACCAGCGAAGTTACAACCACTGTTTAAATGTGACTTATGTTTGAATTATATAGAAAAAATATAAAAGAAAACAAATACTCTTATGTTTCTGGATTTGTAACCACAGAATTGAATTCTGGAGCATGCATTTAAAACAATGACAATTTCTAAACCTAAACAATATTTTGTTTTACAAACCTGCAAAAATAGCTCAGATTTAGCATTGCACATAACTCTACATTTCATTAATGTCTTCAAAAGCAAAGCCACGCTTTTAAATGAAGACAATTCATACTCATAAGGCAGGAACATGAATGCAATCACACATGCTGTGACTTCTCCATTAGTGCACATGTGTACACATACATGTACATAAAGACAGCATTATAAAGTCTGTTTAAACATTTGATTTTCACAATCGCTAGTGTCCAATGTCTGTTCATGTCAAGGACACGGCTCCTTGTTTTCGAGTGTTTTCGTTTGTTAAAAGATTGAAGAAAACACAACGTTAGATTGAACCCAAGAAGCTAGTTGAAATGTGAACGATACAAAGCAACGAAAGTAAAAAAATGACCCCCGTACATCTGACCTTCCTCCACTGAACACAAAATAAATACAAAGCAATACAAAAAGTGACTAAAAAACAGATCAGAGGCAAAATCTACCTTTTCATCTCTCATTCTTTCATATTACAAACAATGTCAGGTTTGATCTGACAGCACAAATGAGATTTAAAAGTTTATCAATGCATAACATCTTAGGTTTTGTTTCGTTCCTTACACACCCCTTCAAAAACACCACAGTCAAGTACAATGTGTAACACTGTTCTCTTATCTTCTCTCTCATCTCTCGTCTTTGCCTTCCTCTAGCTCAACCAGACACAATTCCAGATTCCTGCACCTCTCGGGATGAGCGTTTTCCCTGATCTTTTTATTGATGTATTTAACCACATCCTCCGTCCCTTTAGGTTTGGGATGGTTGTGCTGGAGCAGGTATCCACGCAGGTGGTCCTCGGTTCCTGGCGTCACCAGTCCAACCAGGAACCGCAGGAACAAGTCGAACTGTCCCCTCTGAGAGGCCAACGCGCGGTCGATCGCTGGGCGGTACAGGTCGATCATCGGCCGATCCTTGCTCATCATTTTTGTTAACAAGCTTTTGTTTGAGTCTATTACATTTTTGCTGTGTTTCCTGAACGTCACGTACGCATACATCGCTGCCATGAACTCCTGGATGGTGTAGTGCACGAACTTAAAGACCCACGTCTGCTGGTCGTCGCTCGTTCGCCTGACCTCGGTGGTGATTTCATCACGAGAGTGCAAATCCTCAAATGTCAGTTCAACGGAGAGCAAATCATTCACGATGAACTCGTCCCGTTCCTCCAGGAGCATACGATACGCCATCTTCCCCAGCCTCTCCAGGAATAGCTTGTCATCATCTCTCCACCTTTGCGACTCCATGTTAGATCCGCGGTACCTCTCAAACGACCTGTTCATCTGAATAATCATGTACTGCGAATAGAACGTCGTGATGGCAGGCAGACGTCCACCAAAAGTAGGATCCCGGAACCCACGCTCGAAGACGTAAGCCACCATCCAACTGAAGAGAGGAAGGTGGCAGATGATCTGGAGGGTTCTGGAACGCTTCACGTGGTCCCAAACTTTCCTACCGAGCTCTGGGTCCTTCGGGGTTCTCTTGGTGAAGTAGATTTCCTTCTGCTCATCCGTGAACCCTCTCAACTCCACAAACCTGCTGATGAATTTTGGGGGGATTTTGTGGGCAGCGGTCCTGTGGCTGGTGATCCAAACTCGGGCGTGAGGAAGCATGGTGCCTTTTATCAGACTGGTGATCAGAGCATCCACGGGGGCTTTCGTCGTCACGCTTGTAATGGCATCGTTGTTTTGGAAGTTAAGAGGATACACACAAAGATCCAGAGCGTCGATGATGAAGAGCGTCAAACAGTCTTTCTTCTCTATGAATCTGATGCCGTCCGCCTCTGGGAAAAACGTCTGCAGCATCTGTAGGAAGGTCTGATCGCCCTCTTTCCCGAGGTGTAACTCTTTCCCTGCCAGTGGGAACACAAACTGAAAATCCTGATTGGTTTTTCCCTCCTTCCAATCAACGATGAACTTGTTTACAGCCACTGTCAGTCCTGAAGCAGGAATTCCGGTCATCATGATTGTACGAACGTCGCTGGGGTCATTGGGGAGGGGCCGAAAGATGTCGCTAGCTCTGATTACGGTCTCCTGGATCGTGTTTGCTGTCCTGCGCACCTCATGTTCAGTGTTTACAGGATCCCCGTTGACTCTGATGACGGTCAGAGGTTCAGAGTAGACGTCGCTGATGAATCGCTGCTGACCCGGCCGGCAACAGCCTTCATACAGACAGTAAAATCGCCTGTCATGGGTCAATCTCAATTCATGCTGCAACAAAGCTGGAGAGAAACAAAAAGTATAATACGATTACTTTTTGATTCATATATAGACATGACATGACCGCTTCATTCTAGAAATAGTTTGTTTCGAATTTATGTACATAATTATTATTCTCGTGACGTGATAATATTTCACTTTATTCTGTGGAACAACGGATGAATTATGAAGAATATCCTGGATCACAAAACAAAACGAGGGCAGGGCCTGTCATGGTTCGAAATGCCAAAAAAGCCCCATAAAAATATCACAAAAGTGGTCGAGTATGAAAGATATTCTTCAGAGATTTACGGTTGTTTTCACGAACGAAAGGCATTTGTATTTGATCGAGTACATGACAACAGCTTGAACATTTTCAGGTTGGGTACCTCTTCTACAGGTCTTCTTCAGTGTGCTAGCGAGCTCATCCTTTTTGATGTTTTGGAGTGATCGTATAGCGAGATACAAAGCTTCTCCTCCCCCGCAGAGCTCGATCAGTTTATCTGCCAGATCCAGCACGTCAGTTAGATCGGCGATCGTCGAGTATTCAGCCTCAAATCTGTAATGGCCGCACAGAATTCGCTTAAAATAGGCCAGTTCAGCTGGTCTCAGCGGTCTGAGACTCTTCACCATGGCCTGAAAAAGACAAACAAATATAAATAAAAGACTGCAGGTTCTATTACATTATATGTTGAACGTATGTATTTTATTGGTAGTCACCGTTAAAAGATGTCTCAGGGTGAGTGACTGATGCTTGTGTTGAAACTGAAGACCAGCACCCTCCGGAGGAGGAGGCGGAGGCTCTACTTGCTCACTGAAGCCCAAATTTAAAACAATTTCATCATCATCATCACTCTTCTCCTTCTCTTTCTTCTCCTCCTCCTGCACCTCCATTGCACCGCCTTCGTTCGGTTCCTCCTGCATCTGTGTCTCACTAAACTCTGTTTGTCTCTCGCTCTGTGCTTCATCCGGTTCTCTCTCGATCCGAATGTTGCTCCGCACCTCAGACTGCTCTACCACTGTGTGCTCTTTGTCCACTCTGATCCTAATGACATCATCAAAAACAGTCTAAACATTCTGTTATGATAGAGAAAAATGTGAGCCAAAACCTTTAGGGTGAGCTATCACTTTAAGACCGGCTATGTGCATGCGATGTGCATGTAGTTACCTGTATTGGGCTGGAAATGTTTCTGTTCTGTTTCTGCTGGATTCGTGGTTCACAAACACTCCCTCTCTGTGTATGCTGGACCCATTTGTGTGTGTATGCTCGGTTATCGCTGTCTCTGGTGATTCTGAACGCTGCAGCGCTACCCTGTAAAACACACACTTGCATAAGTGACACATTGTATATTTATTAACATTGTACTGGGTAATGCAGTTTTGCATTTTGTGAACTGGCTTCCTTATTAACACTATTTAAATTCTTGATAAAACTCTTTTGTCTGACAAAAACGTTAATATCATGCAGAAATGAACTTTTAAAAATGGGAAGATTTCACAGAAGTTTTAATGTTATGGTGTATAGCAGCTTTACCCTGCAGTTCCCTGGATGACTTTGAACGCTGGTAATGGAGGATCATCAAAATCATCCATGTCTTCTGGCTCGTCACTCTTCATAGACCCATAACTGCTGGGTGGCCGGTCCATCATGATCCTTAAAAATAATGTTAAAATTAACGTTAAATCAAAAACAAAACCAACCATCCAATAACTATCATTTTAACGCACAATTACATCAGACCACTTTATCTTTCTAGATCAAGACATTTTTCAATTAACCCAAAGGAATTATCATTTGTAAAAATATGATCATAGCCATGTCTGTGGACGAATCTGAACAAGCCATGGAATAACAAGAGCAGAGTCTACTAAAGATCATGTGTCTTCATGCAGATTGTATATTTATGGAATAAGAGACTTGAAACAAACAGTGAGAATGATTTCTGATGAACAAAGTGGCTTGACATAGGATCAGTCAGATTAGGTTTCATATTTATAGCTGATGGTACAGTGAGAATCAAGCATTACATGATATATACCAGCCAACAAATCCTAAAACCAAGACTGAACACCAAAAATATAATATATTTTGTATACAATAATCATGTAATATTGTTATTTGTCCTCTAAAGTGCTTGTATGATTCATTAGCTGTGAAACAACAAATTTACTTCGCTTAAGAATAATCTGCCATATAATGTGACTGTATAATAATTTCATATGACATTAACAAAAGCTGTATTGTCTGGTTGTTTTTCTTTGTCCTTCCTATAATTTGCACTACTGACATATTTGTTCATTACTCGTCGTGCATGTTTTACTACTTTAACCTAAATCTAAGAAAAGCTGGTTTGGCAGGACTAGCACCAGGATACTGTAAATACACTTACCCCTCCACTTCAGTATCAATATCTTCTCCCATATTACTCATGATGAAGTTTTAATAATCCTTAAAAATGTATCAGTCAGACTTCAACACGGTTCCTGTCACAGAAAATAACATAAAAAATATCGGTTAGTCACACCAACAGTCCAATAAGGAAATTATTGTTCGCCATGTTTCGATAAATCAGAGTGAAGTAACGTCAAATAATAATTACCCAAATAATTTACAACCCACTCCGGCGATCATATATATATATATATATATATATATATATATCTTTAAAAAGTTTTTTAATGTATGTTTTAACACTCGTCGCAAGACTTTTCTGCTGTCAGGCAGACCGGAACCGCCTCAGCGTATCAGTCACAGCAATTTACGTAAGACTAAAAAAACACAGAGAACACGAAATATTTATTTTTAAAATACGTTGGTTGTTTTACGTACATTTACATGTAAACAATCATTAAAAATTATATTAACGGTTATTCTACATCGTCACGATGAATTACATAACAATTTAAATAAATTGTAATCAGGCACTGAATCGGGCAGCCCTCAAAAGTCTTTCAGCCAATGAAACAATCGCACCGGGGTCCCGACACTCTTCATGTGACTGCACTTCCCGTCATACGCCCGTGACGCAATTTTACTTTCACTTTCGTGAGAATCAGCTGACGAACGTCGATCCCGAGTTTGATCGTCGTTTGCGGCATAAGGTGAAGCGGGAAATGTCCAGCACAGCCATGAAGAAGAAGGTGCTGTTGATGGGGAAAAGCGGCTCGGGAAAGACGAGCATGAGGTCGATCATCTTCGCGAATTACATCGCCAGAGACACCCGTCGTCTCGGAGCCACAATAGACGTCGAGCACTCTCACGTGAGATTCCTGGGCAACCTGGTGCTAAACCTGTGGGACTGCGGAGGCCAGGACACGTTCATGGAAAACTACTTCACGAGCCAGCGGGACAACATCTTCCGCAACGTGGAGGTGCTGATCTACGTGTTCGACGTTGAGAGCCGTGAGCTGGAGAAAGACATGCACTACTACCAGTCGTGCTTGGAAGCCATCTTGCAGAACTCGCCAGATGCCAAGATCTTCTGTCTCGTGCACAAGATGGATCTGGTCCAGGAGGATCAACGAGATCTGATATTTAAAGAGCGCGAGGAGGACTTGAAGAGACTGTCCCGTCCGCTTGCGTGCACCTGCTTCCGGACGTCCATCTGGGACGAGACGCTGTATAAAGCCTGGTCCAGCATTGTTTACCAACTCATCCCTAACGTGCAACAGCTCGAGTGCAACTTGCGCAACTTTGCGCAGATTATCGAAGCGGATGAGGTGTTGCTTTTCGAAAGAGCCACTTTCCTGGTGATCTCTCATTATCAGTGTAAAGAGCAGCGCGACGCTCATCGCTTCGAGAAGATCAGTAACATCATCAAGCAGTTCAAGCTCAGCTGCAGTAAGTTGGCAGCATCTTTCCAGAGCATGGAAGTGCGCAATTCGAACTTTGCAGCATTTATTGACGTGTTTACATCTAACACCTACGTCATGGTGATCATGTCTGACCCGTCGATACCTTCCGCCGCCACTCTCATCAACATCAGGAACGCCAGGAGGCATTTTGAGAAGCTGGAACGGGTGGACGGGCCGAAACACAGTCTGCATATGCGCATGCGCTAGACGCGCGCACTACACTTTGTCAAGTGTTTTCTTTTCAATTAATGTAAAATTGTGGTCCTATTGTCTTTTACAGTATGAGTTGTGCCATACAGTCACATGCAAGTTACAAACGTCAGAAAGTATGAAATATTGTTTGCACGTTTCCTTTATACATACTCCGATATCTTTAAACATTATTGTAGCGTGTTGTAATTTCTTTGCAGAGGTTTAAAACCTGATTAAGCAATGACTGCTTCCACTTTAACGAAGTTTAGTAAATGACTGTTTAGTAAATTCAAGTTCTGATGGAAATTATTTTTGCATCCAGGTCTTTGTAGAGGATGCCTGAAAAAATAAATATTATACATTTGATGTGTATTGTTTAATTGCATAAGTGCACCAAACAATTACTTGATCAATAAAGTAATAGCCCACCATATGTCTGTACATATTGCATTATGTATATATTGAATATATTATGTTAGCTATGCATTCTATATAGTAGTATTCCATGCAGTACAAAGATATTTAGTTTTCACACAAACGCAATGATGCATTTGTATAATTATATTAAAGTATGTGGACCAGTGTGTGATAAGTGCCTGGAAAATGCTTACGGAAGTCAACGCACAAGATTTAAGAAAGAAAAAACACACCCAATATGTAAATCCAATTTAAGATGCCATCCCCCTACACGCGTAATAACAGCAGGTTATTTTATTTACACATTTGTTTGATGGTTAAAAGAAAAGTGACCTCCAGATGAAAGACCTGAATACGAAAATGTACAAAACGGTTTTATTTCGAATGAAATAATACATTTAAAATAACTACACTTATAAAAAGGTTACAGAAAATAAACAAGGGAGAAATGGTCATCAATTCATTGTGGACATCTGTGAAAACAGAAATTTGTGTCATAAAAAGTTGCCTTCATCACTGACTTGAAAAAGTGTGAAAATATAAATACAAGAGACATTTTAGTGAGGTGCTGCGATTGCAACACCAAACATGAGCACAGAGATGGATGAGAAACACCCAGAGCCCAATGTTCGAGTTTATGTTGGGGTGTGATAAGAAAATGTAAAAAAAAAAAACGTTTGCTTACTGCTGGTATAGTATAGTACAGTGGCTTATGTGTGACTGATTCATTAGTAAAGAAAATTAAGTCTCTAACAGACACGTGTCAGGCTTATTTTACCTTCTTGACACTGGAGGATCTGAGAGGCTTGTTGTGTGGAGTCCTTCTCACTGCTGAGACTCGAGGAGATCGGCTGTTAGCAGCACCGACCGTCGAGCGCAGGACACGGCTGGAGACGGTAGCAGATTTGCAAGTGTCCCTACAGATCTTACCACGATGAAGCAAACTGCCATCACTGTTGGCTTGTGGAGCATTAGGAATAGTGAACATCACAGACTGCCTTTGCTTAGCCTAGCGATGAAAGAGTAAGACGAGTTATTTCTTAAAATGAGTGCATTTTTTAAAATAGTTTGTTTATAGTAAAAAAAGTATTAGCACATCTTTTCTGTGTGTATGTTGTCAGTGAAATAAATATTTAATGTTGTTTCTCTATAACACGCATACACCAGCACACTCACCTGCGAGGTCAGATGGGTTTTCTTACTGCTAGCATTTCTGCCTTTAGTTGTCGTCTGAGAGAAGCAGCTTGTCAGATCCTTCACCTATGAAAACAGTATCATCCACAATCCACCAGATACAAGAATTCAAAGCATTATGATGGCAAAAATAAGTCAACAAATTAACTATTGAGTTTGTTTTCTGTCAGGCATTCGGTTTCTTCGTCCTGTCATACCTCAGATGTGGCGGTCCGCCAGAATCCCGGGCATTTACGAGGACGTGGGCTTCGTGTGTGTTGTGATGCATGCAGATGTGAAGCGGCACGTTGAATGGTCTCTCGAGGGTCACCCATCCGCATGTCATCATCCGTTAATGTGAAAGAAGGAAGTCCACTATTGGGCTTTAGAAGACCATGAGATTATACCAATGGTTATAAAGACACATTTGTGCAATAAATCTTCACATTCTTTTATCATAACACATTTCTGAGGTTTGGCCATGAGTTTAAATTTCCCCCATCAATAGTAGCAGCATCTGATAGAGGAAAGAGACATGTGTATCTATGTCAGCTAACTTTTCATACCCTGGACTCCAGCGGGTAGCTGCTCTTCAGATGAGGCAGACAAGCTTTGTTTCGTGACTGCAGTTCAGCGATGCGCATCCAGTCATCAGCAGTGTTTTCTGGTTCTTTCTCTGCCAGACAGATACAGGATTTCAATCTATAATACTGCACAATTATCTTTTCAATAATGTGCTACATAAAATGTCACTGAGTTTAACTTAAGGCAAGGAAATTTAAACTGCATTTCTGCACCTTGATGTTGATTTGTTTTAGATGAAGTTAATGGGGCATCATTTTCCCCGAAGATGTTGGTAGAGACGGGTTTATAACGCTGGGCAGGGTGCAAGCTAAAGAACAATTCCTCCGCTTCAACACCTGGTGTCTTTAAAACAACAATCATGACATTTACAAATAAACACTTAAACGAAAAGAGGTAACCTTTACAAATCCTTAAGTTCATTTAATTATTAGTTCTAGTATATTTTAAGTATACTTTATGTAAGAAGCATACAAATATCAATGTACTAGTAGTATTTTTAGTGCACTTTTAAGTATACTTAATGTTCTTCAACTTAAAAAAAAAAAAAAGTATACTACTAGCACACTTACAAAAAATATTTTGTATGGGAAGGAATGCAGAATAAGATGCTGTGATCGGCTATAAAAGATTTCCCTACATCAACAAAGCATAGAATGCTAATACAGATCCCAGTGAATGTAAAATTAACATGCTAAGCGCAACAGATGTGTGTATCCCAGCATGCTCCACCTCAGTCATTATCATGTTAAACTGATTCATTGCTCAGAACAACCTACCTGCGGCGTCCTGTTATCACCTGACGCTGCCCATCGGCTGATAAAGAAAAAAACTGCAGGTTACATCAAAATTTTCAGTGATCCGTTACAGATTTCTGGAGTTACCTGTCAGCATTGAACTCCGACTCTGAGCTGTCACGGCTGGTGTCCTGCCATGTCTCTGTGACTCTGAGTAGGTGAAAGTCATCACTCATCTTCTCTCGTAGACGCCTGTTAGAAAAGTTCACCTGAAACACACAGTTACACCTGAAACTCGGAAGAAGACTACAAGATATACAATTATTAGCTGCAAACTAACTTGAGTCTCCAAGCGTTTGACTTTGGTTCTCTTCTGGTCTCGTTCCATGTGAGCCAGCGTCAGTTCTGTCTCCAAAGCTTTGATTTCTCGTCTGCGGGCATCTAGAGAGTTCTCAAGAGACTTGTTTATCTCCCGAGCCTCCCCCAGCTGCTGTTTGTTATCGCTGTAATGCCGCATTTTCTCCGACATCACCTTCAGCTTCTCCAGAAGCTCCTTACACTGCTGCTCCCATTTTCTGGCGATATTTTTAAGAGCGAGGATAGAGTCACTTTGTTTTTCCACCTTCAGCTCCAGTTTGGCTTGAAGCCTCTCTTGACGCTTCGTCTCATCCTGAAAAAAACTCTCTCTCTCTGACGCAAGAGAGGACACCTCTAGGATTTTGGCCTGAAGTTCACTCACCTTGCGTTTTAACGCTTGCGTCTCAAGCTCCTGAGATGTTTTTCTCAGGGTTTCTTGATGGCAAAGCTCTTGTTGAAGCAAGAGGAGTTCGGATTTTTTTTGTGCAGACGTAGCCGTCGCTTCAGCTAACTGGTTTTGAAGAGACGTCATGTTTTGCTCCATCACTTTGTGTTCGGCCTCTAAAACGTTAAACTCCTGTCGTTTCTGCAGTTTGTTTTCATTGTAGTGACAGATCTGCTCTTTCAGACATGTTACTTCAGCTGACAGCACCAACACTTCCTCCTGTTTCTTTGATGCAGTCGAAGCAGAACAGCAAAGCTCTTGCTGAAGTTTCTGAACAGTGTCCTCGTGGTCTTTACAAATAGATTTGATCGTTTCGTTTATTTCAACATTTTGTTCCTTCACAACCTTCAGCTCATGGTCTAAAGAGTCACACTCTTTCTTCAGATGTGCATTTTCATCATCCTTCAGGGATATTTGCTCTGTCAGTTCCAGGATTTGGGTTTGGAGGCTCTCAATTTTGGTCAATGCCTGACAACAAAATTCATATCATTTTCAGAATTATTTGAGTTTCATTCTGACCAAATTGTTATTTAGGAACAGAAGAGAACGTCTTGCCTCCAAACTGGGTCCCAAAACCTCTCCGCTCTCCTGAGATTTAGCTTTCTGAAGTTCATCCTCCAGAACAGAAATCTTTCCCTGAAGTATCTGAACGTGCTCACTCAGGACCTCCTGCACATAGATAACACGAGAAATAGACATTTACATAAACAGACAGTAGATCCTTTTATCCAAAGTTACAGATGTGTGTTCCCAGGTGATCAAACCCATGACCTTCAGCTGTTTTCCTGTAGCTCAGTGGTTCGAGCATGGCGCTAGCAACGCCAAGGTCATGGGATCGATCCCAGAGATTGCACAATGTATAATGCAATATAAGTCACTTTGGATAAAATGTAACTGTACAGGAACACTGACAAACATAAAAAAATTAACATTGGCTTTACACAAGTATAAAAATGATTCACCCTGTGTGTTGTGGCCTCATTCAGCTCTTTCTCCAGAAACTCTCTCGTGTCCTTCCATACAGACTGTGACATTTCATGAGCCAGTGTGACTTTAGCAATCTCCTCCTCGGCTCTTGTCAGATGGGCGAAAGCATTTCGCACCTGACGGGACCAGAAACAGATGATTTGACTGAATCTAAACGAAGTTTCAAGCAGGACAACAGAAAATAAAACAGAATCTCACCCGAGAAGCAAGAGTCACATTCTTCTCAGTCAGCTCATCGACCTTCTTCTCTTTCTGAGAGCTGCTGGTTTTGAGATCTTGACATTGTTTTACAACTTCACGCACTCTTTGGAGTAGACTGTTGAACATATGAAGAACTTCAGTTTTGCACATTCTTTACATACAGAATTCTTTAAATTCAACTCCAGTAACTCAAACTTAAGGTCTCACCTGTCATTCTTTTCCTGGAGTTCCAGCACTATGGCATTATGGTCCGTCTCCATTTCTCCTGTTTTTTGCAGAAGACGATCAAGCCTGTGCTGCAGCTGAGAGATCAAACCCTCTGAAGATTCAACATTCAATACATTTAACCACTGTCAGGCTAACATGGTTGAGTAAATGCAATGGACATTACAGAAAAACAAAACAATGGTACCTACATAAATGAATGAACTAATTTCAGGGCCACAACAACTAAAATCTAATTTCAATAGAATGGAAACTAGTGTGCCGACAAATGGACAACATCCCAGTAGGTAAACTTCCGATAAATACCAAAAATTGCTTCGATCATGTAGTTTGATTTTTGTTCGATCAAGTGAAAAGCTATTAGCAAACATTTAAATGTCTAGCATATACATTCACAAATTATATTTGTATCTATCGAATAGCAATGACTTGCTTTTCCAACAAAACATAGGAAGTAAAATTGGATTTTGTTTAAAGAGTAAATAGCATCTGTTTATTAAGGGTCTACTTTGGTTTATGGAGTGTCCAACAACAGGTTTATGTACATACATGGTGTAAAAACACTATTATTTCGTAATAATAAGCCGTTTTATATCCTTACTTGACTGACTCTTAAATGATTCGTTCCGCGATTCATCGGTCTAATCTACGCCTTTCCGCTAGAGTAGTCTGATGTGATTGGTCAGATGGTCTAGTCTGCTGTGATTGGTTTAGCGCGTGTGTTCAAGTTTTCGCGAGCAGACGGGGATTATTTCTATTGACGTAGCTACACTGCGGTTAAAGACTCGGACGGGTCACGACTTGTTCGTGTGATTCAGGGTCGACTCCCATTTTTACAAGCTAATAACTTTGTTATTCGTTCACCTTCGGATTTACAACTTTGGCAGACTGCTTACTTTCAGACGCGGCAACATTACACAATGCATGAAATGTAATGTTTATGATCTTGTGGAATGTACTCTTTAAACTTCAAATAGAACAAGAAAATAAACTGCATCATCAAAAATGACAGGTAGTCGTGTATGATGTACCTTTTTCTGAGATCATGCTTATCTGATTGGCCAATTCTTTCTCTAGTTCGTCTCTCACGTCACCCTCACGTGCTAGTTCTTTCCGAAGCCTTTCCATCTGGAAATGTGGTGTGCTCATTGTGTCCTGCACCGGAGAGCTGGAGATCACAGATGTACGAGCAATATTTAGTCATTTAGAAGATACTGGGTATATTTCACAAGACTAAAGCATCAGGCTAGCAGAGGCTCATGGCTGGTTTTAAAGTGACCCCACATGGATTAAACTGGCTAATGATCTAAAGATCTGATAACTGTAGTGGACACTATGCATCAGGTTTAAATTAAAGATTGTTACACACAGTAAGCAAGACCAGGAACACACCTGACTGAGGTGCAGGCCACTGTCAACAGTCTTTGAAACTGAACCCTGCGAGAGACGAAGAACCGAGGCTCATCACTGAAATAAAACGGCGAGTCGATACTGCTTTCACTGCTGGAGGATACATTTAAAATGGCTACACATAGACAGAGAGACATAGATGAACAGACACGCAAAAATAAAATCCATTCCTGCAGTTCACTCAAAAACATGGCCGGATTATTTATTAAATTCTCAATGGCATCGTAAATAATGGAAATCTCTATCAGCAACTTACAGTGTTTGGTAAGAAATGGGTCTAGGCCTTCATCTAAAGACACACCATCTGCATCGTCTTTAACAAAACGAAACATGGATGCCATCATCAGCTGACAAACAACAGAGAGAGATTCTGTCACCAAAGTGTCACAGAAAGCAAGTCCTTCATCATAGATGATCGCTCACTCACCTCAGTCTTCACATCTAAGTCAGGTACCAAGTTGTTTTCTTTAAAACCACAATAACAGAGCACAAGAAGTACCTGCGCGCACACACATCAAGTATAAACACAGAATATACACAGACAAACACATCCAGACAAAAACATATGTGTGACAGGTTTCTCTTATAATGATAAAGATACAAACACACACCTTGGCGAGCTGAAGCTCCAAGTCAATTTCTTGACTGATCTTGTGTGAGATGAAGGAACTTTGTCTTCTACTGAAGTTAAAGTCATCTGCAGATGTGAGATTATATTCAAGGTAAGCAGAGGTTTACGATCTGAAAGCAAAACGTTGTTTCCTACATGATTGTGTGGAACCATCGCACAGAGTACCCAAGCACTTTACAGGCTCTGTCGGTAGGATCCAGCATCACTCTGTGTGGCGTCCAGGACTACAGCACTGCTCGGCTCGGCAGCCACATTTGGACAAACCACAGTTTGCTTTCATTGTTTTTGATGTTTGTCTGAAATTCACATGTGAATTGATTTTCATGAACACCTGGGATTGAACATGCAACCTTTGTGTCAGCAGCCCAGCCTCTTTAACCACTGAGCCACAGGAGATCTTACAGTCAGTATATTCATTTTGAGTGGAACAAAAAAAGGTGAATTTCAATAAATATCTTTGAACTCTTTCTTTAACTAGATGTTTATGACTTCAAACTCACCCTGCAGTATGTTGATGATGGTTTCAATCGTCTCAGAGAACGGTGGCACAAATATGGTGTCACGGGGCACTTTTCCCTGTCTAGATTTCCAACACAACACATAAAACCAACACAAACAATATAACACATGTCTGAGGTCTTAAACTACGAGCAACAAAATCCCAGCTCACACTTTGTAAGTGAACCTCCGGAGTTGATGGCCATCCTTCATATGAATGATTTTCCTAACAGGCTTCTCTGGACACACACTGTTTATCTGTCAAAATAAACACTGGTTATGTAAAACATTATGTGATGGATCAAAAGAGAAGTGACTTACCCACGACAACAGTGCTGCCTCCTTCCCTTTACTCAACTCCATACCTGACCCTGAAAACAATTTACTGCATTATCACACACACGTATTATGTTTTGTTTGAGGCTTATTTTGCAAATCAAAAATGTTAAAATACTGCTTCACTAAATGAACAAATGAAACATGACAGGGACATTTATGTGAACCGATAACAACACACAGTAAGTGTGTATGAACACATTTATATAAATGTTCATATAACAGGTAAAAAAGACAGGTACGCTGTCATTGTCTGGCAAAGAGATATTCAGACTCTTATATAATTAATTTGTTTTACACAAATATGTATAAAGCATTAGATATGTGTTTTGAAGCACGCCCATTCAAGTTTTGCTTAACGTCACCAGGACGTTAAAAATAATGCCACAATAAAATAACGACAACAATACATAAATGCGGAGATGAGATTTTGAATGATTAATGCATGTTTCTGAAATCCCAATACATTTTTACGATAATATTAACACTTACCACACACAAGTAAAATAGTTTGTCAGATCGCTTACTAGTCTTTTATATTTGATGACGCAATATCCTGCTATCGCTTCTTAGTGGCTGTTGTAAATTAAGCAGCCAATAGAAACGTTGCCTTGTAGCCAATTAAATCATAGACGCCGCATTGAGCGCTACGAGCAGTGGCTGCGATGGGTCAACGACGACGCCATATTGGAACAGGAACGATTGCGCTTTAACATACACTGAAGTGAATGGAGACCGCCACCTTTTCCGAATAAAACCACAATAACTTTCACATTTCCCTAACCAATTTCTTTTATATTATCAATAGTTAGACTTAAAATGATTAATTGTCAAAGAATTACCTCAAGCTTGTCAAGCACCAATTTGCTTATAACTGTGGACACGTTTCTATTGTAAAATATTTCTGAAAGAGACTGTACATTTTAGACGTGTATCTGTTAAAACAGATAGACTAAACCCACAAATCGTCACAATGATAAAAAAAGCACAAGATTTGTAAACATCAGGGTATTGTATTATAATAGTAATCTGGTTTCAGTGTTGTGTTAATGCAGGGTACAGGTACAAAATATACAAATATTATAAATATTTATATTTTCAACTTTCAATAGAGGAGTCTGTTCATTTGAAATCGCTTTTATTTAGCAATAGCTGAGAACCTTATCAGCACATCTGACATAAGACTTTATTATCAGAAGACAAGAAATACATTTAAATATTATACAAACAGAACCGTGAAACAAACAGGGCAAGAGTCAATAAGCTGCCTGCATACCATCATTGAAAACATTTATCTAAAATGTACAGAAACCAAGAAGGAAAGTGAATAATTTGCTTTAAAACTCCGATGAAAGGATGACGATTCTGGGTGGAATCTTCAATTTACACCTTCATCCTGAATTTCATCTGTGGAGAAAGAAAAAGGAAGATTTTTCAGTAAAAGAACTACTAGATACTACACTATAAACATGAGATGATCCATAAGGAACAAAGAATGATGAAGACATCATCATCGGCAGGTGAGATGATAGGAGACCCAGCAAGAACTGACCCTGCGCAATTCCCTCACCAAACATATTCTGTACTTACAACCACAAGCCACCAGGGGAGCTGAAACAGGTGGATAGTGAACTAAGCCCACAAGACAGATCAGAGACACCCAGAGATAACATAACTACTCCATTAAACAACAGATACATACAGTTAAATATGAATTTGTTCACTGGAGAAGTTCACTGTGAACACACAGAGCAAATACTTCAATATACACCTGACATTTTTAACCTTATCTGACATGAACTACCTGCTCCCATTAGATGTTCACATCAAAATGCTTTTGTACCTTTTTGGCGTTGGAGGATTTGGGAGACCTGTTGCGAGGTGATTTCCTCGAGTCCAGAGGAGACTTGCCGTTAACGGCGTTGGCAGCGGAGCGCAGGGCCCGACTTGCCACGCCGGGAGATTTGCGGGCACTGTTACGCAGCTTGTTGAGGCCTCTCTGCAGCCTGCTGTCACCACGACTGTTGTTCTTTGGAGTGTTTACCACGGTAAACATGAGAGATTGCCTTCGCTCAGCCTAGAGATAAAGAGGTGACAGAAATACTTACATTTATACATTTAGCAGACACTTAGATCCAAAAAGAATTTAAGTGCTTTCACTTGCTACAGACTAACCTAGTAGTAAACCTTAAATAAAAGATGACATACCGGAGAGTTCGGAGGTCTGTTTTGACTGTTTGTGTGCCAGCCTTTAGGTGTCATTGGTCGTGGGAAGCAGCTTGCCAACTTCTTCGCCTGCGGAAACAACTTTATCGGTGAATCCAAAGAAAATCGCAATACTGCCACCAAATCAACACAAACAAACAACCCTCAAAATAAGTTTTTAATATGACATGACTAAAGAAATCATGTACCTCAGGTGTGTCAGGCCCCTGCAGTTGGGATCCCTGGCGTTTGGGAGCCAATGGGCTGCGTGTGTTCTCTGATGCACGCACATGCGAAGTGGTTTTCGTGAGCTGCGCGGCCCGGTGAGTGCCAGTGCTGGATCTGATTTGACCCGGTAACATGGTGGCGCGTTGAGTCTGGGATTGTGCATGGCTCTGATTTGAACTCGCTCCAACCGCCAGAGAGAAGCGGCGAGAGTTTAATGATTCCAGAATCTGTCCCGGAATCATAGACGCACGTCGAATCGTCTCGTCTGGGTCACCCATCCGCAGGTCATCGTCTGTTATGGTGAACGAGGGGAGTCCTAGACTGGGCTACAGAGGCATTTAATTTAAATTTCATACAAACAGGATGAGACAACAAAGGAAAGAGAAACCCAGATGAGTTCATATGTCAGCTAACTCTTCATACCCTGGACTCCAGCGGGTAGCTGCTCTTCAGATGAGGCAGACAAGCTTTGTTCCTCGTCTGCAGTTCAGCGATGCGCATCCAGTCATCCGGAGCGTGCTCGGGTTCATTCTCTGCTCCGATGCAGAACGTACTGGTGGCTACACAACACAAATACACAGAAGTCACCTTGACGTGTTGTAACGAACTCACATGATGTAAGTAAAGCCAGTCCAATGACCAGCTAACTTGATGCAAAATGTCACCTCTTGCTGGGCCAGCGGTGTGTATGGCGCTTCTGCGATATCCAGGCAAACTCTGAAGTTTCTCTGTTTTTGATAAAGCACCACCATCTGAGAAGTCCAGTGAGAGAGGCCGTGAGTGTTGTACCGCCAGGTTGGGTTGAGATTGGGCAGAGTGCAGACTAGAAAATGACTCCTCTCCATCACCTGTCTTTTAAACAAGAAGTTTTTTATTCCTCATTCTAACTAACACGATATGAAGATCCGTTTGGATATGCATGACACATACATATGCGTTATGCATAAATGGCAAACATCATTACCAATATTGTTTAATCAAGGTTGAGATGGTGAGTCTAAAACTGGTGTATCCTTACCTTAGCCATGGTGATGTTGATAACCTGTGTAGTACGACGCCTGCGAGCCGAGGCCGTGAGTTTCTTGGCAGAGTCGACCACGAGATCACCGAATGAAGTGATGCTCATCTCCAGCTTGCGTTCGTTGGCATCTTTGTATTTTCTCTTGTTGCCTTGTTGACTCATTGGTGTAAAATATAGAGTCTCGAGGGATTCGGCCCCCAACGCACGGCGTTTAGCAGCCAGACGCTCCGAGCTACGGACCAACGGAGTGCTGGACTCACCTGGCATTGCCGAATGACTGCAAAAGTGTGGTGAAAAGAAGATATGGCATGAGCTACACCCTGAAGAAATATCTACAGGGTACAGGTAGATTTGGTTTGTCTGGTTACCTGTTAGAGTTGAGCGAATCGTTCAGTTCCAGCTCCAAGCTGTCTGTGCTGGTGTCCTGCCGTGTCTCTGGGACTCTGTGTCTCACATCTTCAATATTATCGTTCATTTTCTTTTGCTCTCGCAGTTGCCTGTTAGCAAAGTCCACCTGAAGAAAACAAAGATCAAAACATGAGACTACTAGGCAATAGTAATGAAGAACTCTAAAGTCTGTTTTACATGACGTCATATGGAGCTCTTGGACCAGTACAGGTTCAACGTGAGGACATTTTTGTAAATGAAACATTGTTTGAAACATCCACAAACAAACCTGAGCCTCCAAGCTGTTGACTTTGCTTGTCAGGTTCTTCCCCTTTGTCTTGGCCTGGTCTAGTTCCATGCGAGCCAGTGTCAGTTCTGTCTCCAGAGCTTTGACTTCCCTCTTGCTTGCCTCCAATGAGTTCTCCAGACTCTTGTTCATCTCCTGAGCCTCAACCAGCAGCTGCCTTTTACCGTTGTAGTGATTTTTTGCTTTCTCCACCTGAAGAGAAACCATATGACAAACACTGAATATGGATACCAAATCACAATTTAACATTTTTGCATCCATTTAAATGAAAACATACACCAAAATAGTATTTTCTAATAAGGATGCAGAGAAAACTAAAATGCATGACTGAAAATCAATCTGTACCTGTGCTTTGTAGTGTTCAACTGCCTCTGACTTCATCTTCAGTTGTTCCAGGAGTTCCTGATTCTGTCGATCGGTCTTCTTAAGAGCCGTGATGGAGCCGCTCTGCTCTTCAACCTTCAGCTTCAGCTCAGCACTAATCCTCTGTGATGCATCACATTCTCTCTGGAGAGACTGGCTTAGAGAAGACAAGTGATCCCTTTCCTTCTTCAGCATCTCCAAATTCTGCTGTTGACCATCCAGTCGTTGTTTGTCAGTGTGAAGCTCAACAATCCTCCTCTCCAGTTCCACCTTCGCCTCGTGTATCTCGAGGACATCCTTTTCCTTTTGTTGACACAGCACTTCCATCTCTCTCAGCTTGTGATCCAAAGACTCCAGGAGACTGTCTTTCTCCACAGCATCACGACTGGCAGTTTTTAGTTGTCTCTGTAGGATTTCAACCTTGTCCTCTAGCTCCTTGCGGAGATCATCTTCAGATAGTTTGGCTTTTAATTGTTCATTCTTCACCTCATCTTGAAGTGAATTTATTTGAGCTTCCCTCTCAGAAGCAAGAGTGGACACCTCTAGTACTTCATCCTGAAGTTCGCTCACCTTTTTTTCAAGCTCTTGAGCAATATCTTTAAGGTTCTCTTGTTGGCAAAAGAGCTCAGATTCCTTCTGTGAAGCTGTAGTGGTCACCTCAACCAACTGGTTGTTAAGAGCAGCCAAGTTCTCCTTCAATGCTTTGTGTTCAGTCTCCAACACCAACATCTCTTGTTGTTTCCTCACCTGATTCTCCTGATAATGGCTGACGTCCTCTTTAAGAGATGTTAGTTCATCTGACAGGTGGTCTCTTTCCATCCTCAATGCTTCCAAATTCTGCTGGCACTCATTGAGTTGCTTTTTCTCATCAAGAAGCTCAACAACCCTCTTCTCCAAATCTTCCTTTGCCTGATGCATCTCAAGGACATCTTTTTCCTTTTGTTGACACAACTGCTCCATCTCCCTCAGTTTCAGATCTTTTTCTGCAGCATGATGGCCGGCGCTTTCCAGTTGTACCTGTACGTTTCCAACTTTCTCCTCCAGGTCTCTGCGAAGATCATCTTCAGACTGTTTGGCCCTCAGTTGATGATCAGTCATCTTCTCTTGAAGAGAACTGACAGAAGCTTCTCTCTCAGATGCAAGAGTGGACACCTCAAGGATTTGAGCCTGAAGTTCACTCACCTTCCTCTCAAACTCTTCACATTTCGCAGACTCACGCCCCTCAGCCTCTTTTCTAAGGCTCTTTTGTTGGAGAAGCTCAGAATCCTTCTGTGTGGATGTAGTCGTCACCTCCATCAACTGCACCTTAAGAACAGACAAGTTCTCCTTTAATGTGTTGCATTCCGCTTCGATAAGACATCTCTCGTGTTGTTTCTGTGATTCGTTCTCCTGGTAACTCTGGACTTCCTCTTTGAGAGATGTTAATTCAGTTGAGAAAAGGTCTCGTTCCTTCTTCAAATTCTGCTGGCACACGTTTAGCTGCTGTTTCTCAACAAGAAGCTCTTCAATTCTCTTCTCCAGGTTCTCCTTCACCTGATTCATCACGAGGACATCTTTCTCCTTTTCTTGGCAATGCCTTTCCATCTCTTTCAGCTTCAGCTCCAAAGACTTCAGTTGATGTTCTTTATCTGCAGTGACGGCTTTGATTTCTCCTTGTAGGGAGCTGACAGTCTCTTCCAGCTTTTTGTGGCGATCGTCTTCAATTTGTTTGGCCCTCAACTGTTGATCCTTTATTTCATGTTGAAGCGAACTTACTTGAGCTTCTCTCTCAGCGGCAAGAGCGCTAACCTCTTGAATCTCGGCTTGAAGTTCGCTCACCTTTCTCTCGAATTCTTCACATTTGGCAGTCTCAAGCTCCTGAGCTGTTTTTCTCAGATTCTCTTGTTGGCAAAGCTTTTGTTGAAGCGAGAGAAGCTCAGTCTTCTTCTGTGAAGCTGTAGCCGTCACCTCCACCAACTGGTTTTGAAGAGCAGCCAAGTTTTCTTTTAAAGCATTGTGGTTGTCCTCCAACACAGAAACCTCTTTTTGTTTTTGTTGTTGCTTTTCTAAGGCACGGCATAATTCTTCTTTAAGAGACATCACTTCAGCTGAAAATTGGTCTCTTTCTTTTTTCAACAGGTCTAAGTTTTGCTGACACTCGATTAATTGTTTTTTCTCAACATAAAGCTCAATAATCCTCTTCTCCAGGTCTTCCTTTGCTTGACGTGTCTCAAGAACATCATTCTGCTTTAGTTGGCAAAGCTGTTCCATCTCCCTTAGCTTCTGTTTCAAAGACTCTAGTTGATGTTCTTTATCTGCAACACAACATTTGGCATCATCCAGTTTTCTTTGTAGGCTATTTATCTTCTCCTCCAACTCTGCACGAAGACCGTCTTCAGACTGTTTGGCTCTCAACTGAAGATCCTTTATCTCATCCTGAAGAGAACTCACACAAGCTGCCCTTTCTGATGCAAAAGAGGACACCTCTTGGATTCTGGCCTGAAGTTCACTCACAGTCTTGTCGTATTTCTCACACCTGGCTGTCTCAAGCTCCTGAGCCGTTTTTCTCAGGGTTTCTTGATGGCAAATGTCTTGTTGAAGTGAGATGAGCTCAGATTCTTTTTGTGCAGTCGTAGCCGTCGCTTCAGCAAACTGGTTTTGAAGAGACGTCATGTTTTCCTCCATCACTTTGTGTTTGGCCTCTAAAACGTTAAACTCCTGTCGTTTCTGCAGTTTGTTTTCATTGTAGTGACAGATCTGCTCTTTCAGACATGTTACTTCAGCTGACAGCACCAACACTTCCTCTTGTTTCTTTGATGCAGTCGAAGCGGCAATGCAAAGCTCTTGCTGAAGTTTCTGAACAGTGTCCTCGTGGTCTTTACAAATAGATTTCACCATTTCATTGATTTCAATATTTTGTTCCCTTACAAGCTTCAGCTCATGGTCTAAAGAATCATATTCTTTACTCAAATTCTTGATTTCTTCATCCTTCAGGGATATTTGTTCTGACAGGTGTGAGATTTGAATTTGGAGGTTCTCAATTTGGGACACCGCCTGACTCACTTTGTGCTCTTCCTCTGTTTTCTCCTGTCTGAGGAAACTGACTTGCCCTTGAAGGTCTCCGATAGCCTGCAGATGGTCATCGATATCCTTTCGCATCAAACGTGCATCCTTTATCAGTGAATCATGCTCCTTTACCAAATTCTGATGGTCTTCCAACTTGATCTCATACTCCTGAAGGGTTGCTTTTGCACTTTGCAGATCGTTCATGAGGGCATTAAGAGAATCCTGCTGTGATGCTCTCTCCATTTCCAAGCCCTGGATCTCAGCACGTAAAGCTTTAACCATCTGATCGAGCGAGGCGACCCTCCCCTCCAGCTCCTCTCTCTGTTGCCGAAGGTCTGCTGAGATTTTAATCTCCACTGTTAGCTGAACTTCCACCTGTTGCAGACGAGAAACGTCTCTCTCCAAAGCCTCTATCTGTGTGGTGAGCATCTCTTTCTGGGTCTGTAAGGCCTGCTGCAGTGTCTCTCTCTCCGTACGGATGCTGCTGATGGATTGCTCCAGATCAAACACCACAGTCTGAAGTCTTTGGGTTTCCTTTTCGAATAAGCCTCTCTCCTCAGCCAGCAAGACCTCGACCTCGGCCTTCTCTTTCTTGAGATGAGAAATAATGTCTTGAAGCTGAGCAAGTTTAAGAGTCAGCTCGGCCAACTCTTGTTTAAGCATCTCCCACTAAGAAAAAAATTATTTAGGAATATTAGTTTAAGTTCTAGAAAAGGGTATGCGCAAGGAAAAACGGTTGTAATTTATCAAACAATAATAACTATAATTAAACTTAAGAATAATATTATTCCTGATCTAATAGTGAATGAGATTGCATTTAGAAGTAGGCAGACATGTGGTATTGTGTTCCATTTAATAGGTTTTAATATTTTTAAGTGATTTAATAGTCAGATATATTCACTTTTGTCAACACCAACACTTTCGTATGCAACGGGTACCATGTAGCTTTTATAAATTGCATTATAAATAATAATTTATATGATTACTTTGTTTAAACATGCTCTCCTTAAGCAGAGTTGCATTAAAGCCAAGGTTTTTATGGCTTATTAAAACATTTCCATTATTGAGGATAAATACTATTTTAAAAACTTAAAATCTAGAAAATTTGAAATGTTGCCTCAGGAATAAACCTAAATAAGTTCAAGTTGAGGTGCAAAAATATATATAAACTAAAACCTTCTTTAAAGCAACATAATAATAACAAAATGACAAATGCACGTAACAAAATTGCTAAAAGTAACATAAAAAGTAAAATATTAATGAAACTACAATAAAACAAATCTATAATAATTCTAGTAACAGCATGCTTCATTTTGACTTGTTGATAAAATGTATCTACTCTGATTTCAGATTTAGAGGATTATTTATTCTATTATTATCTGCCCACAGTAACAATATTGTGCAAATTCTAATGACAATAAACTGTATTATTGAATACAACCACAAATTTATTTACCTCCATAATGGGACCAAGAACCTCTCCTCTCTCCTGACATTGAGCTTTCATGAGCTCATCCTCAAGAACAGAAATCTTTCCTTGCAAGATCTGAACCTGTTCACTCAGACACTCCTGTAAGAAAAGGAGAAATTTAGACTAAAAGCACAATTACAGAAAACTCTTATTGAACAGCGAGAACCGCTTTCTGAAAGAAGTCAAATGATTCACCCGGTGTGTGACAGCCTCATTCAACTCTTTCTCCAGAAACTCCCTTCTGTTCCTCCACTCGGTCTGAGATGACTCGTGGGTCAGCGTGAGCTTAGCAACCTCCTGCTCAGTTCTCGCCAGCTGGGCAAACACGTTTCGTACCTGATGGGACAGATGAGAGAGGTAACTCAATCTGATCAAACGGTTTCTAGTGACACAGAATGAGAAAGCAGAATCTGACCTGAGCAGCAAGAGTCCCGTTCTCCTCCGTCAGCTCATCAATCTTTCTCTCTTTCTGAGAGTTGTCGGTTTTGAGGTCCTGGCATTGCTTTAGAACCTCATGTACTCTGTGAAGCAGACTGTAAAAAAATCAAACATTAAAAATACCCAACATGCTCTCGCTTCAGAACAACTTTTCTAGGTTTTATTTTAATTGAATCGTTCCTCACCTATCGTTCTTCTCGTGCAGCTCCAGCAGAGCGGCTTTATGGTCTTTCTCCAGCTGTCCCTGTTCCCGCAGCAGACGCTCCACCCTGTGCTGCAGCTGAGAGATCAAACCCTCTGTGTGCCAAACACAGACGCGTTCAGACAAGAACACACATCAGCAAAAACATCACTGACTCCAGAGAGAATGAAATAAACCGCATCATCAGATGTGTCTGAGCTACCTTTCTCCGAGATGATGTTGATCTGACTGGCCAGTTCTTTCTCCAGTTCGTCTCTGATGTCACCTTCATGTGCCAGTTCTTTCCGGAGACGCTTTAACTGGAAATGTGGCGTGCTCATCATGTCCTGCACCGGAGAGCTGAAGATCATATATGTGTGCATTATTTTATCATATCACATACATTCAAACTCAGTACAACATTCTACCATCAAGCATTAGTTCTGTCACACAAACATATTATAGGATTGTTTGATAATGGGGTTTCAAAGTGATCCATAAATATGACTTTCTAAAGTGTTATATGTACAATTATTCGACTCAACCAGCAGTTCTGGTTGAAGACTTTGGAACAGAGAGAAGACGTACCCGTCTGAGCTGGACGCCACAGTACAGAGCTCCTGGAACTGAACTCTGGGAGGACGATGAAAGCGGCTGAAGAGCGGAGACTCCTCATCCATGTAGAATGATGAACTAACTCCACTGTCTGAGCTGGAGAAATTCATCACAGCTAGACAGAGAAAGAGATAATCACTCTTTAACATCTAGTTTAGTTTATGGTTTAACAGCAGCTTACATAAAAGAATACTTACAGTCTTGGGTCAGAAACTGATCTAGGCCTTCATCTAAAGACAGACCATCTGCATTGTCTTTTACGAAACGAAACATGGACGCAATTACAGACTGAATGAGAGAGAGAAACATCAGGACCAATGTCAGAATATGAGTTTTACATCATTTTTGACATTTCACCAAATCTGTAGTGACTGTAGTCTTTGATGAAAGCTTACCTCCATGTTTGCGTTTACATTCACGAGGTCCTTTTTCAAACTGCAGTAACACAGCAGAAGCGCCACCTGTGCACAAACATTAAATTAATACACAAACGCACTAAATTTTACCTGCACACAATTACAGGAATAATTCATTTTAAAATAATAAATTAAACATGATCCAAACACACACCTTGGCGAGCTGAAGCTCCAGGTCAATTTCTTGACTGATCTTCTGTGAGATGAGGGAACTTTGTGTTGTACTGAAGTTAAAGTCATCTGCAGGTGATAAACAGACATACAGTCAAAAAGAGTTTTATCATCTTAAAGCAAAACAGATGTTTGTAAATATTTGTGTGGAACCCTTGCACAGAGAACCCAAACACTTTACAGGCTCTGTCGGCAGGAACCAGCATCACTCTGTGTGGCATCCAGGACTACAGCACTGCTCGATTCAGCAGCCACATTTGGACAAACCACACATTTACTCTGGTGGATATGATGCTTTGGACTAAAATCAAAGCTTAAAGGAATATTCTAGGCTCAAATACCATAGACATGCATGACATCTGATTCAGCATCAATGCAGCTTGACTTTAATGTAAACAGTCCAGTGAGTTAATTATTAAGTGCATAATATTAATACTGACATACCATAACCACACAGATAGACATTACATAAAAAGACACAGGAACAAACTTACTGTGCAAAATGCTGAAGATGATTTCCAATTTATTATAAAGAGGTAATGACTTCAGATTCTCACATTCCTTTTTTCCCTGTCTAAAGTAAATGAGAAATATTAGAAGTGTTAGTCATCGAAATATTTTATAGAATTAAATATCATTGAGTCTCAGATCATAACTCACAATTTACAGCAGATTCTCATGAGCAGATACCCGTCCGTTTTATGGATGAACTGTGTGACAGGCTCGTCTGGAAACAAGCCGTTCATCTGTTAGGAGAACAAGAGTCAGTCATAACATCTGTTGTGTTCATATCTCTCTTAAAATGGATTCGTTGTGTGAATCTGCTTTCTTTACACAAGTAAGAAGCCTCATGATTTCTTATGTTCCATTAAAAAAAGTGTTTCAAGAGTTTAAAATCTACAAATATCTGGATTACACTTTTAGCCAAATGCATGTGCTGCTTAATAAGTCAAAACAATCAAACAATATGACTGACAATGCTGTATGTAATAGTTATGCTCTCCAGTGTAACACATTTCTGGTTTGGTGTGTGTACATACACATACATTACAAAAAAATAATAACTTACCCATGTTAAAAGCGCCTCCGCCTTCAACCTATTTAACTTCATGGCGGACTCTAAAACATACAATCATATTACATTAAAAAACAATGGAGAAACAACAAATAAACGATGACTATTTGAACCTACAAAAAACCAGGGCAATTATTTTAACTTCGGATGACTTTTGTTTGTTTTGATACATTCTAATGACATTAGACCTTTGCATACATTAAAAATATTTACATACATATAATAATCTGCTACACAAAACTAGCCTAAAAACAAACATATAAAACAATGCCCAAGTGTTGTTTGCTAAAACTAAGTCTATTAATAAGTACGTTTACATTCTTTGTTTACGTCGCTTGCGTTACCATCTAAATTATCTTTAATATTTTCTAAGTGTCTCATATATTTGCGAAAATATAAGAATAAACATAATGTTTTTACCGTGAGTTCAGAGTGAATCTAAACTGAGATCCGCATCAAATCTCTCGCCGAAACGTTTTGAAATTCAAACTCACAACGCTTACTGTACGTGAACGCCCATTGGCCCATCGAGTGACGACGCGACGCTGTTTGCTCTCTCCTCATTGGCTGTGTTAAATTAAAGCGGCCAATGGAACGTCTCAAACAGCGCCCGCCCCTGTGGGAAACGTTCCAGACGTATTTACAGCGTTTGAAATAGTTGAAATAGTTTTATACAGTAGTTTAGGAAATTAATCGTGACATAAATTAGAGTCATGCTTAAATACCAATACATACTAAGAAATGCAAGTAGATAGCATAGCATAGCATAGGCGAAATCGACCGACAAACGATTGAAATGGGTGTGCACATTGGATGGTGTTTGTTATGGATAAAAGAAACGCATGTTACTTGCCATTATATGTAAACCAGTCATGTACTTGTGTTTGCAATATTTTACTTGTATTTGTGTGTTTTTTTAATAAACAAAGTTAAACTAGGATTAAAACGCACGATGTTTCGCATAGTATTTCTTTTCCAATAGCAGCCAGTAAGTTCTAATGTTTTTGTTGGTCAAGGAACAACATTCCAGTCAAAGAAACATCTCTTTACTTGCATCCAACCCATAACACAAACCCAAACCATAACTGACCTCTCAAATCAAAAGGGGGAAAACAATTTAGAAGAGTTTTATTAACCCATTCCTAAACCTAAAGGACTACAGCCTGCTGAGGGTCAAAGGTCAGCTAGAAGTCACAGAGGCACATGTGTTGCATGGTTTGTAATATAGTAATAAACCTTTATGAAAAGAACTAACAACTTTCACTCAAAAATGAAAATTCTGTCACCTGTCATTCCAAACCTGTATTTCTGCCGCAGATCACAAAAAGACAATGGCTTGAGTTTATTTGGATTATATTTATACATTTGGCAGACTTACATTGCATTATACTATACATTTGTTTCTGAGTATGTGCCAGGGATCAAACCCATGACCTTGCCGTTGCTAGCGCCATACTATAGCTACAGGAAAGCTTTGATAATTTGTAATGTCTTTAGATACTGTGATAAGACTTGGTGTAAAATGCTCAGTGATTTTCCACACCGTCTCTCTGTACTTGTTACGTTCCTGACACAGCAGGTGCTGAAACTGTGCTTGAGATTCAGTTACAGACCTTGCTGTCCTGTGCATAGCAACAGAAATCACATATAGTTCCGATACTCATGCAGCCACAACCACTTCCAGAATCTAAACCAACCATTTCACAAAGACAAGAATCATGCAACGCATTTCAGTCTAGAAAATATATGTGCTTTACATTTGTATATTAAATTTGTATTTTAAAGTAAGTTTTGTGTGCTTAAATGAAAAACAAACCCACAAGCGCTTATGCCACAGCAAATACTCTGAACAAGTAATTCTGAACACCACTTCTCTATTTCTTAAGAAGTGATGGCTTCATTAGTTGTCGCTCAAACCTCATTGATGAAACTTCCTAAGCAACACTACATCTTACAGCGAAATGAGTAAGAATCTTCAGTACTTTCAGTACACAACTAGTGCAAGTCAAGAATCAAAAATATATCTTGAAACATTCTCTCTGAATTTACCAGACCAAGTAAAAACACATGGTAATTTTTAAAGTCTTTAATGCATAATTTCATTCAACAAAACAGTATTAACAGAATATTGAGACTATTTTTTGGTACTAGCCTAAGAAAATTACCTCTGTAAATCAGGTAGTATTCAGTACTTAGATAACAAACAAACTTGAACAATACTATTAGCACACTGCAACAAAAACCAAAATTAATTTGAGCATTGCAGTGTCTTGAATCCCTTTAAAACCTCAACGAAGGAAAAAAGTGCCTTGCGATGATCTAGAGGGCGAAGTTTTACCACACGGTCTGTGAGCTTGCATAAATACGTAAAACCAAAAATAAATAATTGCACAAACATTTTCTGTGGCATTTCAGGTAAGAACACCAGTCATTTGATTTTTCTGGCGTTCTTCTTGTGTTCGGCACAAAAGCAAAACTAAACGAGAGAAAAAAAATCGGATGTTAGAAGTTTCATAATATGAACTTGCTCTTTTAATAGTTTTAAAAGTGGAACGGGCAGGAAAAGTGTCCCTGTTTGCTTAACTAAAAACAAGCTACTGTTCGCACAGCCTTACGGGGGCGCTGTAAAGACATTATTTCCTGCTACACTTCATACTAATCATTCTTTTCATTTCAAATCATTTTACACTTTGTACATTAAAGGCATTGACACAAAGAAGATCATTTACAAACTTACATCTCCCATCACAAGACAGTTCAAACCCACCACCTCATCCACTATACAGTATGTTTATGTGTGTGTTTGTCAGACTCTGCTTCACCGATGTCTATCATGTCTGATGTGACTGCATGTTTAGACGGGATGTAGAAAAAGTGTGCAGAAAAGTAACACAGAATCAAAACGACTGATATGGCCAGACACATGCTTCATGCACATAAGCTCATATTACTTCTCACCTGTTTTGTATACTTTGCAAAGCTAAAGTACTGACACCTCAGCTTAACAAAAAAATGCCAAATTGGCGAAAATAGAAATATTATGTCTGCAGTAGATTTCATGCTTCCAGTATTTGTGTTAATTGTCAGTTAGTGATTTAAAAGCTAATCCAGGATTTTAATAGAGCTTTGAGCAAACTGAACACAGAAAACAAATCACTTGGTTTGACTCTGAAATACTGTTAGGATGATATATAATGTCATATTAACCAAAGGGTTAATATGACATTATGTGCACTTTACTTGTGTATCTTGCCAATTTCGAAGCAGAACGTTGAACCACAGTGCAGATATTTGTGGGATTTAAAATGAACTAAACCACAGTGATTCCAGAAATCTACAGGAGAACGACATGCAGGACGACGCTGAACTGATCCTCCCCAAACACCTCTGTGTTAAGACACTATAATACTACCCAGCCAAACTGTGTAAATCTAGATTTAACTCAGTTTCTAGCCAGTAACAGAATGAAGTTTGAGATAGGAGCGTAGAAACTCTGGATGTGTACAATGCAGAGTGAAATAAATGGCCTGTACGGAAACAACCTCCAATTGATTCAAAAGTGGCTGATGGGCATACAAACTTCACTAAAGCGAATACGGCGGCTTGCCTCGGAGTTATAGATGTTTAATGCACAATTATGATCAAACACAACTCACCACAGCTGAAATAACAGATCATAAGTTACGTCTGCTTTGCCCTGAGGGATGCTGGGTAATGTCATAAAAGATTTACTCGAGGAGCTCTGGTCTGGATTAATTACATTTATCTGCCATTGGTGTCTGCATGTCTTGTAGACTGAAGAAGAAGAGAAAATGGAGAACAAAAGAGGGCCAGACAGAAAGAATATGTGAGGAGGAGGTGGGGTTCGTCTTTTGAATCACGGTATAGCAAACTGCACAACCAGCTCTTCTTTTGCATCTACTTTGATTTGTGAGATGGCGCTGTAGGCGTACGCAGCGATCTTCGAGACCTGTGGAGGTAAGAAACAATTCGACAGACAATTAGACATCGCACAGATACACGACACGTGTACCAGGTGACTGATGAAACCGTCTGACCTGTTGGACATCTGTGAAGGGCACCAGGTCAGCAGCGAGCACCTGGTGTGGCTGGCTGGTGAGCGATGGGAGAGGAACAGGCTTCTTCTGAGAGAGTGTTCTGCTCAATACTTCCAGCTTTGTGCTGAAACAAACACATGATTCTGTCAGTACAACTAGAATTGACACACAAACAGGAACATGCTGACATATAAATGTTGATGTGCACTGCAGTGTGAAAAGCTATCATCAAACACATTTTAAACAACACTCGGCGTCTTTATGTGGAAAATGTGTATTTATGTTGTTGCAAATGAACTGGTGATGCATGAAAACAAACCTGTACTGTCTGGCCTTGTCCATGTATTCATGCTGTTCCATGCCTTGAGAATCAACAGCTGACACGTCAATGATGTTTCTGAGCAGAGATACAAGAAAGAAGTTTTAATGTAATGACGGCAGACAAATCGTGAAAGAATTCAAAAGGGCACTTGTGTGTCATACAAGGCTGTCCGCTGCAGAATGACGGTTAGCAAAGCCTGCTCGTCTGTGCGGTTGGACGGCAGGCTGTCTGTGTTGCGCTCCATGCCATTGGTTGGTTTTCGGTCTAGATTCGGGTCAATCAAAGGCTTCCGTTCATTTTCATCCTGCAAAAACAGAATCATGTTAGAAACATAACAGTGTGGAGAGCCGTGAAGTAGAAGTGAAAACGCCGGGCCGGTAACCAGAAGGTTGGTGATGTGAGCAGCACTGCAGTGCAAACCATTACACAACTCGCTTTTGAACTGTACTTCACTTAAACAAAATATTTAATGAAGGACATGACTTGTTTGTGACATATAATGCCAGTTTGCAGGATAAGTGGTGCCTCTATTAAATATACATCAATATTTGCAATAGATCTGAACCTGTGTGGGTTAAGATACAGGAGATAATGCACGGTTGGCTGTGACGGACAGTCACACATTTATTTCTGAACAAACAAAGCTAAATGATCAAGAAATCACCAAATCTAATCTGATCCTAAATTTATGTTCCTCCCTCTGATGATCTGCCTATGATATGACACAGATATAAATTTGACCTGCCAAACCTAATTTACACAAGAATCACATTTTTCAACTAAATGAAGCAGTTTTAAGTGTTAAAATATTGAGGCTTAGATAACAGAAAAGTTACAAAGTTGTAGAGCAGCATAACAACATGAAACATTTAAATCGTTATTAGTTATTTTGAATAAGATTTATTTGCTTAAAATACTTTAACCTTTTAAAATTTCCAAACATGAGCTAGATTTAGTTTTTGGTGTCTTTTGAACTATATTTATTTTTTATTCATCTTACAGGTTTTACATGACGGTGAGAACCCTTTATGTAATTTCCTCATACAGGAGAGATCACATGTCAGATCTAGACATCTGACACATCTGATCCAGAGGAACACAATCTAACTCACATACAAACAAAGTTTGTGCAAAACCAACACCAGACTGCGATTATGACAACCCCATAACACAATGTTTTCTGATATTGACGCCAATAATAAGGCGTTTAATTCTGGCTATACAAAGACTTACAGCTAAATTCAGACATATCCAAGCACAACAGTGTTGGCCTGTCCCTACAGCTAGATGAACGCAGGTCACACGTAATACTTCTGTGTGTAACGTAACATTCAGCTGTATTCGTGATGCGTTTTAATTAAAGTCTCTTCACCTGTTCCGTCGTTTCGCTCTCGCTGCTGTAACAGCACCCCATGATGGCCGCCCAGCGGGTCAAATATCCACTTAGTGCGGCTTTTCTGTCTTGTCGGACAGGGTTTGGGTTTTGTTTAGCTGTTAAAAGCTTCGTTGCAAGCGCAGGAACCGTCACATGACAGCGCTCCCAGGACGTCACGTGACTTCCGTTCCTTCACAAGTCCCCTGCACGTCATTTCCGCCAGTTGCTCGCTGACGTCGCGTACATATCCCGTTGTGTGCGTTATGTTCGTTTTCAATTATGATTTTGAAATTACATGTACAATTACACGTAAATTAAGAATTTATTTTAGCTCTCTTTTCTAAACCCCGCCCTCCGAAACCGTATCAGCCAACCCGATGTCAGCAAATCACAAATGATTGGCAGGGAGCTTGTGTTTCTGATTGGCTTAACGTTTCGGCTATTTATCGAGAGAAATAGGTGTTAAAATCTCATACAGGCCTACATCATATCGGGTCTAGAATGTAAATACTATAATACTAATACTAAAACTTAAAAAATATGATTGTTAAATAACTGATAAGGATTTAAGATTATACACAATTACTCTCCAAAAAGTATTTAATTACTTTCTATATCCTATATCAACCTTGATTAGTTAAATGATTCAAGGATAGACATGAAACGCCTTTTTTAATTCATTCAAATAAATAATATAAAACTACATAAAGTATTCCACCAAAGCATTACAAATGTGAGCATTTTACATTAAATCATGCATTTTATGTAAGACTTACAATAACTACAAAATAATAAGATTTTGAAATGTTAAACTTTCCCCACAATGATGGCAAGTGAAAGAGAGTTTGGCTTCTGTTCCTCGAGTTTTGTTTTGTGATGAACTATCGTCAGTCTGTGATTTTTCTCCAGTTACAAAATTACAAGGCGTAAAATAATAAATACTATGGCAGTCATGTTAAAGAGAGAGAAGACCTCTGTTTCTGAAGACCTCTGAAACCCATGAGCTTGAGATTTTGTGAAAGAAATGTATTTTTTATTTTTATGATCCTGCCACAGGAAACCGGACATGAAACACTTACATGGCTGTTATGGCCGTGACAAAACACTTGAGGGTGATTTGTTGAGAAGTGAACAGTAAAATCCTTCAGATTAGGATCTAAAAACAGAGAATAAATGAAAATACTAAAGTAAAACTGCTCATGAATAATAATGATCACAACATATCTGCTGCACATGTAAATTGCATGTAAACTACGAATTGTCACATGAAGTTACTGATCAGACAAACAACACAACATAAGAGAAATTTCCATTCATTCATGACAAAAATAAAGACACTGATTCAAACTGATTGATATTAGTTCCACTGATTGCAGAAAATGAATTTCACAAGAACACAAAATTATTTTACGGTTATTGATGTTGTAGATCAAAATAATAAAAGACGCTTCTATGATGAATCTTGTGCAGTTTGTTCTTCAGCGTGTTTCTTCTGATGAGTCTGAAAACGTTTTACATAAGCGAATCTCTCGCCACAGATGGAGCAGTGGTAAGGTTTTTCTCCAGTGTGAACTCTCTCATGGGATTTCAGGACACCTGACTGAGCAAACGTCTTGTCACAATGAAAACATTTGTAAGGTTTTTCTCCTGTATGAGTCCTCTGATGCATTAATAAATTAACATGTACATCTTCTCACAAACACTGCACTGATAAGGTTTTTCTCCAGTGTGAACTCTCTCGTGAACTCTTAAACCAGATCGTACGGAAAAGCTCTTGCCGCAGACGGAGCAGTGGTAAGGTTTCTCTCCCGTATGAACTCTCTCATGGAGTCGAAGGACATCTCGTCGTGCAAACGTCTTGTCACACTGAGAGCATTTGTAAAGTCTTTCTCCTGTATGAATCCTCTGGTGTTTTCTTAAACTGCAATGTCGGCTAAAACTCTTACCACACAGTCTGCACTCATACGGTTTTTCTCCAGTGTGAGATCTCACATGTAATTTGTGAGTACTATGATCGGAAAAGCTCTTTCCACATTGCAAGCAGAAGTAAGGTTTCACTCCAGTGTGAGTTCTCTCGTGGCACACCAAATAAGATTTTTTAAAGAACCGTTTATCACAGCGTGAACATTGATAGAGTTTCTCTCCAGTGTGTGTTACTTGGTGTGCTTTTAAAGCATCTGACCTCTTAAAGGTTTTTCCACATTCACTGCACTCGTACGGTCTCTCATTGGTGTGCACACGCACGTGTTTCGTCAGATGAGGTTTCTGGTTGAATCTCTTGTCACAGTGAGGACACTCGTACGGTTTTTCTCCCGTGTGAATTCTGTGATGAACAACAAGACTTTCTTTGGATCTGAATGAGTTTCCACATTCTCTGCAGTAGAAAGGCTTTTCATCACAGTGTGTCTTCATGTGAGCGTTCAGACTAGAAGACGAGACACAAACTTTTCCACACGGTTTCTTTTCTCTGTGCTCTTGTGAATGAAGTTTCTTCTCTTGTAATGTAGGAAAGCTGATACCGTTACATGTAGTGCAGGTGAAGAGTTTGTGTTCTGTGTGTTTTCTCTCTAAACGTCTCTGTGAACTGAATGTCTTTCCACAGGTGATGCAGGAAAGAGTTTGTGCTGTCAGTCGCTGTTTTGATGTAGAGGCCGTTTCTCCATCACAACATGAATCACTGCTCTCATCTGAAAGAAAAACAAGACTAATAAACAGTGAAAATAAAAGAATGAATATAGTTTCTATATTTACACTGAAGCAGAATACAGCTGTCGGTGCTTTTTAATGTGTTAAATATGATCCTATTAATACAGAGTTAGAAAAAGAGTGACAACCGCATCTTATAACCACAAAAAAAACTAAAAAACACAATCAAATATAATTGATCTGCAAAATGTTCATCGAGTTGTTTATTTTCAGAAGCACGATGTGTTGCAGCCATCAAATTAAGAATTACCCCCTTTTCTCTTAAAATGGTACATTTTCTTAGTTTAAACATTTGAAATGTTTTCTAGATTCTGATGAGAATAACATATTTACATTTTGCAAAAGTGTCCCAATACTTTTGGAAACAGGGTTTGTAATTAAAAGTCTAAATAAATATGGACTAATGGAGCCCGTGTACTAATGTAAGTACTGATAAATTATGAGAAGCTAACAGAGCACATCTGAAACTACAGTAAAAGGTTTCTCATACTCAGTCTATAGAGAAGAAACATACCTAAAGGAATAAAATCATCATCATGATGATTCTCATCTTCATCAGTGTCAAGTTCCTCGGCTGTTTGTTCTGTTTTGATCTCCATCATGTTCCCGTTGTTTATCAGTTTCACTGAAGAAATAAAAAGATCTTCTTCGGTCTGTTCTTCTGCTTTAGGTTCTGTTTTATCTCTATCAGTTTCCATTTGAATGAACACCGAAATCTAAACACAAAAATACACGAACACTCTGTTTACACTCATGAAAACACTAAAGAGAAAAAATTAAAGTGATGTAAACAAGCATGAGTGACTTTTGTTCTTCATTGGGGTTTATCGGCGGACTAAAGAGCTGCAGCGACTCCTTCTGTAGTGGAGACACAAGACGCTCAACATGGCTGATTCATCTCAACACCTCTTAATTTATCGTTTACTTGATTTGAGATTGAAGGCAATAGAAAAACTTAAAGATTGTAGATTATGACATTAATTTAATTTAGTGTGTGCAAGGTCTAGGTCATCATGGGTTCAGTTAACATCAATCATAATCCGTGTGTTTGTAATGTTTTGAATGGTCATTTCGTTTTACTTTACATTAACATTTATGCTGCAGACGCTTTTATCCAAAGCGACTTACATTGCATTATACTATACATTTGTTTCAAGTATGTGTACTTCATACATAAGATTTTCATACATAATAGTGATATTTTCCTAGCAAACACAGCTGCCTACTCTTGCATATCAATTAGGTAGCCTACTATTTTTAAAGGAGGAAAAGATTTAAAACAAAATAGGAATTAGGCTAAATGTATAATCTCCTGTAAAAATGAATGGGAGAAAGATTTGAATGAACAAATATCAGAGAATAGGCCTACTTGGCAGAAAATTATTAAACAGATTTATCCATCGTCTATGTAAATTGGTACACCGACTGCATTGGTTTGAAAACCATATGCACTTGTTTATTTTTCCTAGAAAAGTCACTTCAAAGATCATTTTATAAAGTTTTCTAGTTCCGATCATAAACAAAAAAGATCTCAGATTTTCATTCGGGATTCAGTTTTAGGTCAAAGCACCTGCTGCAAGGGCATAAGCGGATAACATTACGACATCTGTAGCCGAGGTGTGGATGCGGCAGCATCACTTTTTTATTTTTTATTAAACAGAAATATACAGGGGATATATAAAAAAAATTAAGCTTTTCATTGGGTTAAAATAACCCACAGTTGGGAAGGTGCTATACCAATCCATAGTTGGGTTACTTGTTGGGTTGTTTTTAACCCAACATTATTTAGTGAGCAGAGAAAGATATTTGGAGAAATGCTTGTAACGAAACAGTTCTTTGCCATTGTATAGTAGGAAACATTACTTATTTTTTTGTACTATTGAACACAAAATTATATATTTTGAAGAATGTAGGACAGTAAAACGTTCTGGGGTACTTTTGACTACCATTGTAATATTTCCTACTATGGTAGTCAATGGGGTCCAAGAACTGTTTGGTTACAAGCATTCGTCCAAATCTTTCTCTGTGTTTAACTAAACAAAGACATTTATACAGGTTTGGAGTTCATGACAGAATCTTCATTTTTGGGTGAACTGTCCCTTTAATAAAAGCACACATATGAGGATGGGTCAGTTTTATTGTTTATCAATTTTCCATTTGTATCTTCGATTACTACCCTTTGAACGAAGAAATGTAAGAATGTTAACTTTATTTACTTTATTGTGAGGTTTAGGCTAACTGAGCCATCATGCGCACCCTGCGGACGACAAGCGAGTAACATCACGACACATGTAGCCGCGGTACAGTAAGTGTTCACGACAGTAGAGAGCGCGTTTGCGGCAGCATCATGGCAGCGTATGGTATGAGTTTTGAGAGCGCAAACAGCATTAAGTCAAAAAAAGAGGCCAAAAGAGAAGCGAGAGAACAAATACTACAGCAGGTAAAACAAACAATCACATGAAGCTTACATGTAATGTTGGGTTCAATCAGAACAAAATCAAACCGAGCTGAAAGAAAGCAATTTGTGTGGTCAGATCTGTGCTGTTGACAAGCATTCGCATTCAACTCTGAATTATTTACAGTTACAAATATATATTATATTAATATAATCGACTGTTTAATGAAGCGCATCATTATGTAAATGCGATTTTATTGAATGTAGCTGTGTTTAGTTATGACTGCTGCCAAATGCTATGATACTAAGGAAGATTTACACAGAAATGCAAAAATGTCGCTAATAATGTCGTTTCTTGTATGGTGAATTATATATTTCGGGAATGTAAGATGCTTTGGGAAAATCTTTTTACACCTGTACAGATTTGTCAACGCTGGGTGGCGCTGTTTGTGTCTGTGTGATTGAACAATGTCTTGATTTTAGAGCCTCACTTTAGTGCCTTTGTCACACAGGACTATTCATTTCTGTAAGATTAATAATAAAGTTAATTTTGGCTTTGAAATCCTAAAATTGACAGATTGATCACTATGTAGCGTGACAACAGCGTGTATAGTGCTTTTGTGTATTTTGTTATGATGCTTTAAAGTGTCTATTGTAAATGAATGTGAAATAACAGTAGTCTACATGTTTCATTTGCGTTCTGCTGAAGAAAGAAAAGTGCTTTTTGCATGTATTATTCCTTTAGCAAGAGAGTAAACAGCTTTCTTCTGATAACACACAGAAGCAGGCCATCTCTCTCTGGAATTTGATTTATTTTCTGCACTGTATTAACTTCTCTGTTATTGCAGTGGCTTAAGTTTATAACAGTAGAATGTGTGTTGCATTTGGGGTTTCTCTCTGATGTCCTGCTTGTTTGTTCCGGGACATTAAGACTCAGTGTGTTATCTCTCTAGCACCTGTGTTGGGTTTTCTCTGTGCACACATTTGCTTTAGGATGGCTGTCCGACAAGACTTTATCACACACACACACACACACACACACACACACACACACACACACACACACACACACACACACACACACACACACGACCCTGTCCTGTGCATAATCCTCATTTGGTTTCTAAAATCACGGTAACACAAGTGCCGTACATTTTACACTTCTGTAAAATTGTGTATTTTCACTTAAAAATGCTAGGTTACATGCACCAGTAAATCAAAATCATTGCATATCATATTAAGTCATAATGTCCTTGTTAGTGGTTCTGAAAGTTTGAGGTTTTTTTTTATGTCTATTATTTATATATCACTTTATCATCAAACATGATCAGAAGTGTTTCTTGCATAACAGAATGTACATCACAATTGTACATGAAACGTTACTTTCACACAAACGAATGACAAATAAAATGTGCATAAAAAATGTACTGTATGTGTATATAAATGATCCTGCCTCACCTTTTTGTGTGATAATCCTCTTTTAACAAATGTTTCTTCCTGTAGGCTAAGCAGAAGCATGAGGATGAGGAGAGGAGGCAGGCAGAGAGGAAGGCCAGGGGTGAGGACACATGGATGCTGCCGGAGCTTGACCAGCGGCTACAGCAGATAGGACAGGTCAGAGGTCAAAGTGAACTGTGCATTTAAATGTTAAAGGCAACATTAAAAATCACTGTTCCTGAATGTTTAATATCTTTCATCAATGTGTACTGCTGGTTTTGCAATTATTTTATACTGTATTTTAATAATGTCAAGCTGTTTATATAAGAAGCATTTAAAAACATAAAGCTAATAACACAGCCTTTAGTGTTTATGCTAAGTAATGAATTGTTTGTTAGTATTCACAGTTACAACGAACTGCTTTTGCTGGTGCCCGTTGTTTACTGTTTTGCACTAAATTTCACTTTCTGTATTTTTTCTCTCGCAGGAGCATTCAGTGAAAAACAAGAAAAAGAAAAAAGAAAAGAAAGCCAAAAAGATTAAGAAAGAAAAGAAAAAGAAGGTCAAGAAGGAGAAAAGGGAACAGGAAGATGGATCTTCAGACACTTCTCAGGTATGTGTCTGTTTCAGGTTTGTGTCTGTGAGAGCATCTGTGTCTAACTCGGTTGATCTTTGTTATTTTCAGGACTCTGAGGATGAGTGGGTGGAGGCTTCAGCCCAGTCAGGAGGAGGAGGAGACAAACCCTGGAAGGTGGAACAGGAGGCCACACCCACCAGCTCAGCCAGTGCTAACCAAGTAAGATGCAGAGGAGCTACTAACATCAGATTGTGTGACCATGTAGAAAGAGAAAAAGGTCTCTGTTTGATATATTGTGTTCTTTAACATTCATCATAGCAGCTGAACGTGATCCAGTTTCTCCTCCAGCTGTCTTTGAGAGAGAGAGAGAGAGAGAGAGAGAGAGAGAGAGAGAGAGAGAGAGAGAGAGAGAGAGAGAGAGAGAGAGAGAGAGAGAGAGAGAGTGAGAGAGAGAGAGTGTGTTAAAGTGGGTGATTGTTCTTACACACAAAAGCCACTTGTGAAAACTTCAATACTGTATTTACTCCAAGTGCTCTCTCTCTCCGTCTTTATCCCTCTCTCTTTGAGTCTTAAAGGGACAGTGCACCCAAAAATGACTCTCTCCCTCATGTCGGTTAAAAAATGTACATGACTCGAAAAACACAAAAGATATTTTGAGAAATGTCTCAGTGGTTTTGTGTTCATACAATGGAAGTCAATTGAGTTCAGTGTTGTTTGATTATCGACATTCTTCAAAATATCTTCTGTTGTGTTTGGCAAAATAAAGAAAAGGTTTGGACTGACATGAGTGTGAGTACATGCTGTTAGAATTTCTTATTTTTGGGTGAACTGTTCCCTGAAAAGCTCTTCGTCCTGACAGCGAATTGTTTCTCTGTTCTATGTAATTTGTGTTTATCCACATAAAGATTTAAACGTTTTCCTGTCCAGAATGTTGATCTTACAAGCTTATGTAGTGTCGTACTGCAGTTTCCGCTCGTACATGCTGGATTGTTTATCTTAACCTCTGTTTGAACTTTCCCAGAGAGACGATTGGATGACCTTTGACTTCCTGGCTATGAAGACGACGTCTGTGGCGGAGAGACGTGCACAGAAAGAGGCCGAAAAAGAGGCGGAAAGAGAGAAAGCGCAGGCCATCGAGCAGGTGTGCGTCTGTCTAAAATCTTGTGTCCTTGGTCATTGTGCACATCTGTGTGACTTCTGCTTGTCCAAAAGTCTCAAACATAGTTTTTGTTGAGAAGTGGTGTGTTCTCTCTCTTTCTCAGGCTGGTCTTCACAGGTTAGAATTGAACCCGTACTGGAAGGATGGAGGAAGTGGTCTGCCCCCGGAGGACGCCGCTGGTACTGCGGCGAAAAAAGGTAAACAGAAAGCAGGTGTGATGTTCTGTCCCAGTCAGTGAGATGTTGTTGTTGTGATTTCAGCAGCTGCACACAGCACCGTCTCTGTTAGATCCCACACAGCAATGACCTTTGACGTGACATTATTTCACATGACAACATCAACACGGGTCATGAGAAGCCTTTGGCTCAGTCCTGCCGCACAAGGACAGAGCTTTGATATTTCTTTACGGTGCCAGTAGTCAAGTACACATGCTTTTGCAGTACTGTACCCTCGGTCGAATGCATATTGTGCTCATAATGCAATCGTCAAGCTCGATGCCTCTTGATACGATGACGTTAATATTTTTAAAATATTTTGTTTCAATGCATTACATTATGGAATTGAATTGGGTCATGAAAATGCATTTCATGTCGATTTTAAACAGGCACATGCTTTCTCTCTCTCTCTCTCTCTCTCTCTCTCTCTCTCTCTCTCTCTCTCTCTCAGGTGGAGTTGTGAATGACGGAGGGGTTGGCTGGCTCCGCAAGTCCTATCAGAGGATGAAAGAGCAGGCCGACAGGGAACAGCGCAGTCTGGAGAGTGTGGTGACAGAGAGATACGGGGTGAACACACACACACACATCTCTTTCTCTCACACATGAGCAGAAATGACAAAACTGAGCTTGTGTGTTGATTCTTCCTGTAGTCCATGGCAGAGTTTCAGAAGAGACTGCAGGAAGCAGAAGACGCAGCTTGCGGAGGGAGACGGGAAGAGTCTAGAGAAGACCGAGAGAGATGGAGAAGAGACAACAGAGACGAGGGGAGAGAGAGGAGGAGGAGAGATGACCGGGAGGAGAGATGGAGGGAGAGATCTCCACATGCTGAGAGAGACGGAGAACGAAAGAGAGACGACAGGAGACGGGACGATCGAGAACCCCAGTCTGTAAAACGCATCTCTCACTCCGAGCCCTCTGCCTCTCTCTCCAGCCTTAGGGGCAAGTTCCTCAAACCCTCAGACAATGAGAAGGACATGAGCGTAGGGGCGGGGTTTAAGAAGGGAGGAGCCACAGCCTCAACGTCCAATCAGAGCGCAGGATTCAGGAAACCTGTTGATGATGATGGTAGCGGTGTTGTTGGCGCCTGGAGGAAGGGCAGCGCTGTGCAGGACTCGCAGGAGAAACCGCCGTCAAAGAAACACACAGACAAGAGCGCCGCCCTGCTGGAGGAGAGCAAAACAACGACGGCGGCGGAGAGCAGGTCTGAATGAACATGCGATTCTGTGTGTAATAAGAACGGAGGAACGCTAAACCTGACTGTTGTTTTCAGTTCAGAGAGTGAGGAAGAGGAGGAAGAGGTGATCCTGACCGAAGAGGAGATGAATAAACTGGGAGCTAAACTGGTCAAGGCAGAAATCATGGGTAACACGGTGAGGTCAACGAAACGTCACCAGCATGACACGCACGTGCCCGAGGACATCTTATGAACTGTTTGTTTAATTTCAGGCCCTGATAGAAAAACTAAAGGCTCAGATGGACGCTGCCCGTCGAGCGAAGGAGAACAGAGCTCAAAGAAAAGACCGGACGGAACAGGTAACAAATAAAATATGTTTTTCTAGCTTACACTACTATACACCTCATGACATGTGACTCTTTCTTCAGTGGAACACAAAAGAAGATATTTCGAGAAATGTCTCAGTGGTTTTGTGTTCATACAATGGAAGTCAACGGGGCACAATATCTTCTGTTGTGTTCTGCAGAAGAAAGAAACTCATACAGGTTTGAATTGACACGAGGATGAATAAATGCATTTTTATTTTTAAGTGAACTACCCCGTTAAGACTTTTATCTTAATCATTTGTCCCGGATTAGTAAAGAAACCACCTAGCAACACACTAACAACCACTCAATATACGGTACAATTCATTACTCGCGCATATCTTTGACAATAGTTACATTTAAAGCTTGACTTCCTGTTTCAGGTTTCGCAACCAGACGCAGAAAAAGAAGTGGTGCTGTTCAGAACCGACCAATCCGGGCGAGCGTGGCCGGTCAACTCCCCCGCGCAACCTCAGGAGCCGAGGGGAGGACGACGAAAGAAAAAAGCTGTGAGGGTCACATACGATCAATCGATTGATTCACTTTGTTGATAATTCAGATCACTTTTATCATTAATTAATTAATAATGAAGCTACCAAATGATTCTTTGTAACTCTATATTTTTTAGAGGAAGCTTGTAGCTTCACAAACTCTACAACTAAAAGTGGTCGTGTTTATGTTTAGATCGAGACGCACCAGGACGGCGAGCGTACGCGTTATTTTGAGGATGATGATGGTGTGGATCTGCGTGAGATGGTCCGACGGGAGAAGATGAGCACTGCTGAAGATCAGAACGCTCTGTACTCGAGGATGGCTGCGAAGGTGAGCGCCGCCAAAGATATTAATATAACAGGATGCGCCGTTACAATGAATGGGAAGGAATGCAACGCTCAAAATGGCCGCCCTATCGAAGCTTTGCACATGCATAGTATCTAAATCAATATGAAAAGTTTTTAAGTGCAATTTTATCATAGGAAACAAACGTTATGGTACAGTTTACGTCATTTTTAAATGTTGTTTTTAAATATGCCGGATTTTAAGCGACGATTGTAGAAATATCAATATTCCCATTCACTTCTTGTTTGAGTTACGTAGCAACTGCCCGGCGGACCAATAGGAACTCAGGCAAAGATGGCCGCCTAGTGGCAGGACTTTCCTAAACGGACATTGGCGGCGCTCGCCGTACGCACTCGTCACACACTGTAGAATGATGATTGACAGCGGCTTTGCTGCTACTCACGTTCATTAACGTATGGATGTCTTAAAGGTACAGTAGCACAAACAGCCCGTTGTGAAAACATATAACGACTGTTGGTGGAAAGAAAGCTACAGAAGTGTTTTTGCGAATGTCCTTTAAATGTCAGAACCTGAACCGCAGAGACACATAAACAGGGTTACATTTTTTTCTTTCATTGTAAGACAGACGAGGAGCAACAGATGGTCGTCGTGAGACTGCAGCGCTTGTGTCATCAATCTCTCAAACGCTTTCTCTTCATCTCCGGCTGCAGCGATGGTTTTTCTTTGGTGTTTTTCTAGTTAAAGCAAACTAAAAACTCAACTCGGACGTCACGATTGCCATAGAGATGAGAATGAAAGTGACAAACATTTACACATTTTGGGTTTTCTCGCTCTCTCTTTCTCACTCTTTTTGTCTCTCTGCCAAGTTACCATGGCCTAGCAGTTAAAGATGTACTTTATTTCACCAATAGTAGTGTGTGTGTGTGTGTGTGTGTGTGTGTGTGTGTGTGTGTGTGTGTGTGTGTGTGTGTGTGTGTGTGTGTGTGTGTGTGTGTGTGTGTGTGTGTTTCAGATTTTAGTGCTGTATTGAGATACTATATTCAGTATTACAGGTGCTTGGCCAATCAGCATCCAGGACCACATCAGTTTTTATTATATGTGACATCGATCTGGATTTGTCCAGTTTGCTTTTCCGCTGTCGAAAATAAATATAGAATTGAGAGCACGTTGGGATTTAGGTCAAACTCTCAAGTACTCTCTCTCATACTCCGCTTCTCCATCTGTCAATCAAACATGCCAGCGTGAGGAGACACACCTCCCACACAGATCACCCGTTGCTACGGATACATCACTGCTTTGTCTGCGGTCGAAGCGCTCTCACACGACTAAATGTCTCTCGCTGTTTGCATGTGTGCGTTTCTGAAGAAATGAACACACACACACACGTTCTCTGTTCGCATAATCCCTGCGGCCTGGTCCCATCTGCCGCTGCGTTTTAGATTCAGATAATGACCCGCAGTAATCGGCATTAAAACTGCACCTGACCCCCCGTCTGACCGATGTCGACCAATCGTATCGCTTCACTCCTGCGGCTAACTTCACCTATTGCCCAAATATCTCTTCATGCTTCACCTTTTAGTTTATATAGCAAATCTCAGTACGTTATAAAAAGTACGTCAGAGGTGCCCAGATAACGTGAAAACTGCAAAAAATCGCTTTCTTACTTAGTATTTTTATCTTGTTTTCCAGTAAAAATGTCTAAATATTCTTGAATCCAGATGCATTTTCTTGATAAGCAAAATGACCAAGAAAATAAGTCTCGTTTTTAGGCAAAAAATATAAATTTGTGCCTAAAACAAGCAAAAAATCTGCCAATGGGGTAAGATAAATAATCTTGAATTTAGTGACTAAGAAAAGGTAAAACTTTTTTTTTTTTTTAGGCACAAATTTACTTAAATTTTATATATTTTTTGCCTAAAACAAGACTTATTTTCTTGGTCATTTTGCTCATCAAGAAAATGCATCTGGATTTAAGAATTTTTTGACATTTTTACTGGAAAACAAGATAAGAAAGCGATTTTTTGCAATGAAAGATTTGTGTATAAAACTCTTATTTCTAAAATCTGTTTGTAATGTGTGTCACAGATGATGGGAAAGACGGACGGCGATAACTACACGCTGGATGACATGTTCGTGTCGAGCGCGGCCCAGAAGGAGCGCGCCGGTCGAGATGAGGAGAGACAGAGGAATAAAGCCGTGCAGGAGACGCGCCGTTTAGCCGGACGCATGCAGAAGTGCCCGCACTGTTTCGACAGCCCCGAACTGCCCAAACATCTCATTGTCGCAGTTGGAACCAAGGCACTTATATTTGATTTCTTATCATTTTTATATTCGATTGAAGTTGTCATGTGTGGTGAATGAGGTGTGAAGGAGGAATTCTTGCCATCATTTCAAATGAAGCAAAATAATGCCTTTATACTTTAAAGATGCAATCCATCAGTTTTGTTGGTAAAACTCCTGAAAAATGAGTTTTTGAGCAAGTACAGCAAAACTGTCTGTTACCTACACTGGTAACAAGTGGTAACAATAGTAAGTATATAATGTTAAAAAAGTTACATGAATCATTATGATCATTAGTAATGTGGGAAATGTTGCTTTAATGTCATTTGATTGCTTTTCATGTAAGATAAGTAATAAGATAAGTAAATTCACTTTGGATAAAGCATCTGCTGAATGACTAAATGTAAAATAAACTGCAATTTTATGTTTCAAATAGATGACAATAGAGAAGCAAAAGTTATGGATTGCAGCTTTAATAAACATAAAACTCATTGGAGAAATAAGAGTATTTTTTTTTACACTTTTAATTCATAATATGACAAGTTATTCAATTGTATTAATATTTTGAATGAACTATTATTGTTTATTTTATTTTATATTCATTATATGTTTGATTTTCATTATAATTTTAGTTTCATTTTTAGCAATTTTGTCATGTCATCTATTGCTATATAAGCGTATTTTTATTTCAGCTGTAGTTTTAGTTTAGTTTTTAGTGAATTCTTTTAATGCTTCAGCTTATTTAATCTAATGGTGAGGTAATGTGACTACGTTTAGGCCGATGTTTTATTTGATGTCATTTAACAGAAATGTTTTAATAGTTTTATTAAACTATAATAATCCTGCAGTGCTTCGGTCTAGACTTCAAACATACAGTTGTGGCTTATTCTTGCACAGTTGAATGGAAAAATCTGTCGCACATTTGTGTTTCGAGGATTTTTTGGCATGCTCAGTTTGACCCTTTGTGTTCAGGATGACAGCAGATCTGTTGTCTTTAATACATGAGCTGACCGCTGCTCTCATCTCTGATGTGTGTGTGTGTGTGTGTGTGTGTGTGGCAGGTGTACTTGTGTCTGCCGAACGGTGTGTCTCTGACTGAAGGTCACTGTTTGATCATCCCTGTCCAACATCACACAGCGGCCACAGGCCTGGACGAGGACATATGGAATGAAATACAGGTACACACGGCATGCATGTATAATCCCACTTCTCGTTGCTAATGCAGGATTATTCAGATCCGAAACATGCTAACAGCGAGCTGAATAACACAACATTCTGTCGCAGACGTTTCGTCGCGCTCTGGTCCGGATGTTTGAGGCTCAGGATCTGGACTGCGTGTTTTTTGAGACTCACATGAACCCGAAGAGACATTTTCACATGGTGTACGAGTGCATACCGCTGCCCAAAGAGCTCGGAGACATGGCACCGATTTACTTCAAGGTAACACCCGGGTCTACGATCAAACCTTTACGATATCAACATGAGTTTCACATGCTCGTGTGTGTGTGTGTGTTCAGAAAGCCATCATGGAGTCAGATGAGGAGTGGGCCATGAATAAGAAGGTTGTGGATCTCTCATCTAGAGACGTCAGGCGAGCCGTGAGTCTTTGTTTTTTCTTCTGATTTCTCTCTGTCCAAATTCGCTGTGCGTGAGTTCTCCGTGTTTCTGCAGGTTCCACGAGGACTGCCGTACTTCTCCGTGGACTTCGGTTTGCAGGGCGGCTTTGCCCACGTCATCGAGAACGAGCAAAAGTTTCCACACTATTTTGGCAAAGTGAGTCTTTTGGTATAAAGATGGTAAACCGTTCGTATGTAACTAGACCAAAATCTCTGTAATGGTTCTGTCTCCTTCAGGAAATCTTGGGTGGAATGCTTGACCTTGAACCCAGACGATGGCGGAAACAGATTCGTGAGAATTTCGACGACCAGAGGAAGAAGGTCCTTGCGTTCGCTCAGTGGTGGAAAACCTTTGACTGTACAAAGACAGACAGCTAGCCAATCAGAGACGAGCACGCTGATGCGTTCTGAACTCGCATCATGAGCCGGGTCTTAAAGACTTTATAACAACACTCGTAACCGCTTGGTGTTGCATTTCTGTGGCGTATTTTCTACAGCAACATCTGGAGAAACATAAATGTACAAAATCAAAACGAGTGTTTGTTTCAGACAAAACTAGAACAGCTGTTTAAAACCTTCAGTTTTTGTGTCTACTGATAGATGTGTATGTGAAGTTCATCCCTGGTTTTGTCCACAGTGATCAGTGTTTTCAAAAGCATTGAAATCCGAATAAAAATGGCAAATGAGTAAATTCAGTCTCTAGATTTATAACTCTGGTTTTGTTTTGATGATTTGGGCTAAATTATGTAAGTTGTTCAGGTTAAGGATGTTAACAATTGGTGATCGATTAATCGTTTGTTATAATTGAATCGATTAAGCTTATTAATTGTCCTTTAATCAACTTAAACACAAATGCATTCAGTAACCATGCGAGTCGATGGCGGAAAAACTTGCTGATGTGAATTATGTACCATCGCAGACGTTTTTTTTTATGTGGACAGTTTTGTGATGTTGATTAATCGATCAATAGTTTTAATGATAATCGAGTAATAACATTCTTAAAAATGTTCATCTCAAGTGATGCTGGTCACATTCATCTCTCATGCTACATAAATTCGTTTTCGGTTCTTTTTGGCATCTTAAGAAAATAAAATGATACTTGAAAATGATTTGCGCATAAACCAGCATAACTGGAACTATTAAACCAAATCTTCAATCCAGATTGTTAACATTCAGCACATCACATTATAACATGCATGATTGATTTTTTTATTTAATAGAGATGTGTTGTTATCTTACTATCAGGCTCTCTGATATCCAATATCCCGAACACTTTCGTAGTACCTTAGTCTTAAAAGCCATATTCAGCTTCAAGGGATGAACACTGTTGGAGATTTTGTCATGTTTTCAGGTTGAGCATCTCTGTATGCAAACTGTATCTTGTACGGTTCGACCTGTGATCTGTTTTAATGGCAGCAGCTGCTGTAACACAAGGACACGCTCAGGATTGTGTGTTTGTTATATAATATGAGGGTGTAAACACAAAGCTCAGGGTTCACGGGTGGTGTGACCTCTGAACTGCTGTTGTTCAGTTGTGTGGCGTTACAGACATTAACACACAGGTGATGGCGTATTAGACCATTTGTCACGCAACAGTGCGCAGACACGCTGTCAGCATGTGTTTTGTGATCGGATTTATGATTGAAGCGTGAGCATGAAATCCCGGTTTTGTTCACCTGGTGTAGTGTATATTGTGCAGATGTTACTGTATAAATGCACACAGAATACTGTGGTGTGTTGGCTATTTTGAGTTGATATTACTGTAATTGTCTGTTTTATTTATATACAGAACGTGATGCTGAATGAAGCTTGTGACTCTGCGTGACTGCTCACACGCACGCACGCACACGCACGCACGCACGCACGCACACACACACAGTGTAATATATGAACACTAACAAGGAAAAAAAGAAAGTGGGTCAGACTCCAGAGCAGAAAGATGCATGATGGGAGAAGAGTGAAGGACAAAAAAAGAGAAAAGAATTACCCAGAAGGCAACACGCACGCACACAGTTCAACCTTCAGGCGTGCTAAGTCTCTCTCTCTCTCTCTCTCTCTCTCTCTCTCTCTCTCATACACCTGACTGTCTCTCTCTCTCTCTCTCTCTCTCTCTCTCACATCATTTATAATATGAGCTTCTACAGTTTGATTATATTGTACATTTTAATGTTATCTTTATTATAAGATGCATGAGTATATACATTAAGTAATGTATTTATACAGTGTTGTGTAGCTGTTATATTTTATCAAATAATATACCTTCACAGTAATAAACTCTACTGTAATCTTACAGATACTGTAAGTACTTTGCTTTATATTTTCTGTGTAACTATAAACAACCGTTTTAAAATCATTGTCAGAATAAAAGATGCTCCACAGCTGGTGGAATATTCTTAAATGTTTATCATTCTGCTTTTGAGGAATTTTTTTGTCAATTCCTAAAGAAGCACGTAAAGCCACGAGACTTAATGCCTTAGCAAATCTGAAAACAAATCACTTCTCACAAATGCCCGAATTAAAGATTTGATCAGAAATGTTTTCATGAATTTAGTGCATGTAAACACTGACAACATTTCCTATGAATACCGAATACCGTAACCTACGATACCTGGTTAAGTGTGATCTCTCTTTCTGTCTAAATGTAGATTGAGCTTCACATGAGATGTCGAACATATAAACATACACTATAATAATAAAAATACTGTAATACAGCTTGACCGACATAGCTTTGCATGCATTTTAATTGGTATGCTTTCATATCTCTCTCTCTCTCTCTCTCTCTCTCTCTCTCTCTTTTCTCTCTTTTCTCTCAGGGAGGGGTGTACAGGCTTTTGCTCAGTGGCAACTGATTGGTCCTCTTAGTTCTGCGCGCTCTGGATGTTGGAATATTTCTCATTTTTACGCGCGTCTCCGTGACTCTCCTCGCGTCAAACCCGCAGAGACCCGCACGGACAGACGGATGGACAGCGACGGGGATCATGAGGTCTCCGGGGCTCTTTATCGGTCTACGGAGCTGTCGGGTCGCCGGTGAGAACGGAATTCGGTAATTAAAACGCCGCGCTCCATCCCGCCCCACACCCACGCAGACAAAATCCGTGTTTCGCCATCCGAAAATAAAACGCGCACTTGGCACACCCGAGGTCCTGCTGCATCCATTCCCGGGCAGCGAGAGCGCACGGCTTACGCGCGCGTTCAGGTTCCGCGTATGGTTCTGTGTCAGCCGCGCGTCTGATGATTGCGCCCGCATCAGCAGCATGTCCTCGCGGAAGATCTCCTCCGAATCCTTCAGCTCCATGGGCTCGGATTATTTGGAGAGCCCGGGTGAGGACGGAGAGTGCCCGTTCTCGCGCGTCTTCTGGAACGGCAGGAGCCCCGTGGAGACGCTCTCGTGTCCGTTCGAGGACGCGGCCGTCAGCAGGAGGCTCGCGCGGCGCAAACGCGTCAATCTGGACTCGCTCGGGGAGAGTTTGAGACGCCTCACCTCACCCACGGTACCGAACCCCATCTTACTTTATCTTACCTGCAGATGTGTTATTTGCTCAATCTGGATGGATGATAAATGGATTGTTCAGGCCATGCGTGTGTGTTACATATTCATTTTGTGTGTATGTGTACAACATTTAGAAAGGTGTGTGGTTGTGTACGTGCAAGATAAAACCAATCTTTTTCTCTCAAGCGCACATGCAGATGCGCATTAAACAGAGAGGACGAGAGATGTGCACGCATGTCTTCAGTCAGTTCTGCATCAGAATTTGCCTTCCCTGAGGTTCACTCGAGTGGATTCATCCTGTGTGTGTGTGTGTGTGTGTGTGTGTGTGTGTGTGTGTGTGTGTGTTAGAGAGGCTCTTGAAAATGTGGTTCATAGCAAACCAACTGCTCCAATGGCACACATCCAAAACAGAGAGGGCTGCAGTTCAGGTTCTGCCTACAGTGCGGACATCAATGATGGATTTAAATCACCCAAAATACGTCAAATAATGTTTTAATAAAAATGCCGAACGGGTTTTGTGAGAGTCAGTTAGAGATAAAAAATTGAAAACATCATTAGCTGAGTGTTTGCAATAAAGAGTGTATGTTTAATATGTAATAGTGTCCAAGATATGTGTGAGAATTAATGTGTTCATGTGTTTATTGTTTGTGTATATGTGAGCATCATGTCCAGTCACACACACACACACACACACACACACACACACACACACACACACACACACACACACACACACACACACACACACACACACACACACACACACATGTTCAGGTTGAGCGAGCGAGCAGTAAAAGATCTCTAAAGCATATTTGAGCAGGTAAATCTGGATTCGAGCTACTAAGAGCTTTGCTAAAATGAGGAGGATTTTGATTGGAATATTGTTGCCGTGGCAGCATGATAAAGACAGATGATTGGATGAGGCTTAAAGGTATATTCTGTTACAGGTCGATCTGCGCTGTAAATCCCTTTAAAGAGGGAAGCTGACAGGTTTAAAAGTTGCTGTCTCTGATGTTTCTATCAAAATGATGAGGTTTAATTCTCTACGGTCATCTCTGAGAGGTTGTTGACCACAGACAATCATTTCTATTGATATGTCAGTGTGTTAAAGCAGTAATGTGATTTTCTAGCAGGTTTCTGGACGGTCGTGTTTGCCTGCTTGTGTCTCTTTTGGATGTGATGGACTGAATTTGGGTTTATTTCGACCGCTTACCGCAATGTTGTGTTTTATTTTTAGAGCCAGACGATTCAGTTGGCCCTGCAGAGAACGGCCGAGTATTACAGACAGAGAGAAATCAGGTACAAAGACACTTACAGACACTGCACATATTCACATAAGAAACGCATACATGTCTTCTCACATGTTTCTCATAAGAATAAGACCACTTCATTCTAACAAATGCTGGTTGGATAAAAACGGACATTTTCTTGGTCCATTTAAACCAAACAATCCATAGGAAAGACAAATCTCAGATGAGATGAAGAGCTTTGATTAAATCTCAACTGCGTCTCAGACGTTTCTCCTAATAAAAAGAGTCTCACAAATGTTTTGTCAGAAGAAATGTCATCAACATCTCTAACTGAGCTCAGAAGTCAATATTGTTGTAGATCTCAATATGAGCTCAAAATCAAATCCAGATTATTTTATCTCTACAATCTACATTCATTTGACATTTCTCCTGATGCCATTTTAGGAGAAACATCTGAGACTGAATATTTCTCCATTAACGTCAACAGTAAATCTAAATGGACCGTGTTCGTCTCTTTAATATGCTTTCCTTGTCTTGTTGTGAATGATTTATCAGCTCCAAAGACAAATAAGGTTAATCTTCATAATCTTTCATCTAAACGTAATTTCCTGGATGCTGATGTCATCAGTGGCTGTTCATGTTTTCTTACATCTTGACAATAGTTAACGCATGATTTAATGCTCGTAAAAGTATATTAGAAAATAACAGTAAATCCTCCACAATCCACTTCGAACTGGCTTTCAAACCATTCAGTAAATCCTGATGGATTAATGGATTAAATAACCTGTTTTGCTGTGATCACATCATGGGCGGTTAATGCTGTTTCGTGTTGTCTGTGAGATAAACAACCTATCATTTTCCTCTTGAATATGTTGTTTATGATGTGGGTAAATTGTAGTTGATCTCTCTTTCAGTGGGCAGGAGTTTGTGAGGAGCTTGTCAGATGAGCAGAAGTGTTTGTATGAAAACTCGCGCTGTGACTCGCAGGCCGACATCTCAGGAATATTGAAGTACACAGCAACTATTTTAGGTACGTACATGAAAGCTTTGTTTATTCTCAGATCATAATTGTTATTGCACAATACACATACTCCATATGCTGACATTTACAACTTTGACCTCGACACACACGTGCCTCCACATTCACTTCCCCAAAAACTGCCTCCATTTCTGCAGTCTCCGTTCCCGAGCTGTTGCTAAGATACAAACTCTGCCACCCTTAACCAGAACACATTTATAAATAAACTGCAATGAGGCATCTGAACTGAGCAATGCCCAGATAAACCCGCTGCACGCATCTCGCTTTCATGTAGCAGAGCATCACCGCGTCAGAGCGGTACTGATGCTGCGGCTCTCTGCTCTTTATTCTGGAGTCACACCCCTAAACAAACTTCACGTCTATGTGTGAAGGCATGTTGCAAAACAAATGCCAGCTGAATGTGCAAATGAGGTTCGAAATAAAGAGTTTATTTGCAAAAACTGATTTCAAAAGTAAAATCAATCAAACTGTATTTGCGTTGTTTTGATTAAGTACCAATGATTTCAAAAATACACAATAAAACATGATTTATGAAAAAGTTTTTGCAAATGAACTCTTCAAATAGAAAGCGTATAAAGCAGTGAAATGTATTTTATTGCCGTTAAATGTGGATTATAAAACGGATCGTTTCAAGAACAAGCGATCGAGCGTGTTTGAAGTCATTAGAAAATGGCAATAACATTTTTATATTAATGTTGCATCATGGCAAACATAAACTACTGAAATATTCCCACATAAAAATATTTACTATAGTAAATTGTACTATGCTGTAGTGTATTATAGGAAGTATTATATTGTAGCATTCTGTAGGATTTTGTAAACTTAACTTTACTATAAAACAGGTTGTCGAGGACACAGTACTACTAATTTTACAGTTTACTATTGTAAATACTTTAGTATTGTTTCATATGGGGATTTTTAATGTGTCTATAATCATTCATGTTGCTGCTGTTTTATAATCTTTTATAAATGAATGTAACGTTCATGTAATGTTTTTTTTTACCTCTATAGGACAAAATACAATTACTTTGCACTAGTCCTGTCCAGAATGTGTCATGTATTTAGAAACACACGAGTGTTTAATGTTTTGGAAAACTGGTCACTTCAGTTTCTTTAACTCGTGGCCCAAACACACCACATTTTTATAAATGAACCTTAAATGAAATTAAAATTCTTCCATTAATTATTTACCCTCGTTTTGTTATACATGAACGAGAACATGTATATATACAAAATATACATGTATATGTGAACAGAAAAGACAGAAAACAGAACAGAAGATATTTTGAGAAATGTCTCAGTGGTTTTGGTAAGTCTATGGAGTTCAGTGTTGTTTAATTATCAACATTCTTCAAAATATCTTCTGTTGTGTTGACAGAATTTAGATCCTCTTTAATTATTCTCATATTTTGTGAATTGATTATTTGTGTTCTTTATGCATAGCAACCCTAAAACATTGTGCATTTTCCTCGGAAAATATCTATAAAAAAATACATTTACAATTATGAAAAGTTCCCCTTGGATGAAACCCATGACCTACTAATGCAATCCTGTACTGAAAATATCTTGTGTCTTTTCTTGCCCAGGCGTGGACTTTGCAGCCGTACGAGGCCGTTTCGGAGAGGAATTCTTTGGTTTGTGCCTGGAGGAGAACGAGAGGGTCCTGCGAGCTCTCGGCGGGAACCTGCAGGATTTCTTCAATGGTTTCGACGCTCTTCTGGAGCACATCAGAACCTCCTGCGGCCGGAGAGCTTCCTCTGAGGCTCCTTCTTTCCTATGCAAAGATGCTCCTCAGGAGAACGAAGAGACGGACGAGGAGACGAGACGAACTCTGCTCCTCCACTGCTTCAATCCCGACCCCACCGTGGGCGTGGCCATGCCGGGGTTAATCCGGGCCGCCGCTCGCCGCATCTACCAATCGAACGTTTCGGTGGAGGAAGCTCCTCCCACTTGGCTGCACGCGGTCAGTGAGGACGGAGAGCTCTCGGCCGACTCCTCCCCCTCGTCAAGTCCATCTCCGCCTTCTTCATCTCCCGTCTGTTTGTCCTTCCTCATCCGAGAGGTCCGGACCCAACCCACTTCATCCCCGCACCCCGCGTCCCGCCAGCTGTCCCGTTCGCCGCTGGATCTGCGGATCGGTCTGAGCACGTTTTGCCGGGCCTTTCCGTTCCACCTGGTGCTGGGACCCAACATGGAGGTTCTGCAGGTTGGCGAGGGTCTCAGAAAACAGACCAAGAGCGAGCCGCACCGAACTCTCACCTTCGTCAACAGCTTTGAGCTGGTGTCCCCCAAAATCCCCTGCACCTTCCAAAACATCCTACTGCGGCTGTCCACGCCGTTCACCATTCGGACGCGACCGGACGGCTCGGCTCTTGACAGCAGGGAGAAGGTAAGCGAACTAAATGTTTCAAAATTTTTTCCTTAATTCGATTTGGAAAGTCCAGAGTGCCCTTCAGGAAGAGAAACACACACACGTAAATATTAAAACGTGAAATGAGTTTCTGGAAAATGAAGGTTTGTGTGTAGTATGAATTATGCGTGTGTGCATTGGGACCGGTGATCTTGTGATGATAACTAAAATGATAAATGTGAGATGCTACATCGGGAAGTCTGTGTTTGCTCAAAGGAATCTTGTGTTCACCAGCTCGAGTTCCTGTGAGATTCACAGCGGGGAATGTAAGATTTTCTCTTGTTCCACGTCATTTAGCAGGTGCTTGTTTTTCTTCAGCGAGTGCTGATCTCAGAACAGTCTGACCCGCTGGAGACATCAGTGCCTCGCTCAGGGGCACAATACTGATTGTGTTCGAAGAAACTTAGATCTTTTTTTTGTTTTTGTGTATCGGTACATTTGTGTGTGTGTCTGTGTATCTGTTTTATGTGAGTATCTATGTGTGAGTTTGGGGTTTTGTTTAAGTGTGTGTGTGTGTGGTGTTTGTGTGCCTTGTGGCTGATAACTGAAGTGAAGACCAATAAACAGAAATTAATAGCCCAACATTGGTTGTACATTAAGTGTGTGTGACGCAGTGCAACAAAACTAGATTTTTATGACTTGAGGCGGCTGTTGACAAAGTTGAGCAAAGTTTTACTTTATATTAATAAATTATCAACATAGTGCACTACTAATGATAGTGGAGACAAGAGGTCACATGACCCGTTTCTTGAAACCATTGTCGAACAGTTTAAAGGAGAAATGTGGAGATTTGTAGCGGCATGTAGTGGTGAGGATGCGAATTGCAGCCGATGGCTCACTCCACCCCTCCCCCTCCCTTTTAAAGCACTACGGTGGCTGACACGGTCAGGTTTTCTTTGCCGAAGGAGATAACGTATTTACGAAACGCGCTCTGTAGAGCAGTTTGTCCCTTTAAGGATACTGTAGAAACAACATGGTGAATTCTGTGTAAGGTGTATGTAGATAGAAATAGTTAATTCTAGGATAACAAAAACAACACTTCATTACGTACGGTCTTTACACACATAGTTATGTATATGGTATTGCATTTCTGTCAATAGATCCTCCTTAAAGGGATCGTTCAGCCATGAATCAAAATTTCCCCTCAATGAATCTCCGTCTGTAATGAATATGACTTTCTTCTTGAAGAACAATGCAGTCGGAGTTATATTATCAACTATACTAAGATATTAGCTTAAATATAATTGTAAATACAAACATTTCTTTTAAACAAACGCATCGATTCGCTTCAGAAGACCTTTGTTAAGATCACAGAGCTGTGTCGAGCATCGATGGATGTGCTTTTTGGAGCTTTAAAAAACTGGGACCCATCCACTCCCATTCTACCAAAATCATTCTTCCCGATAAATGGTAATATACCTCCGACTGCATTGTTCTTCAAGAAGAAAGTAATATTCATTACGGATGCCCCGAGGGTGAGTAAAACATGGGGAAATTTTGATTCATGGCTGAAGAATCCCTTTAACAGCACTTTTAATTTACAGCTATATAGATTCTGTCCCAGTTTGCACCCTGTCTGTCCTATAAAACATACAAAATTAGACTCAGATGTTCAGATGGTGTACTGCAGCAATTTTGGGCTCGTTTTGCCCTCGACCCTTAAAACGAGGAGACACCTGCGAGACTGACGTCATTCAAACGTGTGACAAGCAATTGAAAGCTGTGATGTCTGTGCAAACCCCCCGTCTCTCTCTCTCTCTCTCTCCTCTTCAGCGCTCGTTCTCTGTATTGTGAGCTGTTTTGAGGGTTGGTGCCGTCAGATCTGATGTGTGTAAATGTTTGTGAGCGTGTCACAAAAAGCTGTTTGTTGTTCTTTTGATGTCTTCTCATGCAAAACGCTGCTACAGTTGAAAGCCAGAATCAAGGCGCTTGTGCTGAAAGGGGAAATTAACCGGAATGATAATGAAATTAAAGTCAGGTGTCAACAGCCTGAGAGAGAGAGAGAGAGAGAGAGAGAGAGAGAGAGAGAGAGAGAGAGAGAGAGAGATTGTGGATTTTATCAGGCTGGTGATGGTCACTGGAAGAGAATTAAATAAATCTATAATCTTGCTTATTGTGAGGATCTCATATCTTTTGATTCCATGCACTAAAACAATTCTTTGATTTGGTCCGATGGTTCTTTTTGTAGGTTGTTTTGTGCATTTATTACACCAGCACGTCTCATTTTTATGACTTGTGTCATGCACAAGTTGCTGCATCACTCAGCAGATTTCTTCAACACACATCACATTTATCACGACTGAGGTCTTATTTAGCAATACTGGAATATTTGTCCTTATATGAAAACAAATGGAAGAATAAATGGATCAAATGATCAGCGTCCGGACTCGAGGCTCTTGACACGAGGTGTCTAGATCAAGAACACAATGCTGACGGTTTCTTATTCAACTCTTGTAAGATTTGAAGATAACATTTTGGGATTTTTGTAGTGTTGTTTGTGTAACACAGGCCAGGTGCTGTAGAGAAAGAGAGAGATTTTTAAAAGTGTGATGCTTTAATCTGCATGCATGCGCATCTTGAGATCTGAACCAATTATGAATTTTCTGATATGGAGATACACATGTGTTTGTGTGTATAAATGTGTGTGTAGAGATTTATCCCTTATGAAACTTGACAGTGATTTTTTTTTACTACAAATGAAACTAAAAACTGATTACTAGTTGGAATCTGTAGTAAAACTGTGGTCTGTATTAAATACAAAACAGACCAGAAACATGGTTACTTCACTTTCACTATAGTAAAACCATGCTTCATGTATTGTATACATGTGTGTAAAGCACATTAAGAATCACTTTTACACGGTTGCCATAGAGACACTAATGTGATGTATGTGTATGTGCTTATGTGAAGATGAACACTTGAAACATGTTACACAGGCTGTTTTGTAGACGTGTGTGGGGGGGGTCAGATTCACAGCCCTGTTATCGCCATAGAAACAGGGACGTTTTTCAGTGATGGGATGGAATATAGAAGTGTATAATACACACACACACACACACACACACACACACACACACACACACACACACACACACACACACACAGACACACACAAACACAGACACACACAGACACACACAAACACAGACACACACAGACACACACACAAACACAGACACACACAGACACACACAAACACAGACACACACACAGACACACACACACACACACACACACACACACACACACACACACACACAGACAAACACAGACACAGACACACACAGACACACACAGACACACACACAACACACACACAGACACACACAAACACAGACACACACAGACACACACACAAACACAGACACACACAGACACACACAAACACAGACACACACACACACAAACACAGACACACACAAACACACACACACAAACACACACACACACAGACACACACACAAACACAGACACAGACACACACACACACACACACACACACACACAGACACACACAGACACACACAAACACAGACACACACAGAAACACAGACACACACAGACACACACAAACACACACACACAAACACAGACACACACAAACACACACACACATCCTTGTGCCTCTTAAGTTTTCGTTCACACCTGAAATTCACGTTTGCATTTAATAGAGCGCATTAACAGATGTGGTGTGAATCTCTGTCCTGTTATGTAACTGGCTTTACATTGTCCTGTTAGACTCAACAAACCCTTGTGTGTGTGTACCGAGACGCACCAGGTTTATATTGAAAAAATAATTCTAGTTCTAAATAGAAACAATAGTGATAGTCATTCTTGTAAAATGATGCAGACGCGTTCTTATAGCACACACAAAAAGGTGGAGAGATTATGATATATTTCTATATTATATATATATTTTCATAAATGGTGCAAAGAACCGAGAAGATTTGCTCAAGAATTCCATTGCAACCAAATCCTAAAAAAGAATCCAGCATTTCCTTCTCTCTCTCTCTCTCCCGTTTCTCTGTCTTCCTTTTTTTGTCTTTCTCTTATTCTGTCTCTCCGTGTCGTGCACACGCCATGTAAACACGAATGTTTTCATGTAGAAAAACAATTGCGTTAAATCTCCACAAATGAATTGCATTTGTAATGCGTTCTGCACACTTGCCTTTTCATTTGATCACATTAAACGCACTTTACCCCCCCCCCCCTCTCTCTCTCTCTCTCTCTCTCTCTCAGGTGATGGAGCTCAAAGGTCAGATGCTCCACCTTCCCGAATCCAACTCCATCATGTTCCTGGGCTCCCCGCGGGTTGATAGGCTGGAGGAGCTCATGGGGCGGGGCCTGCATCTGTCCGACATCCCCATGCACGACGCCACGCGTGATGTCATCCTGGTGGGTGTGTCTGACGACGTCGCTGATCCTCTCTTGACACTGGCAGGTTCTCAGGTAACAGATCTCCTCTCTTCTGCCGTAGGTCGGTGAACAGGCCAAAGCTCAGGACGGACTGAAGAAGCGCATGGACAAGCTGAAGGCCACGCTGGAGAAGACCCATCAGGCTTTAGAGGAGGAGAAGAGGAGAACGGTGGACCTGCTGTACTCCATCTTCCCCGGGGATGTGGCTCAGAGACTATGGCAGGGACTTCCCGTTCAAGCCAAGAAGTTCGATGACGTCACCATGTTGTTCTCCGACATCGTGGGCTTCACGGCCGTGTGTGCGCAGTGCACGCCCATGCAGGTCATCAGCATGCTGAATGAACTCTACACGCGCTTCGACTACCAGTGCGGCATACTGGACGTCTATAAGGTACAGGAGAAAACCTTTCAGAATCAGAAACAAAAATGTGCGTCTGTCCGCCAAGAGCATCTACATCTGAGAGCGTGCGGCTTTGAGATATCACATTTAGCCCCAAAAGTCAAAAGAATATTATTAGATTAGATTAGATTAGATTCAACTTTATTGTCATTACACATGTACAAGTACAAGGCAACGAAATGTAGTTTAGGTCTAACCAGAAGTGCAATAAGCAAGTGCAGGATATACAGTTTGCAAAAATTATGAAGAATTATGAAGAATTAGGTCCCCATTTTTGGCTTTGTGTGAGTTTCCACCCCAAATTCACATTAACAATAGAGCAACTGTGTTTCAAAACAATAAAATTTCATACATTCAATTGATTAAAACGCATATTAAGACAAACACGTATTTAAACGTGACGTGAACTACTTTACAAGTTACATTATTTTATATATATTATGTTTTGTTACACGACTCATTGGAATGCTTGATTCTGATTGGCCGGTCACGACATTTGCAGGTTTGTTATTCCCAGATAACAACCGCTCAAAACGAATAACATACGGTAACCCGGATGCTGCGAATCATTTTAATAATACACAAAAAATAAATATGTCTTTTAATAACATGACATTATACTTACAAATGATTCAACCAAATTGCCTGTTCGTGATTTGAACGTCGTTTCTTACCTTAAAACCGAAAGTCTGCATTCAGTAAAAATGAGCTAATAAAATGTTTTCGTACATAACCAACATACAATCGATTGCAGTAGAGAGGCTGTGTTTGTATTGTTTTGAGATCTCTCACCTGTCTTCTCTACAGATCGAGACTATAGGTGATGCGTACTGCGTGGCGGGCGGGCTCCACAAGAAGATTGACAGCCATGCTAAGCCAATCGTGTTCATGGCTCTGAAGATGATGGAGCTGTCAGAGGAAGTGTTGACGCCAGATGGGAAGCCCATCAAAGTGAGTCTGCGGTTACGTCTCAAATTTAAACAAACCTTACTATTACATTTTATTGTGTAACGTGATGTTTGTTTTATGGGATATGTTCCTAAAACACTCGGAACACCTTAGCAACGGGCCAACGGCACATCAAAGCCTTGGCAACCGCACACAAAGCACCTCACAATTATCTGCTGGAGTAATTAATGGAGTGTTATTGTAAATTGAACTGTGCTTATGGATATATTGTGTGTTGAGCCTGGAGCTGTTGTTCAATGCAGGACACGTTGTGTGTGTGTGTGTGTGTGTGTGTGTGTGTGTGTTAAGGATCTCATGGTTAACAGCTCCATCGAGTGCCATCGGCTTCAGTGTGAAATCCAGTTTGACTGAGATCGCCAAGTGTTTGGTGCTGATTGATTGTGGGATTGTTGTTGTTGTTGTTTAGCAGAAATCAACGAGTGTATCAAAGTGTGTCAGGGTCACCATGAGGTCTGTGTGTGTGTGTGTGTGTGTGTTTGTATCTGGGCCTTTGTTGTTGTTGTGTGTATCAGGAACTTTAAGAGGTTGTTGTGTGTTTGTGTTGTGTATCAGGAACTCTGACGTCAGTTTAGGATCAGGTGCGCTAACACCAGTCGACCAGTTTGATTGTAGGGTTTAAAGTCACCATGAAACGTAAGTTGCGATTGTCTTCTTTTCCGTATCGTGACGTACATCCGAGTGAAACGGCTTCTGAAATTTAAAAAAAAATAGGGCGGGACTTCAAGTCACCTTCTCCTAATTGATTGGATGGTTGTAAGTTAACCTAATACTCTTTTTTTAGCCATGACGTCATGCAGAGAAGAGTTGTTGTTTAGAGAGGAGCGGTAATGTTTTTGATTAAATATTACAAGTGCAGTTTTATTGGACAAAAATAATGACGTACATGGATAAATCCTTTATAATAACCACTGCAACGCTGCGTTGTAAGACAATTAGTATGATCATTTTTAATCGCACGGTGACTTTGAGGTGACTCAAAGTGTTGGTTACACTGTAAAAATGAAATAAATAAGTAACCTGGCTGCCTTAAAATTTTGAATTAGTTCAACTTAAAAATGTTAGTAAACATAACGAGTTTGCATGCAATTCATAAGTTAACTAATTGTTTTAAGTTGAATGAATTTTAAGGCAGCCAGGTTACTTATTTAAAATATATATATTTTTTACAGTTACTCTGAAAAGTAATGAATTACTAGTTACCAATTACATATTCAATAATGTAATTAGATTACTGTACAAATTACTCTTTCCGAAAAGTATTTAATTACTTATTATTTTCTGTATCCTATATCAACCTTGATTAGTTAAGTGATTCAATGATAGACATGAAACGGCTCTTTTAATTCATTCAAATAAATAATATACATAAAGTATTCGTATTAACCGACCAAAATATTACAAATATGAGGACACATTCATTTAAATGTCAATTCCACTATTGTATGTATTACACAGCATTTAGTTCAACTACATCAGAAGTAACTAATTAAATTACAGAAAAAAATAAGAGTAATCCCTTACTTTATTTTTTCAAGCGAAAAGTAACGGTTACAAAGTACTAGTTACACCCAACACTCATGTCTAGTAAATCTCAAACACATTTAGTTGTGTACATACCTTATGTTTGTTTATTTTAGCCAACGCATCTGTATTCCAGTGTCGTCCAGTCTGCTGTGTGATTGACAGCTTCGCCCGACATGCCGACAAGGCTATGAATAATCAGGGTCATTGCCACGGCAATAATGCATCATCATTAAATGTGTATGTAAATGGTTGTTTGTGACCAGCTGGGGTCACTTGTGTATGTGTGTGTGTGTGTGTGTGTGTGTGTGTGTGTGTGTGTATGTGTGTGCAGAACAGCATCTTTACAGCATCTCGCTCTCTCTCTGTTTCTTATTGTGTTGGTCATGTGATTTGTGAAGCTCAAACACATTCTGTTTAGAAATCAGTGTTCTGACATTTAATGTGTCATGTCCTGGTGATGGAGGAGATTACATCTGGAGAATACAAAGAGTTCAGAAGCTGTCATTGAGTTTGATTGGCAGCTGTCAATCACACATCGATGCCCCTGTCACTTTCAACAGCACTGTGTGTGAATGTTTCACTATAGTAATATCAGCATGTGTCATGGTTGGTTAGAGAATCACAGCACCTATAGCTCTGAGCTAGTATAGTGGAGTCAAGTATAGTATATTATCATGTAATGTAAGTCGCTTTGGATAAAAGCGTCTGCCAAAGACACACTCCTGATGTGATACCTGTTCAAATTCAGATGGGATAAGACACTTTGTATCCTAATACATCATCAGTCTTTCCCATAATGCATTGCAACGTGGACAAATCAATTGAAAAATCAACCCAAAGCAGATGCTTTCAGGTTCAGTTCAGATCCTGCATTTGAAAGATGGTGGCTTATCTCTCTCTCTCTCTCTCTCTCTCTCTCTCTCTCTCTCTCTCTCTCTCTCTCTCTCTCTCTCTCTCTCTCTCTCTCTCTCTCTCTCTCTCTCTCTCTCTCCCTCTCTCTCTCTCTCTCTCTAGTTGAGGATTGGAATTCACTCGGGTTCAGTGCTGGCTGGTGTCGTAGGTGTAAAGATGCCTCGATACTGTCTGTTTGGAAACAACGTCACGCTGGCCAGCAAGTTTGAGTCGGGCAGTCACCCGCGCTGCATCAACGTCAGCCCCACTACATACCAGTAAGAACACACACACGCACGCACGCACACATACCTGTGTAACTCCGACTGCAGCGGAGACGGTGTAACCTGTTTCCATGGCAACCTGCTCCAGTCAGGAACGTCAAGGACGATACTCTGCAGTCAAGTGCTGCTCTAAAGATGTGCGTGCACCAATGAGCACCTGTGTTTGCAGACATTTACACACACTCGACGTGAATAATCCAGCACAGATTTACACCCACACACACTCACACATGCACAATTACATCCAGACGCACACATAACGACTAAACACACACACACACACACACACGTGCAGCATTCGATTTCTTACCATTTTGTTTTCGCCCGTTTTCTTAGACTCCTGCGAGACGACCACTCGTTCTCCTTCATTCCTCGCTCCAGACAGGAGCTGCCCGACAACTTCCCTAAAGAGATCCCCGGAATCTGCTATTTCCTGGAGGCGGGGAAGTCCCAGAGCCACGCCTCTCTCACCAGCACTCGCTCCGCCCCCATCCGGAAAGTGTCCTACAACATCGGCACCATGTTCCTACGGGAGACTAGCCTCTGAGATGGCCTCGCCCATTCACGACATCATCGCGTCCTGTAGACTAGCGTTGCCTGTGGCAACTAGTTGCCCCGCCTCTCGAACGACGGAGGTTAAAAAGAATCTGGCACGGGAGACGGAGAGGACGGCCCACGTCCTGGCCCCGCCCCTTTAGGGAGCCACGGACGATATTGTGTTCTGAAAAGACAATTAAAACAAATATATATGTAGATATATATTGCAAATAAAGCCTTCTGCTGAACTACACAAACACACAACTCAATAGCACACAATAGTGCAGACATACAAATAATACAGACACACTCATGCAGCATTGCAGGTTATAGAATTCACATGCATAACTTGGTGCCTTTACCCTCAAATACACACGCGCGCGCGCACGCACACACACACACACACACACAGCTTCAAGAACTCATTTATCTCCATTAACAGATTCACAACAGCCATTATTCACTGTTTCATCTGTTCTGTGTGTGTTTATCTCCTATTAATCATTGTTAAATGCATATTTTTGTGTGCGTGCATTACCTGCTGTTAGCGTGTTTGTGTTACGTATGGATGTGCATCAATGCTACACGAGTATGCAAACGCGGTCGGGAATAACATTCGTCTACTTGTGAACTCCGCAGAAATGCACCGTAACCTATTTTACAGTACAAGCTTTTATAAAGCAAGATACAATAATGGAGCTAATAACTAACTACGGTTGTTTGAAATAAGTTAAAGACACGCAAACACTTTTGTTTGTTTGTACTAATTCTGAATCTTCTTTCGTTTCTTGCTAATCTTATTCATGTATGTGAATTTTATACTATAATTTATGTGAATTAAGTGAAATGCTCAACATTGCAACAAATACATTTTCAAAACACTTTTGTTTTGTTTTCTAGTACAAGTAATTAAAAAATATAAAAAGTAATAATGGGGTAAGAAAAGTTTAGTTATTAAGTACGCAATTGAAGTTTCATATGCCATTGGCAGATCTCTTGTTTAAAGCATAAATCCAGAAAAGTTCATTTTGCTTTTCAAGGAAATGTTTCTTGATTTAAGAGTTTGTAGATATTTGTATAGGAAAACAAAACAGAAATCTGTGTTCGCAGTGAATACTGTAGTAACCCAGACATCAGAGTATTTCTGTATAGAGCTTCAGTCTCTGGTTCAGTTCAGCGTGTCAATACAAGAGTGAAACCGGCCTTGTGTGTATTGCGTGCGTGCGTGCGTGCGTGCGTGCGCGCGCAGTTTAAAGTCACAAAAGGTCATAACATGATTATTTCAGTCACATCTGATGAAATCGAGATCACGTGAACCAATAAAATCCATTCATGCAAGTTTTACGGTGTCATTGCTTGTCCTGCTCTCTTTAAATTGCTCCTTTTTAAAAAGTAAAAACATTTGCAACCACACACAAGAGGTTTGTTTTTATGATTCTGAAATCGAGCGCATGAGTCATGTGGATTGCTTATATGATGCTTTATATCGTTTCTGATAGATTCTTGACAGGCCAGATTTCACACACCGGCTGACGGGAGCAAACGTCTCTCGCTCGTTTATTTGCATACAGACGTCACATTATCAAGATGAGATTGTGTGAAATACAGAAGATTATGATATAGATCAGTTTAGTTTGCATATGCATTATCTTAATGAACAAGACAGTTTTACTTTCACTGTAATATACTGTAGTTGGTTCCTTTAAAATATCAATCGTTCTATTTTTGAAAACCATTTAATTGTGTATTTTTTCAGGCTCAATATTTTACAATTATTTTAAAATAGCTACGCAACATGGTGTATAAAATATATAACTAAACAATGAAAATACAGAATTCTTCACCTCTATACTGGTTTAAGATCAGTGTGTGGTGAAGGTTCCGCTGTGTTCTAGAACAGTCATTAACGTATTCCTCTTTCCTTCCTGAAACATCCCATAATAACATTAGTACAGTAATCAGCTCATTGCTCATTCGTTCTGACCTCATCACATTCAGCCAATCAAATTAGCCGCAATTACAGACGGACAGATGAGGGTTCAGTCATGTTTGTTTGCGAAACTCAGATGCACATTGTTTCAAAGCAACGTTACAGAAATGTATAATGTTGTTATTTTGATAGCTTTAGAATAATATGAAGCTCTTATAAAGCGATTAATGCATTTATTCGATATCCAAAATGAGTGTTTATCAGGTGTGTATTGTGTTTTGTTTCTCGGGATTCAAACCCGAGGCATCAATGTAGGAAATGAAATCATTTGTGTGTTTCATAGTTAAAAACTGTATTGTGTTTCAGTGCATCTGTTATTCAAGCAATTTACAAGCAAAACAAAGCTTTCCAATATGTCAGACATCACATCCTCCCATGATGCTCCTCTCCTGACACTGGGATATTCTCACGGGAAACTTTGAACAGAAACGTCAATTGATTTTTGTCCAGCTGAAATAATACAAGTGTTCGGTCAGAGTGTGAACGCACACGCACGCACGCACGCACGCACGCGTGTTGACAGCAAAGTTTTCTGTCTCTCAGGATTAAAATAAAAGGAATTAGTGAATTAACAGCTTTCTGTCAAACACAAAACACATACAACACACACAACATTTATTACACATTCTCTCTCTCTCTCTCTCTCTCTCTCTCTCTCTCTCTCTCTCTCTCCAAAAGTCGACTGACCCTCGAGTGTCCAGGTTTCTGGAGTGATGGTGTGTTTGCTGCTGGTGACCGTGTGATGTGACCTGTAAACCGAAGCATTTCACTGTTATACTGAACAAAACAACAAGCTCACTTCAAACCTACTACACACCACACAACAAGACATCAGGTGTGCGCATTATACTATACATTTTTTTGAGAAACACACTGGATATGGGCATAATTATTCTTCCAATGTAAAGTATAAGGACATAATTATACTTTACCATAACTACATATTAGGATAATATAAACACACATTATTGATGTCAGTAACGTTTTGTGTGCGATTAATTCAGCACAATACACTTCAGACTTTTTAATAGATTGTTTTATAGTGATGATGTCATAAGGGCCTTTGGGTACCCAGTGATGTCATAAGGGCCCTTGGTCTCCTTCTCTGTCTGTCATTTCTGTGGCTTTCCTCTGTTTGGCTCTTTTCACCATTTCAACGTTTCATCTCTGGTATTTCCCTCAGGAAATGCAAATCTAACACCTGATGTAACTAAATGCATTATTTCTCTTTGTCTCTTCTCTTGCTTGGCAAACTGTGAATGTGAAACAATCAGTTTTAACTAACCGTCTTTGTTTCCATGGTGACATTGTTCATTGCTATGGCGAAACAGCACCTTGTGACCCTTGAAACTGCTGAAGAATTCCCCATGCACAACAAAATAACCAACACAGAGAGAGCGAGAGAGACACACGTATAGATGAGTCATAATAAACGACAAAACCTTTCATGCAGTGACATCATCATCATCATCATCATCATCATCATCACACACAGCATTTTCTGACGGCGGTCTGCATGTGGGATATCCCACCCTGTGATGTCATAAGAGGAAACAGTGATGTCACCGTTGATTTGAATTGACATCACTGAGGAAGACAGGAATTTATGTTGTGACAGGATTTGAGGTTTCTTTAGACCCCTAAAGCTTCTAGAAATGGCTATGAAATATTCCCCGACACAATGACGCAAGGCAAGTTTATTTATAGAGCACATTTCATACACAAAGGTAATTCAAAGTGCTTTACATAAAATGATTGACAAAGGAAAAATAGAATAAATAACAAAATGCATAAGACAGAAGTACACAAGGTGAAGTAAAACTGTGCAGACTGGGGTGTGATGTCATTCCTCTTATTCTTTATTATTCTTAAAACAGACACTTATTCTCTCTCTCTCTCTCTCTCTCTCTCTCGCTCGCTCGCTCGATGTTGATAAGATTAACTTGGATGACCACCTGTATCACACATGTTATTGTTGCCATGGCAAAGATGGCTGTGCTAGGGTGGTTGCTATGGTAACAAGGAAAGAGTGTGTCATAGAAACGAAAGGGTGAGAAAATCTATCCATCCATCCATCTATCTGTCTATCAAGCCATCTATCGTTCATCCATCTCTCTCTCTCTCTCTCTCCATCCATCCATAAAATCTATCTATCTATCTATCTATCTATCTATCTATCTATCTATCTATCTATCTATCTATCTATCTATCTATCTATCTATCTGTCTATCAAGCCATCCATCCTTTCATTCATCTCTCTCTCTCTCTCTCTCTCCATCCATCCATCCATCCATCCATCCATCCATCCATCTATCTATCTGTCTATCAAGCCATCTATCGTTCATCCATCTCTCTCTCTCTCTCCATCCATCTATCTGTCTATCAAGCCATCTATCGTTCATCCATATCTCTCTCTCTCTCTCTCCATCCATCTATCTGTCTATCAAGCCATCTATCGTTCATCCATATCTCTCTCTCTCTCCATCCATCTATCTGTCTATCAAGCCATCTATCATTCATCCATATCTCTCTCTCTCTCCATCCATCTATCTGTCTATCAAGCCATCTATCGTTCATCCATCTCTCTCTCTCTCTCCATCCATCTATCTGTCTATCAAGCCATCTATCGTTCATTCATATCTCTCTCTCTCTCTCCATCCATCTATCTGTCTATCAAGCCATCTATCATTCATCCATATCTCTCTCTCTCTCCATCCATCTATCTGTCTATCAAGCCATCTATCGTTCATCCATCTCTCTCTCTCTCTCTCCATCCATCTATCTGTCTATCAAGCCATCTATCGTTCATTCATATCTCTCTCTCTCTCTCCATCCATCTATCTGTCTATCAAGCCATCTATCATTCATCCATATCTCTCTCTCTCTCCATCCATCTATCTGTCTATCAAGCCATCTATCGTTCATCCATCTCTCTCTCTCTCTCTCCATCCATCTATCTGTCTATCAAGCCATCTATCATTCATCCATCCATCTCTCTCTCTCTCTCTCTCTCTCTCTCTCTCCCTCCATTCATCCGAGACTGTATTCCCTGTTCTATTCTGAAGCATCTGCTGTGCCATCATTTCAAAAGTCTGTATTTCTGCAGGTCATCTGAACTCAAATCTGATTCCCTCAGGACCTCCATCACGGCTCCGGGAGAAAACCTCAGTGATAGCAGCGCTCCTGTCATTTACACAACAACACACTAACAGAGGAGAGATTGTTTCACAAATCATTCTGTTATACAAAATCAACAAATACAACAACAAACTCCTGAGGGGAGATCTGAAAAGACTTTGTTTCTCATGAGACAGTGATGTTGTTTTTCAGGCCTTTGACCTCAGAAATACTTTCTGTCAGACAGACACAAAACAGACACGCACGCACAAATGAATCTCTTCCTCAGTTAAACATGATTTGCTCAAGAGTGGAAGAGAAATCTTTAACAGTAAATAGTTGAGTTAATGCAGCGCTCTCTCTCTCTCTCCGGTTTAATGACTGTGTGTGTGTTTGTGCGTAGCTGGAATCATTTCATGAAAACACACAATTAACTGGGATGTGCAGGTTAGCAGTTTATCAAACCTTGAAACTATTTAACTTCAGTAAAGTTGCTCATAACCCCTCAACCCTACATAAGCATTAATGGACCGATGTCATAGCATTAAGAGCCGATGGGGAGAATGACTGACAGGTGAATATCATTAGGATGATCAAGACCTGATGAACGCATGTGTTTACGTTTGTTGAACAAGACGTTTGTTGAACAAGACGTTTGTTGAAGCTGTTTTATATTTTTTAATTGGTCATGAAGGAGTTTGGGATATTTGTACTTATGTCTTTTGGTGAGTAAACTGTTTGTAATGTTTCCGCTTTCTTATATTTGCCATTTGTACGTTTTCATTGCATAACATCATGTTGAGATGAACTAGAATTCAGAATTGTTATGGACACAGAAACTAATGATAGAAACTTTATTTTCTGTGTTGAATCTTACAGTATTACCTCAGTTGTATAATGTCTTTAAATTTACATCTTTGTAGATGTTTCAGTAAATCATGATTCTTTTCATCACTATTAAGTGAATCAAAGTGAACGTTAAGTAATTCTATACAGATTTTCTAAACTTCTAAAAATGGATAAACTTTCTTGAATGTTTCAAACAAATAATTTCAAAATTGAGATATTCACATATTCTTATTCTGTGACAATGTGTTTACATTATTACACAAGTGTGTACATTTTTTGCAAAGTTTATCTAGAAAGTCAAATGGAATACAAAAGTCCTTTTCTCAAAACTTCTCACAACCTTATAAATACAAAGTGACTTAATGTTTTTTTGGGGATTGTTGAAATTGCTCATATGTTTAATGTCTTCAATGATCCCAAAATCGCAAAGAAAAAAGTATGAAATATTATCTTTTCAGTTTCCACAGTTTCAGTTTCCATTATAATAAGCTCACGAAACACTTTCAAGTACAAAATAACATCTTATTCCAGTCTGAAGTAAAAAATGTTCAGTTTAATCTGATCACAGCCTTTCACTTTTGTCCTTTTTGCTCTGAAAGCTCTCCCAGTAGGCGGGGTCTTCTTCTAATAGGGGTGTGGCTCTGGACACCAGATCACTGAAACTCAGCTGTGTAAATGAAATGGGCGGGGCTTCACAAAAACTCCCATCATCCTCCTGTGAAAAGACATATATAATGAAGTATAATGTTGAAGAATATTTCTAGATGACTGTGGGTTAAACTCACTTGTTTTCCCAGCGCCGCAGCAACGTGGTGATCTTTATCCAATAAGCTCTCCTGAACGTCACGACAAATAAAAACACAAAACATGAAAACAATGACAGACAATTAGCAAACAAAAACTTCAGATATAGTGATGAAACTTCAGCTTGTCAAATATCGAAAAGCAGGGGATGAATTACTCTGTTAGGACACCGGAAACACATTTTGTCACTTAACATTTACGTCTTGGGTCAACCTGCAAAAAGCAACTGTTGAATCATGAGAAAGATCAGAAATTTCCACAACATTCATATCAAAATAAAAAGGGATGTGAGCTTTAGAAAGAATCTGTGGCACGTTTTCAAGCTCTGACCGACAAACCGCAAACCGCACACAGATACACAAACACACAGACGTGGAATGAATGTGAGAAAATGTTCGGCACCATTTGTGACCCTGGATCACAAAACCAGTCTTAAGTAGCACGAGAGCGTTTGTAGTAAAAGCCAAAAATACATCGTATGGGTCAAAATGAGCCATTTTTCTTTTATGCCAAAGATCCTCAAGATATGAAGTAAAGATCAAGTTCCATGAAGATATTTTGTACATTTCCTCCCCTAAATATATCAAAACTTTATTTTTTTGAGTAATATGCTATGCTAAGGACTTCATTTGGACAACTTTAAAGACCATTTTCTCAATATTTAGATTTTTTTGCACCCTCAGATTCCTGAGTTTTAAATAGTTGTATCTCGGCCAAATATTGTCCCAACAAACCATACATCAACAGAAAACGTATTACTTTTAGATGATGTAAAAATCTCAATTTCAAAAAATTGACCCATAAGACTGGTTTTGTGATCCAGGGTCATATTGGAGACCAGACAATCACAGAGGTTGTAGGTTCAAAGTGTAGATTTCTAAAACGAATGAATCTGATCATACATGCCTCAAATGTCCAGTCGTCCTCTTCATCATCCAGGTACATTCGTGTCTGGCGGTACACTTGACCCTCTCGCATCTGATTGGGCGAAATGCGAAACTCCACCCTCTGCAGGTCGAAGCCCAGCCCTGTGCCAATCGCTTTAATGAAGCTTTCCTTCAATGCCTGGATGAAACAGACGGACCAATCAGAACAGAGATCATCGACAAACCCTGAAACTCTGGGTATATTTAGACTTCAGCATCCAGGTACAATCTCAGACACCATATACGATTGTTATACATTATAAGTCATACATTTAAGTAAAATGTGTTTTTGGAAGTTTATATACACAAGAGTCAAGAGGAAGACGTGTCTGATTTACTCATGTTCATTGTGATTTAAGGTCAAACACTAAAAACAATTTCTATTATAGATCAGCATCAGAAGTTTGGACCACAATGTCACCTACAGTACACACTGTATGAGTGTCTGTGTGCGTTTACGGGTCCTTAAATGACCACAAACTGAGTCACGCTGAAGCGATGAGATCACGTCGCCATGGAAACAGCGATCGGAATTGGAACGGTTTCATCCAGCGCAGTTTTTCTCCTGCTGAGATGCGGTTATAGACGTCTGCGCGTGTCCTTCCAGACGGAGGTGACGACGATGATGGTGATGCTACAGGAAGTAGCGGTTGCCATAGTTACCCAGTGTCTGTAGAACACGTCCAGTTGGTCCCAGTCTGATCCGGCCGCCTGGATGTTGGTCCACTCCAGATCCGTGAACTGACGATTCATGATGCGGAAAAACTCCGCCACTGAGCTGCTGCCTGTCACATACAAACAAACACTTTTGTAGCTTTTTTCCTTAAAGTTCACTTATGTTAGTTAAGATTTCTTGCACAGCACAGTTTTAAACTTTATCTGGACTTTCTCCGACACATACTTTTGTTTCTGTATGTATATGACATGTTATGTTTAGATGCTAAATACGGAATAGGTGTTGAGATGTGATTGTGGCTGTTCATGCTAATGACTTCTGGGAATAATGTCTAGGATTCAAACCCACAACCTTTACATTTATGTACGTTTACATTTGGCAGACACTTTGATCAAAATCGATAGTTTACAAGGTCATGTTATTAGGAGGATTAAGATGAAGTAAGCAAGGGAGAAAATGAACAACATGAAAGACAAAGAACAAAAAACTAGTTATTGGTTAGTCAAATAAATGCGTTACAGGTATGTTTTGAGTTGTTTTTCGAAGGTTGTGAAGGATGCTGCGGTTCGGGTGGAGGCTGGTAGATTATTCCACCACAGAGGAACCGAATGTGTAAAGGTACTTGCAAGCGATTTCAGATACAGGAACACCTTTGACATATTCACATTTTCAAGAAAAATAGCCAAAGGTGACATGAACATTTTCAATAATGCAGTCTATCGGTCTAATCCGCAGCAGCAGGTGAAGAGCAACATCTGGTGGTGAGGCGGCGGTACTGCAGTGTCTTTTACAGGTTTAAAGTGACCATTTAAAAGTTCAGAAAATGTTTTATCAGTCATGTTACTGTAAAACAGTACTGCCTCTCAGAGTATATTCTGTGGGAAATTGCACATGTGCATGCTTGGTGTATGAGATGCTAAATAAAAAATGACAACACAAAAAAACCATGCAATTTGGGACATGGTCTCACATGACCCAGTTCAACTGTTCTAGTGTACCTGGTTTGCTGGTCTTCATCACATCAACGCCCACCTGTCGTCCAGGTTCGGCCGCCAGCACCGCAAAATCTCCCTGATGGGACACGTTGAAGTTCCAGTGGGTGTGGCTAGAGGCGGGGCCTGTTGCAGGTGAGGGGCGTGGCAGGTAGGGTTTGCCCCGCGCTGTTCGTTCAAGTCGAAATCCGTCCCATGCGTAACCCATCTTCTCACACACCAGCTTTCTGATCAGCAGACGTCCAGCCTGGTAAACACACACAAACACACAACTGGATGATGTAACTAGCTGTAACTGTCTGTATGCATGTATGTAATTCACCCACCATCGCAGATTTAGCATCTTTGGCGAACACGAACTGTCCGATTCGTTCTTTCTCCTCCAGCTGCACGCAGCGAGCCGCTAGTGTCCACTCTGAACGGGTCGGTACCCACGAACCGCACCGGAACGCCCACCGGACCCCCTCCATACCCGGACACCCGCCTGTCAGTACTACCGTTACTTCCGTAAAAAGATGTAGTATTTGACCATTTGTATTCTTACTACATAATAACACTACAATTTCATTATAAGTTCTACGTTGCTGTGAGCTTATTTCCTCTACATGTGTTTACACACACGCAGAAATCCGGAAGAACATGCTGTGGGCGGGGCCTAGACACGATCGCCTCAGCAGGTTGGCTGATGGAGAGGGCGGTGACGCTCATTGGCCAATCGGGAACGGGATTCGCTCATCGTCGGAAGTGTTCGGCACAGTTCGGCAGTGGAGGCGGAGCTGAGCGCGTGAATGGAGTGGATGATGCTGCTCTTCACCGGTGAGTGTTTGGATATAAATAAAGTAACGGTGACATCATTTATTGTGCTTTATATTACGATATTTCGCATATGGAGAGAGTGTAAATTTGACATGTACTGTGCATATTAAGTTATGATAATTAAAAGATGTGTTCATGTGTATTGAGCATTATATGATCGGCATTGCACATCAAAACCAGATTTATTTTAATGATCAAAATAAGCCATGTACATATTCATGTGTGTAGATGTCTTCTGAAGCCATTTCGGCGACGGCCTCGTAATAGAAATGCATAAAATACAACAGCAGCATTTACGTTTATTTGATTACGTTCAACAATAAGGCATTCTCTATATAAATACATTATCAGGTAACAAACAAATATACCATGATAAGCATCGTTTTTACCAAATATTATTATTATTTATATTCTCTCACTCAAAGATTCGTATGGTAGTGAATGATCATATTTATTTATCATTGCATTTATACAATACTTATAATACATCTAATGTTACTCAATATGTAATCAGATATCTTTTCTTTACACATAGTTTTTATTATTATTTTGATTACAGTAGTGGATTATGGCAATGTACAGTTCTGTTGCGTAATACAGTTACTATAGTATTTCAGAGAAACTGTGGTTGCCATGTCAAATCTTTCTAAAAATGCAGCAAACTACTCTGGTTTTTTCTTAGTCAGTGTTTTTCCTCAATGATCCTCAATTTAATATAATCGAGATTCAATGTAAACCAGATTAATTTTAATAATCATAATAATTCATTTACATATACATATTTCACACTGTATGTGTATAGATGTTTACATATATAAATATATGAGCTTATTTTTAAGCCCCTTTGGTGACGTGTTCGTAATAGAAATGCATAAAATAAAACAGCAGCATTTACATTTATCAGATTACACAGCATTGCCATTAATTCACTTCTAGTACACTTTCTTGAATGTGTAGTTGTTGTGTGTCAGTAACATTGTGTTTATTGTGTTACCAGATAATCTGATCCTGTCCTCTCCTCAGGGGTCAAGAGACAGTTTGACCTCTGAGTGACCTTTTAACTTACAGTAGCCAATCAGAGCAGATCAGCTCCAGCATGGACTTCCTGCAGATGAAGCACCTGAAGAGAAAGAGAAAAAGCAACTACAGCGTGAAGGAAACTCAAACCCTGATCCGAGAGATCCACAAGCGACGCGACATCCTGTTCTCACGGCAGCAGAACATGGCCATCAACGAGTTGAAGCGGCGCGCGTGGGAGGAGGTGGCGGACAGCGTCAACGCGCTGGGAGAAGGTGAGCTGCGGACCGCGGCCGAGGTCAAGCGTCGCTACCTGGATTGGCGGGCGCTTATGAAACGCAAACAGCTTCAGGCCGAGCTGGCCTCGGGATTGAAGGCGGAGTTTGAACCTTCGTCTCCGGATAATGAGGCGTCTCTGAGTGGCGGAGACCAGTCGCTGGACCTCAGTGGGTTTTCCAAGGATTCGGCCTGCGATTGGCAGGATCTGTCGGATCTCGGAGAGCCGAGCACGAACGCGGCGGGTGTCAAGATGGAGGATGAGGACGATGGGGCCAGCAGCTACAGAGTAGGTGTTAAATCTATTGAATTTCTTTTGCTTTGTAGGTATGTTTAAACTTCTCTTTCTCTGTAGCTGGAGGTCGAGGACGGCGCCGAAGGTGAGGACGACGATGACGACTGCTTTCCTTCCATCCTCCCTGATATGGACCGAGAGGGGCGTGTCCCTGAAGTCTTTGCGCACATCGATGAATTCGGCGTGCTGAGCTCCACGAAGCCTACGTCGGGGCCGGCGTCCGGCCGAGATCTGGGGCTCGGAGTCAGCAGCGTGATGGGGATGGGCGTAGCGGGATTGGGCCTGACCGGCGGGGACAGCACAAGTCTCCTGGTGGCGCTGGAGAGGCAGAGACTGGACCTGGAGAAACACCGCTTGCAGGTGGAGTCTGAACGGCTGCAGGTGGAGAAAGAGCGCCTCCTGGTGGAGAAGGAGAGGCTGAGGCAGGGGGAGCTGGAGAGAGAGAGGTTGCAGCTGGAGAAAGAGCGTCTGCAGGTGGAGAGAGAGAGATTAAGAGTGCTCTTGCAACAAAACACGCCCCTCCTGCAAAGCCCCGCCCCTTCCACCTCCGTCGCCACGCCCACCACGTCATCCTCCGCCCCCTCATCATCATCGCTGGATGGAGAAAAGGAGAGGAAGCCGTCCTGGTCGATGGCAGTGGATTTGGAGGCAGAGAAGCTGAAGTTGGAGAAAGAGCGCCTCCTGCTGGAGAAAGAGAGACTGCAGTTCTTCAAGTTTGAGTCGGGCAGACTGCAGATCGAGAAAGAGCGTCTGCAGGTGGAGAAAGAGAGGCTACAGCTTCATAAAGATGGTCAGCAGATGGCCCTGCACTCCTGAAACACTTACATTTGTGCACTTTTATCCGGTGCATTCAGTTTGTGTGTTCTTTGGGAATCGAACTCATGATCTTGGCGTCGCTAGTGAACGGCCCGCACCTGCCTTGTGTTCATGCAGAACAACTCAAACTGAGATTTATTCGAGTTATTTCGAATTCTCGTTGATCAGTGCATTAGTTGTGACAAAATGTGCATAAATCTATAAAAGAAAAATCATTTTGGTTTACTTTTATTATATCAGCATCAGGACTGTGTATGTGTATGGTTTCATTTATTGAAATAGAAATAAACGTGTCGATGCTCCTGAATAACTTTATACGAGACTTGATGTGTACTGTGTTACCACACCATGTTTAGATTACAGAGTAAAGCAGGTCAAGTAGCACAAGTGTGTCACAAGCACTGAATGAGTGATTTAAATGTATGTTACGTCTGTCTTCAAAACGATTTCCCTTACTTATTTTGAAATGAATGGTTTATACCCTGCACTCTGAATAAGGTACTCTGATTTTTTTAATTTTTTTTATACGTAAAACCATTCTACATGGTGTGAAGAGCATTTTGTGAGAGTATAACGTGTCAAAGATTGAAATCTTAGTGGCTAAACTTTCGAAACACATTTCAAAATGATAATCTGAGACTGGTTTTCAGTAGACTGGGTCACAAATGTGTTTACATGTAAAAATGGATAAATTGTAGGTGTTTGTGTCAGGGTTTTGCTCATTGACTGTGGATGTCATAAACGTGTGTGTGTGTGTGTGTGTGTGTGTGTTCAGTCAGGTGTTTTTGTCATTTTATCCTCTGATGGTCTTTATTTCAGGGTTACAGGACTGATGTTGTCAGATGAGTTTAAATACAGAGATATCATCACAGAGCTCATGTTGGCTTTTCTCTGGAAAGCGAATCTCACTTTCATCTCATTACAATAAGAGACGGTTTTAGGCTGAGATGTGTGTTTGTTATATGTGCAATACATAAATGACCTGTGTGTGTTTTATGTTCCTGTTGTGACAAAGTGCAAAAAATAAATAGAATTTTACAACTGCATTTAAGTTTTTTCTTTCCTGTATTGATGCATTTCCTTTTGAAACAGGAAGTTTGGGCGGGAACAACCACCAAACTGTGATCTGCAGTCACCTGCCAAACACAACCAGGAACGGGACAAGGTCTGACCAAATGTCACTCTTTATAAGATAAGAGACATTTCCTTCTTACCTCACGATGAATGAGCGGTGAGTTTTTCAGCAGGTGGGTTTGATGTGGCACGGTTGCCTTTGTCATTACAAGAGAAGATTTTGTAACAGTCAGGTGTGAACTTGTGTTGCATTGAATTGTCAGGTGTTGTGTATATGCGATTGCTAGCAGGTCTGTGAGAACATTGCAATGTCTGCTGTGATATCATCCGATGGCTCGTGTTTGAAGCTCACACAATGTCTGTCTTTCTAACACAGTACTCCATATAAAGCCAATGAGACAGGAACAGAGAGAGTAGACGATTGAGTCTCACCTCCTATGATGTGGGAGGGAATGGAAATCTCGGATTTCCAAGAAATAAAAGGAAAGCGGAGATGTGACAGACACGCTTCAGTTTTGACGGTGTATTGCGTTTTAGGATTATACCTCAACTTAGAGGAAATACACAAAGCCTTTCCTTCTGGTTCAGCAACCTGGTCTTATCATGAAGAGGTTTTGCTTGGTTTTATGGCTCTCTGGATACAAAGAAACGTTTTGATGTAGATCGTGTTGGTTTTTGGATTCGTTGTATGGCTCGGTAAATATGTAGAGATGGCAACCTTGTTTAAAACCCCCAAACATGTTGAATTCACCCGAAAGTATATAGAAAAAAGTGCATTTTTTTGTATAAATGTTTATTTGACTTGATGTGTACAAAGAGAAAAACAAATCAATGCAAAATGAAAGCAAACTCCGTGTTTGTGTGGACATTCATGAAAGACAAACACATGTGCACACTGCGTTACATTAGTTATCAAAACAACAGATGCCGTGGTCTCACGCACATTTCTTTAGGATTTCCCTCCGTTATATAGATTCATTTCTTTATACATAATACTGTGTGTTTACAAAAGATCTTCTTATAATCATTATTGCAATGAATTCTTACCTAAGATGGCGTATAAAACAAGAGTGTTTAGCTTTTCTACTGGTCTATTTACATCGGTCCAAAAAGCAAGCCTCGGCGATGAGATGCATGAACGTGTTCCCGCTCGTTGTGATGGCTCCTGAGAGAATATCTACATACGGTTTAGTGTTTACAGCTAGTGATCGTGGACCATAAATACAGATTTTTTCTCTCGCGCGTGTGAGACTCAAGTGCGTGTAATGCGGGTTTGCTGACGTTGTCGCCACCAGCGGAGGACGGTGTGTGTGGAACGCACGCGGTCTTTACGTTTACAGTTTACAGGTCTTCCACGTGATGATGTCCGTCCCCGCAGTTAGGATAAGGCGTCGTGGATCTTTAACGATGCTCCACCCACAATATCAAATAAAAACGTCCGTACGTATGCTGTCCAAACTCGTTTCACATTTTCTTGCTTTCCGCTTTGATGCACACATCCTCAGTAGCGTGAATCAGAACTCCAGTAGTGGGATAAGATGGTTTAAGGCACAAGGTGAGTTTTTGGTTTCTATGGGAGGTTCGAGGACACCACAGCGAGGGCGGGGCCATGTCGGAAGGAGGGGCCGGCCTTAGGGCAGTCTGGCGTCAGGACACGCCCGTTTTCCCCCAGGCTGCCCGTGATTGACAAACGGGCCTTGTTTCTCATGGCTTCCGAGAAGGTGAGCTAGAGAGGGGGGCGGGACGAGAGGCGGAGTCAGAATAGACAGAACTCGCGCGCCAAACAATATGCACATGACACAGTGACATCACAACGAAACCACTCGACACATTCACGAACAAAGAGCAGCTCGACGGGCCACAGACACAAATACGGAGGACATATCAAGAGTACAACATGACTAGACATCTGCATTTCTAACACAAGCATGCTGCCCTTGGTTAAGGAGTTCTGTAAACAGGGATCTAATTGTAAATGACAGTCAACACTTTATATGTTCATACTGCTGAGGTTTCTGTTAACATCCAGTCTAGTATTAAACTCAGGACAAGTATTAGTACAGCATTATAGATCCGTTTGTTGACGTCACAACAAACGGAAACGAAACATCAGCATTTTGATCTATAATGCTCTACTCATACAAAAGAACTTCTTGCACACGTGACGGCAGCGGTCTATAGCCGTGGTTTTCAACTGGCTGGTTCCCAACACAAACTTCATCGCAAAAAATGTCCTTTGAACATTAATAATACAATGAACTGAGCAATATTATAAACATTGCATGCATAAAGAAAACGCTGTTTATTATGTTGACAACAGCCTTTGAAGACATTGAAAGTGTTTTTTAGCTTTCTGGACTCACCAGTTGAGAACCACAAGTCTATAGTCGAGAATCTCTAAAGGATAAGTATCTAAGCAGCATTCCGGTATAAAGTGTTTTAAATAGATATACTGTACTGAGACGTTTCGTGTGGTCTTAGTTTCAGATCCTAATGGGTTATGACCGGTTGGTGGGTGCGTGTGGTCTTGTGCTAAAGGCTTTGATTTAATGCAGGTGTCTGGAACAGAAAGCCGACGGTACAAACACCAGCAGCCAGGAAGACCAAACCAAATATGCAAATCCCCAAAATGTTCTACTCCAGAAAGAAAGGAACAAACAAAAAAAGAAAAGGAAAGAAAGAAGCGACAGAAATGAAAGGTTTCCGTTCAACCAATAAAAACGTATAAGTAAATCAAGTTTGGTAAACTGAAGGATGGGAAGCCGTCGCACATTGGCAGGCGTCTGCTGCAGCTATGACAGACGAACCCCTGTTACCGCAAGCAGACTGTCTGTCTGTCTGTCCTACCGCTATATCTTTACTGCGTCAGAGCCGTACACGTTGTATCCCTCTCTATAAGTCGCTAAGTTCTGCACGCTGTGCGTTGGGCTGGGGGCGGGGCTAAAATTCAGTTCGGCCGATTCCACCTTCAGTTTCTTGGCCTCGGCGCGGGACTTATAGCAAAACTCGACCAGGGCAACCAGCATGGCCAGACCCAGGCCGCCCACCAGGATGTAGAAAACTCCGGCCACGTTGCTCAGGCTCAACGCCTGCGAGCTCTTGTCCTGAAAGCGAGGGCAGAAAACGCAGCGTTAGAGATGCAGGAGGTGGCAAGATGAGCAAACATATTCATGCATGTATTTATGGAAGATATGCTTAATAAAAGTCTATTGTATTCCTATAGCAATTACTGGTGCCATTGATTTTACATTACTGCAATGTTTTATTATTATAGATTATAAAACCCAGTCAAAGCTGTTTAGCCTTTCAAATATAAGCATAGAAAACTTATTTTAAATCTGAAATCAAAAAACAAAGATAATAATCAGTGTCTAAAATTCAGTGCAGCAGTAAAAGTGTGTGTCTAATAAAAAGCAAAGAGCGACAGACCTACTTTAAAGGAATAGTTCGTCATTTATTCACCCGTATGCCATCCTCCTTTCTTTCCCATCTTGACAACCACATAAGTAGATTTCAATCTGAAAATCACGTACATCTGAGATGGCATACGGGCGAGTAAATTAATAAACAATATTTGGGTGTATCATCTAAGGGGAATTCCTGGTAAACACCTAATGAAGATTTTTATGGCATAAATAGCACTTAGTACATTATTCATATACATCTATGAGAAAAACAGAGCGGAGAATTAATATAAATAAGAAATGTATCAAACTGCTATGGCCACAATAACTTTTTTCAATCTGCTCTGATTCTCTGTATGAAAAAGTTTCCAACCTATAAAATGTCGCTTTGGATAAAAGCATAAAAACTAAAAATTGATGCTAGATTTAGCTTTAACACACCAATATTTTTGTCACAGTACTATATTCTGGATTATTCTATCACTATTCTGTCATAATGCTCTATTCTCTGTTACTATGTTGTACTGTGACATCACAACTGACTAAAGGTGAGGCCGATATAACTGATGCCAGCTAAACATCATATCACACTGTCACCTTCACTCTCTGTCCTTCTGAAAACACATCACATTCATTTCTGCGAGTATGTGTGTCTTTCAGAGCTGCGATTATTGCTCTTATCTGTCCGGAAACTGACCTTACTTCCCGAGTCCTTGGGTCCACACTCCCCTTTATCGTACCACCATTTATTTTTGAGTTTGTCTAGCACTCCTGCTTCACTCAGTTTCAACACCGCCAGGTTTACCGGCGTTCTTCTCAGAGAGAATAACATAAATAACATCATAGGCCATGTTATTTTATGTTATTAAACAATACAACTTGGCACACAGTAACACGGGAAGTGACGGAGCCGAGGTCCCATCGTGTGCACGCGTGTGATATGGGGGCACAGGCGTGCGGATGGGATCTCGCTCCATCGCTTCGGGCAACAGACACGTTCTGCCCTGATTTCAATAGCAAAACACGACAACAATTACTGTTAATGCAGAACTATTGGCAATACAACCGTCTGTTCCTGCTAAAGGAGACATTTGGGAGGATATGATGGGGTCTAAAATAATTTCACTATGACTGAGTTTAACTTTTTAGCAGCTTTATTTTTAAAGAAACTATTTTTTAATAAACTGCAGGGACCGAAACTTACAAAACCTGCCGTTTCCTTCACCGTTTCAGCGAATATTTCTGCTTTGACAGTAATTGCTTCCTTTTCCACTCTGTTTCTCTTTTAACACACGTGTCGCTCCTGATCGAGCCGGCCGTCTCTCTTGCTCTCGGCCGTATCAGGGCAGATGTTTCTGTTGCGTCACATTTGTTTTTTTACCACTCCTCTGCGTGTCATTGGTGGCTAACCTTCGAGTCCCCGCCCCCGCTGCCACATTCGCCCTTGTCGTACCACCATTTATTTTTCAATTTGTCCAAGAGGCCCTGTTCATTCAGCTTTAACACGGCCAGGTTTACAGCATTTCTTCAACAAACCATAAACATCACATGAGAGCGGGCCGCCGAGCAGCCCGTATTAGACGAACACAAAACAAAAACAAACAAACAGAAAAGAGAAAATAAGAGAGAATCGTGGTAGGCAGATTTTGATAATTAATGTCTTTGTGGGATCTCTCTCTCTCTCTCTCTCTCTCTCTCTCTCTCTCTCTCTCTCTCTCTCTCTTAGTCAGCACACCTTCTCTCTTGTCTTAAATTAATAGAGAAATGCAGGATTTATAAAACACGGTGAGCTCAGCACAACTGCTCAGAGAACAAATGACCAACTACATTCATTAATACACAAGCTGGAAAAAAAGACATTATCACAGCAAAATCGGCAGTATAAAAAAAGTCAGATTAACACTCAGTGTATATATAATCCACACTCTCAAAGGCACACAATGTGTCCACAATTTTTAACAAAAAGTAGATGTCTATGCATCAGTCTGTGTGAGTAAGTGGATGTCAAATGCTGTCTTTGATTTATTAAAAGGCTTTCAAGAGCCATAGCAATAGGATTGTATTTAATAGAGCACTTACACTGTTCCTCTCTCTCTCTCTCTCTCTCTCTCTCTCTCTCTCTCTCTCTCTCTCTCTCTCTCTCTCTCCCCGTGTTTACATGCTCTGACAGTTATGCATTATAATGGCTTGTATTTTCAGCTCTGTTCCAAACCTGTTTACTGTTTCCTAAAGTGACCGATTCATAACACATTCACAGCGTGCACGTCTCTGATGCCGTCTAGGTAAAATGTGGAATTACTGGAGGCAGAACGAGATGTATGTCTCTCTCTGTTGTGATCAGTATAGTTGATCTCTCACAACACACCACAGCTTTGGTTTTCTATCTTTCACAGGCATCTGTGGACTGAATTGCTTCTGAAACGCTCAATTCTGCTTTAGGAATTTTTCATCGGACATCAAGTGACGACCCAACACAGCATCACAAATGCTTATCATAAAAAAGTAAACAAATACACTGTAAAAAACAAATATTGGTTCAGCTTAAAAAAATAAGTAACCTGGCTTCCTTCATGGCAAATGTTAGTTAACATAACGAGTTTGCATGAAAATCATTAGTTAACAAATTTCTTTTCTTTTTTTAAGTTGAATGAACTTAAATCTTTAAGGCAGCCAGATTACTTATTCTTTTTAATGAACCCAAATATGATTTCTCAGTGTATGTCTGTAAAACCAAACACTAAAATCACAGACCAAATAGCAGAATTTCCTGTAGCTCAGTGGTTAAAGCATGGCGCTAGCAACGCCAAGGTCATGGGTTCGATCCCAGGGATTGCACATACTCAAATAGTATAATGTAAGTTGCTTTGGATAAAAGCGTCATCCAAATGTAAAAAAGTGTTTTAAATGTCTTCTGTTGTGCTCTAGTACATTTTGTATTCTGTCCAAGACTATTATAAATCTGACAGATATTTCAAGGGTAAATGCAGATTAAAGCAAATGGTCCTGTATTGTTCAGAAGAATGATTTCACACCTCCATTTCAATGAATCTGTAGTGGAGATCTTAATGTCTGACAGACATCAGAGAGAAATGAGAGAGAGAGATGCCTTTAGTGTTACCACAGGCCGTAGAGCTATCCAATGATGAAAGAAACTCAACTGAGGATAACATGAAACGCAAATGACATGTTTTAACAACTAATTCCTGTTTCTCATTTTGGCGAATAGCATACTTCATGCATAGCAGTATACAGTATGCATTTCAATTTTACTTGTATGTTGTACCGCATTCAATTTGACAAAGTCAGACTGTTAATTTAGATTCACATACTGCATACTGTTTTACATACTAAAAAGTAAAACAGTAGCAGGAAGTATACAGTACAGTAATTGTGCACAGTATGCACTACATGGTACAGCAGTATTCAACTTGAACACAGTCACTGAGCAGTTTTTATTCCCGTGTGGAGACTCGCGCTGTCACCTCACTTTCCCTCTGGGGTTTTAAATTGTGGTGTCGATGAATTTCGTTTTAAAACTAAGACCTAAATACACCATAAGATGACCAAGCAGTCATCAAAAAAAATGTGTTTATTGGTTCTTGTGGAGGGAGAAAGAGTCTATTGGTGTCAGTAAGAAAAGACGCCATTACAGCATCAGGTGGTCAGTAAATATTTCTGAATATTAAGACACTCAAGTAACACCAAATCTCCACACAGGTAAAAAAAACGACCACGGATCAGAATACACATTAAAAAAATAACAATTTCAAAACTGACAAACTTCATTTATACTTTATAACAGATTGGAACTTAAAGACAAAATGAAACTATTCTCGAAACATTTCACTTTTATGCTCAATTTGATCCATGAAGATTGTGGATGGTTTCTATTTTATTGTAAGTTATTTTCTTCACCCACACGGCCTTGGTTACATTTGCCTAACAGAGATATTTTAGTAGTTTTAGTCATTGTATTTTAATAAACGAAATGTTTTCTTTAGAAATATACACACTGATAAGAGATTATGATCAATAAATACAATCAATTTCATGTTGTCTTTAATAATAGAAAACTGAACGATTTGCTTGTTAGTGATGAATGCGTTTATATCCAAAAGATGTTGGTTATCTAATACATGCTGGTGGAATGTGTAAAAAATAAAACAGAAAAGATGCATTGACAAACATTAGAAGACATGTTGAGAGATTCGAGTACCTGTGCGCTGCTTCTGTGGAGGAAAAACGCAGTAAAAACACACACACAGGACTCTCTGTGACAAGTTTAAAACGGTGATATCTTATGGGATACAGGTGCTTTAATATCTGAATATACATAACTTTTATTTTTAATTTAAAGAACAGAGTTAAAACCATAACACCAAACTGTAGGATAGAAAATCATTCCGAAAACTATTGAAATCGAATCTAATATAATCTGGTGTGCGTGTTAAATGTTTTATGTGACCCCAAAATCGGCATCATCCTGACCTGGATTATCATTTCATAACTGCGACAACAGCACCTGAATATGTGACCGTGAAGATATCACCGTCCTGCAGAGACTACTGAGTGTGACGGTGAGAGAGAGAGAGAGAGAGAGAGAGAGAGAGAGAGAGAGAGAGAGAGAGAGAGAGAGAGAGAGAGAGAGAGAGAGAAGCACAGCAGGGTAGGTGGAATACTATAACAGCTCTGTGATTGGTTGGTTGTTATAATACTCCACCCACCTTAGCTGCGATCCTTTGGGTGTGGCCACCCCGTATCCCTTGGAGTCCAGATTCCCTCCGACCTTCATGGTGTCGCAGGGTTTGCGCTGCTCCGTGTACTCGTTCATGGTCGACTCCAGCAGGAAGGCGTACTTCCCCTTCGACTTGCGCACGCGGGCAACGCCCTCGACTGTCGTCTTGGTGAAGACGGTGGGCTCGGCAGATTTCATGTAACTCCACATTTTTTCGTACACGGCGATCTTTGACCTCTAGAGGGCGCAGAAAAATGTGGACGTTATAAGTGACGCCTGTCTGCACAGTGCTTCACAAAATTTACAAATCCACCGTGTAGTCGACTAATCGTCATTGAAGTGTGCAGTACTGTGAATCCAGATGATTGTAATCTGTGTCAAATGAGAGGTTTGTGTGTTCGCTCTGTGAGATATGACAGCTGATGCGATTGTTTTCTGAAGTGTTTATTGTACTTGGCTTTCATACACAAGAATGATACAGGCTTGCGTTACGCAGAAGCCATAGTGCGCGTGTAAGGCAGCGTGTGAGAGACAGGCAATGGACCGTGACGGACAGCCGCCCTTATTACAATGTTTGTCACGTCCAGTCTGAGGCTCGGCGCTGTTATGCGGTTACAATCAAAAATAAAACATAAACACCCTCAACAAACGAACAACATATGACAAACAAACATCACACTCGAGTCCAAACACAGCAGAACTGACATCCCAGAGTTACTAATCCAACATCTCTATCCAGAGACAGTGAGGGAAATCAAAATAGAGCGAGACAGGCATAAAGAAAGTGAGAGGTGTGAGATGGGATGGAAAGGGAGACAGAGAATAAGAAAAACTGTGAAACGGACTGAGACAGTATTCTGGAGAGAGTGATACAGAATAAGAAAGACGAGAGTGAGAAACAGTATAGAGAATGAGACGGGTTAGAAAATGAATGAAGTGCATTGACTAGAGAGAGAAAGAACAGCTTATTTCATTAACAAATCCACAATTCATTCAGATCTTGCACCTTCCTTTCTCATATCACCCGTCTCTATCTGTCTTTCTCTTCCTCCCCATTTCTCTCTTTCTTGCTGTATGAGCAAATTGCTTTTTTACTCCCTCGCCAGGCTGCAGACAGGTTCTCTATGTAGATGGGAGTGGAGGTTTAACTCTGTTCTTCTGTGGAGTCTGATTCAATCTCAGATCTATTACTGTGACGGCCGAACTGCATGTCCACGCCATTCCTGTCTGTTCGACCCTCAAACCAAACTTAGATCCCAATACCCAGTATTGTATCCCGAAATAGAATAAATTAGGGCTTAGTAGTGGTTTGACCAAAATCACATAACACTGTATGAGTAATCTGATATCACAATAACAATATATACAGGTTTGTTCATCGCACAGCTCTAGAACAGATGAATTAATCTTTTAGGTGTTAGAATATTTATAATAAAACCTCTCACCCTAAAGAACTCTTTAGTGGAACCGGAATCAAGCGTCCCGTATGCGATTTCTGTCTGCTTGGCGAGATCTTCTGCACTCTCGATGGGCGACACCATCCTCTCCACGGTCAGGAAGGCGGCCAGGTTCGCCGTGTAGGAGGAGATGATGATCAGAGTGAAGAACCACCAAACTCCTCCAACTATTCGTCCTGACAGAGACCTGACAGCGAGAGACAGTGTGGTCAGACTTTTAAAAATACACCTCACAAAAGCCAGCGCACATCATCCACTTTTTCTTTATAAATTACAACATAAATTTAGAAACGGAAACATCTTATTATTCAACATTAAAGCGCTCATCTAGAATCTGCTGATAGACAATCATAAACTCAGAACACGTCGAGAGATTGATTGTGCAAACACATTTATTCACAGCGTTTCTGTAACAATCAATCAGTCCTGAAAGAATTTAAAAACACCTATTATAAAACATATTTATCAATGGGAAATAAGGAACAGTCTCCATGACCTGGTGTTCTTACAATTTAAAGATTTTCTGACAAAGCTGACAGTACATTCATCATAGGCTTATACACCCGCAGCGTAACTGCGAGACCAATTTAAAGAGAAACCTACAGTAGATCTCATTAAAAACACAAGAGATTAAAAAATGATTTCAAGCTACGCCAATCAGGGTTTATCAGTGATGATAGCAGAACACATAACATTTCATTACAGTAAAACACCAGGCAAAACATATATAACTTATAATACTTTACTTTAATGAGCACTGTATGAGAAATGTTATAAAATTGCCCAATTAAGTGTTAAGAAAAACTGCACCCTTAAAAATAAAGGTGTTTAAAAGGTTCTTCACAGTGATGTCATAGAAGAACCATTTTTGGTTCCACAAATTAAAAAAACCCATCTCTTTCATACCTTTTTATCATCTAAAGAACCCTTTTCACCACAAAAAAACCTTTTGTGAAACAGAACGGTTCTTCTATGGCATCGAAGAACCTTTTAAAGCACCTTTTTTAAGAGTGTGGGTTGTTTCTTATTAGGCATCTTTGTGCAAAACAAAGCTAGGAAGTACAATAGCATTAATTCTTGGTTCATTAATCAAACTTTGAATCAAAACACTTTATTATAAAGCAGACCGCTAAAATCTCTAAAAATGAGATCATTTGTGACCCTGGACAACAAAACCATTCTTTACATCATCCGAAAGCTTAATATATATGATTTCCAAGTTTCCATTTATGTATGGTTTGTTAGGATAGGACAAAATTTGGCCGAGACAATTTAAATCTCTTTAATCTGAGGGTGCAAAAAATCTAAATATTGAGAAAATGGCCTTTAAGTTGTTCATCAGAGGCGCTGTAGAAGAAACACTTTCCTCTGTTGGTTTTCCGCTGTAATGATGTTGTGGAGAACAGATGAACATGAAAGAACATGAACATGAGAATATATGAGAACAGATGAACATGAAAGCTGAAATTCTAAGGTTTGCATCTTGAGTAATTCCCAAAGAGCGACAGCAGCGAGTGAAGTTTGTAGACGTGTTTCCGGCCATTTGTTTTTGGCAATTTTGCTGCATCCACTCACAAAAATAAAGTTTTGATATATTTACGGTAGAAAATTTACAAAATATCTTCATGGAACACGATCTTTACTTCATATCCTAATGACTTTTAGCATAAAAGAAAAATCGATAATTTTGACCCAAACTACAAATGTTTTTGTGGAAGTGTGCATAAACCCTATTAAAACTCAAATGTGATATTTATGTATTCCCTATTATTCAATTTTTTATTACTGAGAATGTTCTGTATACTACGTAGATCTTTTAGCCTAAATATATACAGTACATTTATGAATTCAGATTTCCTTACTTTTATTTATGGTAGCTTTTCTAATAAAACTATATTAGTGAGCTACTTCGAGTGAGCATCATATCATATGTTTATTATTTATAAATAACTGGATTTGCTTACCTGGATCTGCAATGCATCTGTGAGTTTTATTTCTTTATTGCAATTTTTTAATAAATTAAAATACTGAATAAAATTGTTAAATAAAACAATTCAATTTTTTTGTCAATATTATTATATAATAGTTAGTTACCTACGTCTATATTAGAATATAAAGTAACATTTGTTTTTTATGCAATCCCATTTACATTTGTGGATAAAAAATGCAATATATTTTGATTTTACAATATACGATACTTTAAAGATGAAAAATAGGATTGTTTGGTTTACATCCAATGTTTATATATTTTTTAACAAAAAGTGAAATCAGCACCCGTTTCACTGCAGCCCGACGTCACTCACAGCGCCAGAGCGCCGCCCACAATCCCACAATCCTCTCAAATCGACGTTCGCTCGCTCAACTAACTCACGTCATCGGTCATTGAAAAACTCGCCTGTCATTATATTTATATAACGGCTCTTTCTGCGTGCACACCGTTGTGTTGTAAAGGTGAATTAATACACCCCTTCACAAAATGAACCTGCATCTTTTGGGGTCGACCCCAATAAGTTCCTTTACGCTATAAATAACATGAATTAGTTTAAGAACACGTTTACCTCAGGTACCAGTGAGGAGACATCATTGTAGTGAATTGCGGTGATATTCTGAGGTTAAATTCCACTTTAACCTCACTGTTGTTTCCATCAACAGAGGACAACTCAACCGAAGGGGGCACGGACCCTGTCGAGCTTCGGTTGTTCGGTTTAACGACTCAACGGACAGGTGCTTTCATTCATTGATCCATCACAGCGTCAGGGGAACACGGGATTCCGTCGCCTCAGCAGCGCGCGCGGGTCACGTGAGTAGGTTTTTCTTTTTAATGCAGAACTTGGTGTAAGACACGTTAAACATTTTTAATTATTTAATACGCATTCATAATACCATATTTTTCTGTCCTGTTATTTGTAAATAATAGAGACCATTTATTTGTACTGTTATTTGTAAATAATAGAGACCATTTATTTACAACAGACGGGGGGGTGAAAATGGAGCAAGAGAAAGACAATGACCCCGTCAAAACAGTCATGTGCTGGGAGAATACCTGCACTGATGAGAGGGCAAAGTCATTACTTTAAAGGACAAATCCCCCCCCCCCCCTCTCTCTCTCTCTCTCTCTCTCTCTCTCTTGTTGGGTTGAGTGGTTGGTAGATGAGATAAGGCAGTCCTCTATGCGCCCGTGTGCGAGTATGTTTATGTATGAGTTGATCTGTAGCGTGTCTGATGCCGAGTATGAGCAGGTGTCATCACCGTGAGCACATCTCTAATCTTGCTGTCTGCTGTTATCCAATTTGTACGCCGATCTCACTCTTACCTGCAAAATGGTTTCATTTCATTTCGTGTTGTGTTTGATTTAGTATTTGTATTGTTTTACCATTCAGATACAAACTCACAACTATTTCTTTGTCGTGATGCTTTAGATTCATCAGAAAACTGCAGAACTCGCAAATCAAACCTGCGCTGGCAGACGGATAGACAGATAGAATGAAAGACAGGTGTTATATCAGAGAGATTATGAACACAACAGAGAGAGAGAGAGAGAGAGAGAGAGAGAGAGAGAGAGAGTCCGTGTGTGTGATGCAATTTGACAAGTGTTTATCCTTTGTGCCCTTCTTGGGTTCAAAAAGGCTGATTGGTGTTTGAATCGAAGAGCAAATAATAAAGCGGTAAGCTTTCCTGTAGCTCAGTGTTAGCAACGTCAAGGTCATGGATTAGATCCCAGGGATTGCACATAGGAAACAAAATGTATAGTATAATGCAATGTCGCTTTGGATAAAAGCATCTGCCAAATGCATAAATGTAAATGTACATTTTCGATGCACACATAAAGTCGAGAGACATTTAAACTGAATTTGTATATTTTTTAAAACTGTGACTATTGTTGCACAAAGCGTCTTGTAAGTGTTTTAACAGCATTGTGGTGGTACGATATACAGAGAATAGAATATACCATTTATTTACAAGGAGTCCAAATTGTGTCCAAATAACATTTGTCCAGATTTACATTGTCAATGTTAGATTCAAGTCACATACGCTGTTATACTAACATTCAAACATGAGCCGTCAGGAGAAACACACACACACAATGAGATGTGCTCAGTCATGATACGGAAGCCTCTGTTCGGGAGTCTATTATAAATGTGTGCATCCCAGGATTAAGAGCAATAATCCTCTAGGAGGAAATGATCTCAACGCATCGTGCATTAATCATACGCTGTCTTCCAAAGCTTACTGCAGCTCCGCAGACGCTCCGATATCATCGGCACAAACCAACACACTTCTGGAATAACTCAAAGGCTTTATATGAAATGCATTACAACGACATTCAGAATGCTTTAGCATATACACCGTATGATCTTTCAATGCTGAACTGTAAACACGGTTATGTGAGAAATAAGGTGATTCAGGTTGTGCTTTAAGAATAACTGTATAGTCGGCTATTTAAAGGTATACGTAGCTACGATTATGTATTTAGAATTATTCTCCAAATAACTAATAAAACACATTTAATTTGATATATATCTATATATGCTATATATAATCTTACTGTATAGATGGTGTCAGCACTGACCATTAGAAAGTATATTGAGAATAATGAAGAAATGCTTGATATTGTTAATACAGAGAAGCTTTTTGTACGATTTTTAAGAAGTGCAGGGAAAATGTTTGAGAAGAGCCATTCTTTGTCTTACTGACAGACTAATTCAAACTGCAGCAGGGATATTGATGCACTGTCTTGATGCCAGTGAAGAGAAGATGAGACGAGAGCGAGAGAGAGAGATAGAAAGACAGAAGAAGAGAGAGAGAGAGAAAGAGAGAGAGAGGGAGGCAGAGAGAGAAGCAGAAACTATAGATGGAATGAACATTTCTGTCTCTGTTTACACACACACAGTTGACTTATTAGTGGACATCTGAATTGAAATCTGTGTGAAATTGCAATAACAAAACAGTTTATAGTAATTTAACTTACCATGCAACATATTTCTGAGAGAAATTTTGTCATCACGTTAAGGTAAATGTAGTGCTGCTGGGGTGTCACGATGCTCCTTTAAGAAGTGAATGTAAGTGCAGTCATTTTAAAACCATTCCATCTACCATTTATGTTTTGTGAGTAATGTATGAAGACTTGTGTGTGTGTGTGTGTGTGTGTGTGTGTGCGCGCGCTTGTGATCTGTAATGTCCTTTAATATAAAGTGCTGCTGACCGGGCTAATGCTAATGCCAGTGCTAGTGTTTCTGAAGATAGAAATGCTTCTGCACCATTAACAGCAATGCACTCAGAGACGACCTGCTTATCACTGTGTGTGTGTGTGTGTGTGTGTGTGAGAAGTGCAGGTGAACACGCTTACAGATAAGATATATACACCTTGAAATACCTGCCGTGTCTCAAGCAACAAGGGCAAAGCCATGAAACGCAAGAAGAGTTTATTTGCAAGAACAGATGACACGTGTTACTATGTTTTTATTGTGTTATTTAGCTGTATTTTGTTGAGTTATTATTACTTAATCAAAACACCCAACTGCAGTTTGATTGATTTTAGTTGGAATGCACAATAAAAAACACATGATTATTGAAAATTAAAAAAGATTTTTGAAAATAAACTCTTCACATACAGCTGTGAAAAACAATGAAGAGATCACTCCAAAATAATTCAGTTTCTGAATCTACTCGTTATAGGAACTAGTTTTTAAGTAAAATTATCGTTTTTGTTTCATTTTGTCAACTAGTGACAACATTTCTCCCAAATTTCAAATGAAAATATTTTCTTTAATGTGCATTTATTTTGCAGAAAACTGAAATGGGACAAACTAGTCAAAATAACGAAAAGATGCAGTGTTTGCAGAACTTAAGTTAATATTTATTTTTAAACAACATAATATTAATATTTATATGTAGAAAACTGTTAATAATAATAATAATATTGTTAATGTTAATAAAACTGTTAATAATATTTTATAGATTTATCTTCATTGTTAGTATTTTTGTAAATTGTTGCTGTCACACCATTGGACGCATTTACGGATTATTTTCATATATGATGGAATAAGCCTGATTTTTAAGCCTAATAAGCATGCAAACTTTCAGATGTTGCTGTTGGGTGTCCATTTCTGAGGTTTGTTTCTGTTAAAATTCAATAGACATTGGGTTGGAATTGACACACACATGCAGAAATGCAGATTAAAGACAAAACTCAAATGGGCTCTTAATTTTTTCCTCAGCTTTATATTTGGAATATAATTTCATGATTAAGAAAAATAGACATTTGTGATTTTATTTGATCATTTTACGGTGGAAACGATAAGGATGAGGAATTGGTTGCCCATGCAGAACCCGCTGTTATAATGTTATGGGCGTCCGTCAGGGCGATGCTGTGTGCTTACTGAAGTGTTGTGGATCATTTCTAGCTGGCTGCTCGGCTGTTGTGTGTGTTGCTGGCTCGCATTAAAAGACAAACAGAAGCTTTAGTCCTGCGTTAAAATACACACACGAGCCACACAGAGCCTTAAGAGGATGGCTTAAATATTTCATAAGAAACGGGTGTGAAAACATCTTGTGTTGTGATAGAACCGCTGCCATTTCATTTTGTTCGGCGTGATCCTGGAAGAGCTCATAGATTCACAGCTACACCCAAAGCAACACCGTCCACAGAGGTCTTTTCTCTCTCGTCCTCTTTGTTGTTTCATTTTTTTGGCCATGTTCTGTGCAGCTCTGTGGCCCGGCTTTTCCCCGGACACGGGCTGTTAATTTTTCATCGCGTTGCATTCTCGTGCTATCAATAATAAAATGCCATATTCTTATAAATATTCTAAAAATAAAGTGCGATTTTCTGCCGTGCCGCTGCGAATATGAATGTTTAATGTTGGTGTCGGAGGCAGCTGAACGGCGAGCCCAGGTTCACTGGACGCAAATGGAATTTCAATTTTGTGCCGGCGCTCGCGGAGAAGCCCGAGGTTAGTGCGGACAAAGCGCAGGAACGATCAGTTTTCCACCTAAGACCTGTCACGGTAGAGAACATAGCCGCTTCGCTTGCGTCGCCGGGCTGTGCATTACCCGAGAGCACCTATTAGAGACGTTACTAAAACTTTTGATGTGCGCTGGAAAACACGCATTATTCACAGTAAAGCAGCCGCACCGGTGAAGCGTGTACACACTTATTTGTCAACAGTACTGAGAATTACAGAACAATGTCATTTTGGGTCTGGTGCTTTCTAAAGCGACCGATATGAGTGAGTTTTGTTGGTGTGAGAGAGATAACACAATAATGGACTGGCACCACAGGAGAGTATGTAAATATGGTACGCAAAAATGCAAGTTGCATGAAGATTACATGAACAAAGTGCATCGGACTAAACACACATATCTTACCGTGGTGTGAAGTCGCATCCCTGCTGCATGAAGGCGCCCAGTGAGAACCAGAGACTGTTGAAGATGCCAAACTCGTTGGGGGGCTGGTCGCTGGGCGGACCGTCGGACCCTTCCTCGGGTTCCTCGGTGTGCCACTCGTACGGGCTGAAGCGGCTGACCAGGAAGAGCACCACGCTCACGCCGATGTAGGCGAACACGATGCACATCCAGATCTCGTAGGCCAGCGGGTCCAGGAAGGAGAAGACGCCCGGTTTGGACTTCTGCGGTTTCTTGATCATGATGGAGATGCCTAGACTCATAAAGGGCTTCGAGAAATCGATCACCTCCTCCCGGACCAGGGTAATTGTTAAAGGGGCCACAGCGATTTCCGCTTTCTAGGAGAGACGAGGAAGAGTTACGTTTCAATACGCTGTTGTTTAATAGTTTTTTTAGTCCACTAGATTACTTTTTACATACACATGTCATCATGGTAAACTTATCTTATGGGACTGTTTAACAAGGTGGCTAATTCATATGAATTCGTCTCTACGTTCACTTGTGAATGGACACGTTTTTATCAATGAATGGAAGCTCTCGGGCACCCAGGGGACTCGTTCACGGTAATATTTACACTGGTTTAATACCAGTGAAAGGTCATGGTAAAAGTAGGGCATCTTTGGCCCTGCTGGTGCTCGCAGGAGTAGAATCACATGTTTCAGTGCCGGATTTAATTACAGGCCCGCAGCGATAGAGAGTAAAGCGCTGGTACCGCCACAGTCACGTGGGATTCTGAATCTATGCAGTAAGTCTGCGCCTCCAGACACGAATGGTTCAATGCGGCGTTCTGACAGCGAGTAGCTTTTATTTCGTACTGCATCTTTTCTCATAACCCCTGGAGGGATCCATAGCTCATAATTAACTTATTCTGCAATTTTACACCTGGAAGTGAGGTTGTCATTTTAGGAGAGTCATTTCTGCATTCGGCTGTCGGTGAAAAATGACTCTACACTGTTTAGGTGTGTGTAGTTTTAGTAAAGCAGAGACTGTCTGGTGTGTTTAAAACTAAATAATGGCCGTCCACTTTTCCAGCATTTTAGTTCATATTTAGTAAAGACCCACTGAGGTGCTTTTCAGTAGTAGGGCTGCACAATTAATCCAAATACTAATCGGGATTACAATTACGAGTGAAACCATTACATAATCGGCAAAAGCCTCAATTACAGCTGTCCATTTGCGCTCATTTCTGTGCGTTTCAGCAGCGAATCAGAGAATGAATACGTTGACGTGTCCTTTAGCCATTTGTTTTGGATTTTTAATTATTTGTTATTTACATTATATTATTTAGTTTTGGATATTAATAGAAAGAACATGGCATGCAGCTGCATCACAGAAAGTTATAAAACATTTCAAATCTTTAAAGCCAAATCTATTAATCGACAGCAATTACAATATCGAGGTGAATAATTATGATTACGACGATTATCACGCAGCCCTAATTGGTAAAGAAGTGTGTGTGTGTGTGTATCAGCGTGCATGTGTGTGTGTGTGTGTGTATCAGCGTGCATGTGTGTGTGTGTGTGTATCAGCGTGCATGCGTGTGTGTGTGTGTGTGTGTGTGTGTGTATCAGCGTGCATGTGTGTGTGTGTGTGTATCAGCGTGCATGTGTGTGTGTGTGTGTATCAGCGTGCATGCGTGTGTGTGTGTATCAGCGTGCATGTGTGTGTGTGTGTATCAGCGTGCATGTGTGTGTGTGTGTATCAGCGTGCATGTGTGTGTGTGTGTATCAGCGTGCATGTGTGTGTGTGTGTATCAGCGTGCATGTGTGTGTGTGTGTATCAGCGTGCATGCGTGTGTGTGTGTGTGTGTGTGTATCAGCGTGCATGTGTGTGTGTGTGTGTATCAGCGTGCATGTGTGTGTGTGTGTGTATCAGCGTGCATGCGTGTGTGTGTGTATATCAGCGTGCATGCGTGTGTGTGTGTGTGTATCAGCGTGCATGTGTGTGTGTGTGTGTGTATAAGTGGATGTGTGTGTGTGTATTAGGTGTGTATCAGTGGTTGTGTGTATAAGCGTATATAAGTGTATTATGTGTTTATTGTTGGAGATCAGTGTGTGGGTGTATGCATGGATGTGTGTGTGTGTGTGTGTATCAGTGGTTGTATGTATAAGCTTATACAAGTGTGTGTATTATGTGTGTATTGTTGGAGATCAACGTGTGTTTGTTGGGTGTGTAGCAGCGTGCATGTGTGTGTGTGTGTGTGTGTGTGTGTATGTGTGTATGTGTGTGTATAAGTGGATGTGTGTGTTTCTATTGGGTGTGTATGATGTATGTTTTTGGTGTGTAGGCCTATGAGGCAGATGAGTGGATGTGTGTGTGTGTATTGAATGTGTATCAGTGGATGAGTGTGTGTTTTTGGTGTGTATGAGCATGTGTGTGTGTGTGTGTGTGTGTGTGTATCAGTGGTTGTGTGGTTTATAGATGAGAGTGTTTAATGGGGCAGAGACATGTGCATCTGTACTCTCTCTCTGAGTTCATTAACACCAGTCAGTAGGAGCGTTTGCCTTTCTCCACTGGAGACTCAGCAGGTGCCGGATGGGCACGAACAAGTGACTGATTTTATGTACTTGCACGCTGAATAATGGTGTTAATACTTCTGGCTGCGTTTTAAAGGGAAAAGTGACAATACAAACTCTATTGACAGAAGAGGCCGCTAAACAGCGTTGAACTAAATAAACCGCAGATATTTCTGCTTTAGGCTGAAGATAAACATTATTCAGAAGAAGAGCTTTGCTCTCGGTTTATAGAAAGCAATTTCTTTCCCGGCTGCCTAATTTTCATGTTTGTTTTTTACCCCGTGTCTCGTGTTATTAGTAGAAAATAAGATGCAAATTGACTAAGTCAATATAAATTAGATAAGTCAATAGTTGTCCACAAACAGTTCCAGCAAACATTGCTAATCGGCTTCTGCGTCCTGCTGTTTCTCAGCAAGTCATATTTTACCCCAATACATAAATAAAATAATAAAAAAAGGGATTTACTTTATTCTTATTTTATTATATTATAAATTCATTAAAAAATGATAAATTTTATCACTATATTGTAATATTGAGAATAGGAATGCTATTTAAAGCCATAATGTCAAAAATCTTGTAGGGTAGGATTATTTTTTAATAAGTTATATTATTTTTGTCAATAAGGCATGAATAATAGATTTTTTTAGGGGCAGGTCAGGTTGTATATTTATTCTATACTATAAAACTTAAATCTCATGTCAAATCACTAAACACTTGAACGTCTAAAATATTGTCCTGGGAACATTTCATTTCATTTCACTAAAGCAATATTTGTGATACAACTTGTACTTTAATATCTTACTTTAGTGGCCAGAATTTGTCATGACAATTACAACCAAATCAACAAGCAACTTGTAAGTCTTCCGTCAAAATTAAAAATGTTTTGGTGGCGTGTAAATAAACGTTTGTACGTTGTTGTTTATATATGCAAGTATCTTTCAGAAACAGAATTCGTCTCACCCCGTACACCAGCTCCCCAACCATCCCGTTCCAGATCTTCGTCTCTGGATCCCTCGCTCCGTACTTCCCGTCCGGAACGATGGAGATCTTGTACTTGATGCCGATGTGCTTGGCGATCTCGGACGCCAGATCCACGCAGTAGCCTTCAAATTGCTCATTACCTTCAAACATCTCCCAGTTTTTCTTCAACATCACGTACGGTCCTTCCTAAACACACATACATACACAGTTTGTGGGCAGTGATGTTCAAACTGACCTGAAAACTACACTTACAATACATTATTAAAACTAAAGGCATGTTAGTAGATTCGTGAAGCTCCTCAGTATCTCGATGAAGAATAGTTTTTGGTTATTATCTAGTTCCTTAATAACAAGTTCCTCAAATCTGTGTGTGGTCTCTGGGTTCTTTAAAGGATCTAAAGAGCTAGAAAATAAGTTTTTTTCACTTCATTAATACCCAGAAGATAAGTAGAAACATGTTTAGATGAATGATGTGTGATGTGTTTGTATCTGACAGTATGCGTAAATGTTGCCAAGTATTTAAATGCACTCGCGTACGACACTCATATCACGCTTATTTAAACCAGTACAGTTATTACAGCTGCATGCAATTACAAAGAAATGACTGACAAATTATCATAAAATAAAAATCAAAACATTTATTTGAATGTTTTACACCCAGCGTTTAAAGTTTATGGTTATGAATTAAACAGATAAACAGTTTGTCTGAGAGAGTTATTAAAGAGGCTAAATGCAAAACATTGATTTATATTGAAACTGTTAGTATTTATTCATGAAAATCAATCAAAGGTCTGTTGATAATGTGTTCCCATAATCATTAAATTATAATTGTTTAATGAGACGTACAAATCAGTAACATTGGTAAAAAGTCTTTAAAAAGAAATCGCTCACATTAACGCAGCAGAAACTACATTAAACAGGTAAACAAAAACATTTGACATAAAGTGATAGTCAAGGATAAGACTCATACTGTACAAACATTAAATAGTAAATATTTTAACATTGCTTATACATTGATCTTGTTTAGATTTCAATGGAAACACCTTTTAGTATATTACAGCAGAAACATAACACATTTTTTTTTTTAATTTAAACTGCAGTACGTAAAGGCACAACTTCAGTGTTAAATAAATATACATTTAAGCGTGATGTCTAGAACGAATCTGTGGCCACATTATAAACCACATTAAACATGCTAACTTTTGTATATAACCAAAAATGAAAGTGGTGCTACGTTCTGTACTTTTATGATTTCCTTTAAATGGAAAATAACAGCAGTGACTCCTCATCTGAATAATTTCTGAAAACGATCTCTGCACTTGTGAAGAGGATGGCAGGGCAGCTGTCTCACTCTCATCCAGGTGCAAGATGAGCGGCCGGATCCGTGAGTGGATGGACCAGAACATGAGTGCGTGTGTTTATTCCCATGGAAGAGCTGATGGTTTGTGCTCTCATTGGTTTCAGTGTAGATGAATAGGCTGCTATCCGCAGGCGTCGAGTTAATGAACGTTATGTGGAATGAACAACACGCCTGCAGCTATCACTTACTCTGTGTCTGTCTGTCTCTCTCTCACTCGGCCCGGCCTGGAGCCCTTGTGTCACATCCATCAAACTTCTATACACACATCTGGATGTGTTTCTTGCACATTGTGATTTTGTGTTTTGCATCTGTCACTCTTACGCTCGATTGATTTGAGGACTCGATCTCATCGGATTAATTAACGTGTCTATATATAGAAATAATCGCCCTGTTTGTCCCTGGACACATTGTGTATTTATATAGTTTACGTGAACATTTGCAACACTATATGAGACGGGATATTTAAAGATCCACTGAAGTCAAAATGATTTCCTTTTATTAAAAATATGTTAACCTTAAGGACTTTAATAAACTGATTGACAAAATTTGCATTTTGAGGATATGCGCATTCAAAACGGACGGTGCGCTCAAAAAAATCTAGAGATTCCACGACATCACGCTACACTTCGGCCTCTAGTTAAAGTTCTCATCCAATCAAATGCGCTTTAGAATCCGAAGAGTCCCGCCCCCTTCACTGGAGCGGCGCATCATTTCAGTCACTTATGTCCTCTACGTGGTGAATGATGCATAGTGCACTAGATACGAGTATGAATTAGACAGTGTTAACATGTTGTCCGATGGGATGAATGAAGTCTAATTTTGCTCCGGTAAGAAATGACAAAAAACAACAGTACGTAGCGGATCATATGCGCCAATCATACGTGCAAATCCAAGTGAATTATGTGGCCTAAGTTGAAAAAGTTTTAGAGAAAGCTATTACATTTTCATGAAGTTTTTCTTTGCAAAACAAGCGCATGCACGGATGAATCAGAGCAGGAATATGTATTAAGAGAATGTAAGCTGTAATGTCATGTTGACTTTAAGGATGCGTGTAAGAATTAAACACATCAGTATAACCGAATTAAGCCGTTTCGTCTCAGAGAGCAACAGATGTTAATTGTTGAAGAGCTTGTTAATCATCTGTAATTATCTTTAAGTCAGACGTTCACCCTATACAACTGTGCCACATATATCCACCGTGTGTGTGTTTGTGAAAGTGAGCGAGCGAGTGAGAGAGCAGTTTTTCATGCTCTCTTTAAGGTTGTGACTTGCTGTGCTCGGGTGTGAAAAACTATTTAAGAATCCCGTCACAGTGACAATGTACGCTGTGTTTGGTACAGAGATACTACAGGGTGACGCACCTCCAGTAATGTAAAAGTGTTTTCTGAGTCAAAGAAAGAAAGAGAATTGAAGGTTTGAATTGAACAGTTTATGGATTTTATATTTGCATTCATTTAGCGGATGCTTTTATCCAAAGCGACTTACGACCGAAAGCGCTTTTAACATTTTCTCAAGCTACAAAGCTGGTTAGAGTTGAAGCTATAATTTGTGTAACATAAAACAAAGAATATGTCATTAAAGTTGAGGAAATGTAATATTCATCAGATTTAATGTAAATCCCTCCAGGGTTTAATTAGACTGTGGATCATTTGTCCTCGCCCGTGTGACCTTGACTACGTCAGCAGAAAAGTTGTTCAAGACCTTGAGAGTAATTTGATTTCAGAATTCCTAAACCATTAAGAAAAGCGCCAGCTTTGATTTCACGACGTCTCTACATGCCGATGGTGGTGTTCATCAAAGCAAGGACAAGCAATCACAAAAAGACAAAACAAAATACCCATGAAGCAGCGTTTTACACCCCTGGCATTGCACCCGAGGTACGTGTGAGGAATGTTACTGAACGCTTAATGCCGCAGTCCCAGATGCAGGAGTCTGAGAACCGCTGAATCATGGGAGAGAGAGAGGTTAGACTCTCCGATGTCTCACGGCCGTCTCGTCCTCAGTGTCTGAAGAGCGGATTCTTTAGCAGTGACGGAAACCTTGCCGATCCTGCAGAGGTAAAATTCTCCATCGCCTTAAAAAGCGCACGGCAGAGAAAGAGATGGAGAGAGAAAAAGAGAGAGAGAGAGAGAGAGAGAGGAGGAGCCTGCTAAGGTATATTATAGTTGTGTTTGTCTTAGCAAAGCACCATTAAATGTGGTATACCGTAGTACTTTTTAAGGTATATTTTAACATTCCAAGTGCATTTTTTTCCTTAAACACAAGCCTGAACTGATGGATAAATATACAGTTTTTTCTCTCTCTCTCTCGCTCTCTAACTGGCTCCCTTCTTGTCTCTCTCACCAATACAATAGACAACAAAATCAAAAGTTTTATTGGCGTATATCTGACTTACAGATCATAGCATGTTGTGTTATAGTTGTACGCTCTGGATGTGAGTGAATTACCATTATAGTGGTGACGATGACCGTTCGGTTCTCCATAGCGGAGTCGTTTCCCATGGAGAGCTCATTCTGAACCAGGACCAGTTTATCCAGATCGTTCCAGTAACCGATCTGTAGACAACAGCACATCTCTTCTGATCACTTCTGTACGACACTGTGTGTGTCTTGGGTTTCGCTTGTGTGTTTGTGTGAATTTGGCTGACCTTGCGTGGGCCGTTGCTCTTTAACTCAAAGACGTCCATGGTATAGTTGACCCTGCGTCCATAATGGTCAAACTGGATATTCCCGGTGAGACCCTGGATTCTTACCTTTACAAACAAACATAGATGTTAGCTGATGCAGAATGTGTAACTTCTTTTCTGAATAGACGAATCTTCGTTTTCTAAATAGCTTTGATAGCCCCCACCAGATCTCACCTATGTAAGTCCCGCCCACTCCCCGCGTCTTGCCGCGTTTCAATAAGCCCCGCCCACTCTTACCTGTGTCCTGTCCACTCTCACCTGTTCTATGAAAGTGAGTTGCATCTTTGCCCATTCACTCTTCGTTGGTGTCCCGCCCACTCTCACCTGTCTTGTTTAGCCCCGCCCATTCTCACATGTCTTATTTAGACCCGCCCACTCTCACCTGTCTTATTTAGCCCTGCCCACTCTCACCCGTTTTATTTAGTCCCGCCCACTCTCACCCGTTTTATTTAGCCCCGCCCACTCTCACCTGTTTTAGAGTACGTTCCATGTCAATGCCTTGATTCCAGGGAGCAGCTGGGTTGGCCAGACAGTCTCCGGCGTTGCCTCTGCGGGAGATGTCGATCTTCTGTCTGCGTAGATTTCGAAATGCCTCGGCCATCACCAGCACACCATCATATGTCAGAGAAGACGTGTACTGAAAACACAATGTTTCGTTATTACCCGTGATGCACACATGCAGGAAACAATCGTTTTTTAAATGATATTATTTCTATATGCATAGATGCACATCAATGTTAAAAAAGATGTTTTATTACTCCACTAAATTTTACATAAATATTTATATAAATTGTATATTAGTACATTATAAATGATTTGTATATGTCTGATTTTTATATGTAATTATGTTTTATGTCAGATTATGATTTTTAAATGCTAAAAAAAGGAATACGATGTTTCTCAGGGACTGATGGCGTGGCCAATACAACGACACGGAAAACCCGTAAAGCTTCTTACGGCAAAAGCTGTAAATCTGTACAGAATGCAGCCCAGTTTTAAAGAGAGAACTGTGAAATATAGTGCGTGGTTATCATATTTTCACTTTATGAGCTACCACAGGCTATATAAAACGTTCAACCTCAGCAATTATAAAAATGGATCACGGTCGGTTGTTATTTGCATAAACTAATAAAAAATCAGGATTATTTGCATGAGTAGATTCACACAAATAATACAGAATACGTGCGAGTTGCCGGGGCAGGATCCGCACTGACAGACGGGGTTATGAATGAATCTGATCTGCAGAAATAAAGATTTATGACTCCAACAGAGGCATAATAACGTCCAATTAACATTGAAGAAATACACAAGAATCATTAAAGTGGGTTGACAGCGAGTAAGAGAGGATGCTGTCTGTAAAGTGCGCTCTAATGAACCCGTAAAGATCGCTGCCATGTTACCCGGATCATTTATATGGAGACTGTGGGATTGAAGCGCTAATCAATGTAAGTGGAGAAGAAGCCTCACGCCGTCGATGAAGGGCGAGGACAGGATGGGAAAATCATTTTCCTAACCGTCGTCTTTCTCCTGTTTTTCTCTGAGCATGAATAAATGAACAAACCAGCACAAAAGACAAAATGAATGTTATATTCAAGACAGACTCTCTAAAAAAACAATCCTTCGTTTTCAGGCAGTAAAAAAATAAAGGAAATATGGCTTCTTTTAAATATATTTAGATTTCATATTTACATTTTTATGCTCTTATCCATATCTGTTTGTATACAGCTATTCTATTCTATTCTATTCTATTCTATTCTATAGACCACTTTGAAATGTATGCAAAGTGGATCCAATGCTGATCCAGAAGAACTTCCTGTTTCAGTTTTTTAACACTATACAGCATTTGACCAAAATACAAACCAACAGAACATTTATAACCGAATCAAAATATTAAATTTATATCTTTAAGATTTTATTATTTAGATTTAGAAAATAGTCGCAGAAAAAATTAAGAGACCATTTCAAATACCATTTTCTGTACTTCTGAATGTACCACTTATAGGTGAGTGTTTAGATAAAATTATCATTTTTGTTTCATTCTGTGAACCACAAAAAATATTTCTCCTAAATTTCAAATAAAAATATTGTTTTTATTTGCTGAAAAACAATGGAGAAACAGGAAAAAAAGATGCTCAAATACTGCTAATAAAACCAGTTCATATTCACTTTTAAGCGATACAGCAGTAATATTTGTACACGTATTTAGAAAAAGTTCACATTATTTTTTTATGTGATAACCTCGTAGTTTTCATGTGTCATGCTGTCAGTCTTTCACTTCGCTGTTGGATGACTTTGTCACTCCTGAGGTTTGATTTAGTTGAAATTCAACAGACACTGGCCTGAAATGGCCACAATCCATCTTGAAATGCAAAATAAATAAAAATTTGGAATGGTCTCTTAATTTTTCCGCAGATGTACGACCCGGAAGTGCTTCTGGACCAGTGTTTACATCTTCTGAAGTGGGTCTATCCTATCCTACTGGAAAACTCATGCACTTCAGGTTTTCTGTATTTTCTTCTTGGATGCAGTTTGCTATCAGCAGTACATTTATCTCACAAACGTTATCTCTCAAAATGATGCTAGACTGAGGAAAAGCTGTATCTTTTTTAAAACCGCAAAAGACAGATTTTCAGACTTCATTAAGCAGCGCGGCCGTTTTCAGCTGTGCTAAGAGAATACGAAAGTTATGAAATGAGCACATTATGATGATTACTTAAAGATGAGGTAGCACACGGTTTCCTTTAGTACGAGCGGGAGTAACGGCTGATATGGGACTTTGTCATGAGGTAATAATCCACAGTAGATTTGCATTATTAGAACAATGACAAAGGATTCGTCCTGCAATGCACAGATCCAGAGTTCATAACAAACACATCGGCTTCTGAACAGTAGTGTGTGTTTAATGATTCATCACATTTCAGAACAGCATTTAAACCTAAAAACTTTAGGGTCCCGGCTGCTGTGGTCTGTCACGCTTTAATTGGCCAAAATATTAGCAGAGCGTCTGCTTGATAAATCTTATTGGCTAAAGCTTGAGGAAGGACGTGTCCTGTCACAGTCTGATTGGCTAAACATCTGTGACTGGCCACATTCGTCTAAAAGGATTGTGAATGAGAGTCTGATTGAACCTATGATTCAGATACACACACAGCCTCAGTACAGAAGCTTTTATTCTGATTCATTTTATTTTATAAAGTCATATTTACAGTTTATACAGAATTATTTCCATTTTTTACAATTTATAAAATCACGACTATTTATATAGTAAAGTACATTAAAGGTATTTTATGTATTAAATTATGAATGTAGTAATGAGAGGTAATAAATGAAATCTGAGAAGTGAGAATTAAAAATAATTGTGTAATTGAAATACTGCAAAAATGTTACAATGTAAAAAAATACAAATATATATATATATATATACAGTATATTTAATTGAATGACTTTTTGTATTAAGGTAAAATCAACACAATTTTAAAGAGAACCAACATACTGTAAATATGTAAATAATATACTGCTATTAATATAATTTAGTTTTTGGCCGGATCTGTTTGTGTTTGTGTTGTGTGTCGCTTTATTGATATTAAATTGTGTTTTGGGATGAATGTCTTTGTTGTTACCCTGGGTGGGCTCTCAGAACCGGGATACTCCCTCTGGTCCAGTTTATTCCAGCGCTGCATTAGTTTGATCACCATTGGTTTACTAAAATCCACCAACTGGAAACCAGTTACATTGGCTCCACCGTGCATGAACCTCTCTAGAGAAATATCCTTAAAACCCTGTGGAGACGGAGAACAAGAGCCATTCATTCGAAAGATAGAGATGAGAAAACAGAGATTGATGGAACGAAAGCGAGAGACAGATAGAGTTATAACAATTTTTAATATGCCCGCTGGTGACGCTAACAAATGTTATCACACGATACGTTAATCCCAGCGAAAATAAGCCGTGATAAATCACACGTAACAGAATGAGGATTCGGCAGTCCATCATGCACAGAGGCTCTGAAACTGAACAAGACTTCACATTTCGTGGTCTGTTGATGAGAATTATTGATAAATCTTGCCAGCAGGTTTATGAAGCAACAGACAAAACTACATTAGAAAAGTCTGATATTGTAAGATTAAGCGTTAATTGTTGATGTTCGGCTCTTCATTTTGTTGCATTAGTGCTTAAAAAGCGTTATCGGTCAATGAGAAACAGAGAAAAATATCGGAAATTGCCAAATGCATCCAGTCGCATTGTAATTACGACTTCCAAACTCATAAGCAGAAGATTCCCAAGTGAAAATGCAAAGATCTTTTTGATGAATCTGCTGTTTCTGAAGAACAAACTATTTTGATGGTTTTGCATGAGCGCCGTCGCTTGCTAACTTCATATTGATCATATTGAGATTTTCGAGGCTTGACAAATCTGAGCTCAGTTTGTGACATTATTGAAATCTCTTCTGAAACTGATGGAGACATTTGTACGATTTCTGCCCTTTTTTATCTCAGGAGAAATGTCTGAGATGCAGATGAGACCAAAATTGTATTTTTCTCTCCATTTAATCTCATGGATAATATTAAAACGATCTTAACGCTGATTTATGTTATGGGCAGACGTGGGCTCCACCTGTTTCACACAGCACCTCCATCACTGAGTATTACAGCTAGAGGACACATTGTCCTCTACATCGCTTCATTTCCTCCACAGCTCAATCAAAAAATAAAAATAAATAAGAGCGCCAGCACTCACCAGATTAGCGATGATGTAGTGATAGCCTTTCACGTGTTTGCCCACACTCACCACCTGAGAGCGAGAGAAATTTAAAGAGATATATTTTACATTATTTTCTGTCCTCACAAACCCTGATTTTCTTTTAAACAAATCTAAAGCTAATGCACTGTATATATGATTTGTAATGCAATTAATATAATGTCCAATCTGTACATGGTCCTCTCCGTGGCCGCTGATGCCAGTGTCACATCTGGTTGAGGAGTGTGGCACCGGCTGGCAGAGCATGTAAAGAGAACATTCTGTTAATGTTGTGCCCCACCGCGGCGCTGCGTGTGTGTGCTTGACAGGCTGATGTATGAGGATCTCAGAGGTCCGTCTGAAGAATGCAGGAATGCAACGAAACAGACGGGCCGTGCAACAATCAAACACGCCCCCCGATGGCAGAGTTCATAGATCAGACACACAGACAGATGACCAGAGATCTGATCTTTGGCTGCTCGGGTGTTAAACATCTTTATAAATCTAGAACATTGAATCTGCAGTCCAGAAACATTCGGTCGCGCCATACATGGCATTACTTGGATGCTTGCTTGGTGCTTGAAGTCGTGTAAGAGTGAGTTTGTAAAATGGAGCAGCATTTTTATTCAGCGTTTCATTTACACACACAACTAAGCCTTCAAAACAAAACCTAAAACTCACACACCGCTCTTTTGTGGACTTATATTTCTTTTTTATTATAAGTTTTACTTTGTCAGAACTTTTGTGTTGTGTGTGTGTGTGTGAATGTATTTGTTTATGTCTTCTAAGGTCAATGTGACATAAGATGAATCTGTTTCCAGCAGCAGTTTTGCATGCACCTGTTTCTCTCTCTCTCTCTCTCTCTCTCTCGTCTGTCTGTCAGTCTCTGTACATCATGTTAGTTTGAGATTATTGCTCACGACAGGTAGAGCGTGCTGAGAACTTTTGCACATGAAAGACTAAACAACAACCGAGACAGAAACCAGGAATGAGAAACAGTGATCGTTTATCTTACTGTCATCCTTCAGCTCAGACTGATGTGTGTTTGTGTTTCTTTAAATCTGTGCAAACACGTAGTTTGACTTTTTTTCTATCTCACTCAAAAAATTGTAGCTGTCACAACCACCATAAAAGTAACCACAGTGTTTGACAATCTACCACAATACTAGTGCTCATTTTTAAGGTTTCTATAGGCCGTTGTTACTAAACTATTGAAACCGATGTGTGAACCAATGTTCATCAAAAACACGTTTTCGTTCTCTATGGTGATTTGGAGGTAACGGTGTTTACCGTGGTATTTTGTGCGAGCTATGCTTTACAACATTTATAAATCGCATCTTTGCGATCTAGATCTTTCCAGACCTGCTCTAGAATGTTCTGGAGTCGTTCTGCCTCGAGGTCAATGACGAACTTCTTCTCCTGTCGTCGGTCCAGGTCTTCCAGCAGCCTTCGGTAACTCGCGTCGTTGAAGTTCTCCACACAGATGGCGCTAACCTGCCAACCGTTCTGCCCCGCTTTCTCCATGATAGCCTGCAGGATGGCATATCCTAGCAAAAACAGTATTTTATTTCAGAGTTTGCATCATGTTTTACTTGAATTTTAATGTTAGCTGTCAAAAATATTCTTCAGGAAGAAGATAAAGTATAATCTGTGTTGTTGTGGCACCTGGTGTAGTACACGAATGATATTTCCAGTCTCCATGTGTGTGTGTGTGTGTGTGTGTGTTTGATCCACGCATCCCGTCCAAATGTCCCGTATGTATTCTGCACCAGTGTGCCAGTAGTGTCGGCCAAGAGCAACAGATGTCCTTTAAATTGGCTTTTAGACGCACGGCGGGACTTTGGACACCAGGACAAACACACGGTCTGCTGTGCATGCGTGTGTGTGTTGGTGTGCAGAACAGAGAAACCCAAATGCACAAAACACATGATCATTACACACACACACACACACACACACACAGAGGATATGTTTCGTGTAATAATGAAATAGCACCAGCTGTCCTGTAAGTAAACACAGACTGCGATGCAGACCTGGAGAAGCTCTTTACACAACACAATGGACTTAGCCTTGCATACCTCATGCGGTTCGAGACTGAAGTACTTATTCCAAGATGATAATCAGCTGTATTAACACTTAAATTTATACATTTGGCAGACACTTGTTTGTGTGTTGCTTGTCATTTAAACCCACAACCTCACGCTCTACCAGTCGAGCTATTTGATAATACAATATGTGCGGTAAGCAGTGGTAGTGTCTTCAAAAGGCAGCGTTAGTGAGAATGTCTCAAGCCTGTAAACTAGCGCAGTAGCTGTCCGGTCCAGACCGACAGATGGTCCGTTTCTCAGCTCGGCTGAGCGTGCCAGTATCAATGGCTTTGTCTGTTATGCTGGGACTGTAAGTGGAGATGTTAGCTCATCTGTGTTGCTATCATTTGACTTTTCATAGCAGAGCGGATTTCAACACTTGTAATGGCACGCAAGACAGTAAATAAAGAGGATTTTGTATTTACGCCAGTGTGACACCAGTCCACAGGGGGCAGCAGCGAGCTCAATCGACATTACAGAATGTCAAGAGGCTCAAATGTGAGATTTTATTCTGTCATCATTTATTTACACTCATGTCAATTAAAATTGTACGACTTTCTTTCTTCTGCAAAATGTTGATATCGAACAACACTGAACCTCACTGACTTTCATTGTATGAACACAAAACCACTTAGACATTTCTCAAAATATCTTCTTTTGTGTTTCACTGAAGAGTCAGATACAGATTTTGAACCATAGGAAGATTAATTGATGATGTGAAATGGTATGTTGGTATTTTAACACTATGTACTGTATTTTATCATTTTAATTTAATTGTATTTGATATTAAAAAAATAATAATTTTCTTATGTCTTTACTGATCAAATATATCTTCTGTTTTGCAAAAATGAAAAAAAAAAATCAGCAAAGCATATTTAGCCATTTCCTTATTTAGTGCAATTTTTGGGGGGTTTAGTTTAAGGTTCACGTGATATTGGTGACGCCCCTGGACATGTCATGTAGGCTATAGTAATACAAGTATAGCTGTTATCTACTTCAATTTAAAGATCAGAATCTTTTTTTAATTACATTTTCTTTGCCATTAGTTCAAATACAGCTAAATGCATGTATAAGGAAATTAATTGGACATTGTACTTTGGCTTTATTTCAATTGGATGAAACTCGGGTGGAATTTAGCGAGTTATAAATGAATAGATTTCTATTAGTCATAGCCATTCTGACTTCATATCACTGCTTCCAATGATGCTAATGTCTCCAGACAAGCCAGGCATTCCCTTGTAAAGAGCCGTTTCACATGTGGGCGGGAGCGAGAGATGAAGGCGTTTTAGCAGAAAGACGTCTGCAATGCAGATCTGCCAAAAGACGTGTGAGGTCAACCCCAGTGCGAGCGTACGAAAGATTGCTCGGAGAATGATCAGAGTCAACAAAACCAGAGGGAACGAGGCAAAATTGGTGGGAAAAAGATGCTGCGTCGTCCATCCTTGGAATCAATGCCAACTGAGACGAGTGTCTCCGGAGAATCCTGGTCAAATTCAAACATCAGCACTTATTAAGCAGGAGAGGAGAAGTTAATGAGAATGAGCGAGGGAGGAGAGGAGAAGAGAGGGCCGGGTGCGAGTTTATCCATTAGTTTTTCTTTCTCAGCTTTGAGTAGATCACGGTTGAACGCGTCATTAGCTCGCGGCCCAAGCCGCTCCGGGCTGGAGGATGAGCGGTTAACGCTCCGCTGACCTCGACGCCGTGGAGGAACAGCGGAGCGACAGCAGGCAGGAGATTTCAGCCATTCTGTGGCCATACAAAACGAACGCTGGCCTAACAGCAGCCGGATGAAGAGCCAACTATAGCCCTGGCACAGGACGAGGACACATTTAATGTCATGAAATTCTCCTTCTGCTTAGCTGTCTGCCTGACACACAAACACAACCAGGTCTTGCCTCACTCCAGGGTTCCCATGATGCCCGGCGAAAAATTACACGCCAGCTGCGACTTCAACACTGTCGCCAAGTAACAAGTGTGTGTGTGTGTGTGTGGAGCTCAACTGCTTTATTTTGTAACTTTATTCAACATGGTGAAGTTTAGTATTTATTATGAAAACAATATTAATCTTTCATGCACCCACAGGCAAAAATACTGTAGTATACTTGGTAAACTATACTATACTGCAGTCTGGTAATTGTTAGTTATTTTTTAGTTTTCAGTTTTATTGTAGTTGTATTAATATAAAAAAATAATTTTATATTCATTAATAGCTTTAGTGTATTATTATGTGTATTTTTATGTTCTACTTTTACATATGAATATTATAATTTAATATTGTAATATATTAATATTATTTTAATAAATTAATATTTAGCACGTTTTTGCAATTTTATTAGTTGTTATTGTTGTTGCTTTAAAGAAGTTGAAATGTTTCAGTTTTTTTCTGATTTTAGAAACGATTTTAACTTTAGGTTTTTATAATAATATTTAATTGAATTGTAATTAACAGAAATGTTTTCATTGGTTAGTAAAATATAGTAACATTGGAATTTATACTATAGTGAAGTATAATTCTTATAATATATTCAACAGGATTAACTATAGTAAATTGTAAACTGTAGTACATTTTGAAGTAGTTTACTATAGTAAGTTTCACTAAACACGAAAACACAATACTCTTGTATCTTACTATAGTATCCTTCCACGCAGACGTGTTAAGGTGAAGACTTTTTATTTCAAAGTCGAAAATGGTTATTTTATGTGAATCCTGGCAGGTTTATGAACATCACACTTTTTGGGAGCTGACAGCATCATGTTAATAAATGAGACACATGGGATGTGTTTAACTCTGAGCGACAGGTGTTTCAGTCTGCAGAGGTTTGTCTGACAGGTGCGGTTCTTACCTCGATCGGTGTCGTACAGGAATACGAATCGGTTCCAGTCATAATGGTCGAGAAGGCTCAGTAGGGCTCCGCGGATGGACGGCCTCAGCTGTAGCACAAACTGCGTCTCGCCCTCCGCCGGGAAACTGGGCGTCACCAGAGAGATGTGAAGGGCGCTGCAGAATGACGTCAGAGTGTGTACAGAGCGCTTATCGTACAGGCCGAATATCGCGAACACTCCACGAGAATACTGCGAACAAACTGCAGACAGAAAGAGAGACGGGGGGGGATTCATTTTGATTTGAAGTCAATTACCGTATTGTATCTGTACTTATTTCAATAATACATCTTTGTATTACAGCGATGGGAATGAGGACTCCTGTAAACGTAATTTAGAGGAAAATTATTTGTAATGAAAATGTCACAGTGCAAAAATTATTAGAATAGGATTCATGTTTTTCATAAAGAATATTTGTGTGTGCGTGTGTGAGACTTCAGAGGTCTTCAGTCTTCAAGAGACACGGGACATTTGGACGGGATGCGTGGATCAAACACACACACACACACACACACACACACACACTTGTGTTTGAAGTATAGTTTTGTAAGATTGTGTTTACTGTTGCTCTCTATAAATGATAAACTCTTGTACTGTAGCGACCAAACACTCTTCTCTGCTGTTTTGTCACTCACGTGTGTTTATGCAACTCAGTTTTACTCTCTTTCAATTTAAATTCATTTTGCTTTATTGACATTACTAAACCTGTACGTTTGTGTCGACGCATTTGTAATAAATTCTCTCTCTCTGCATCTCAGAATGCTCAGATGAAGTTCTCAGATTTGCGTTTCATTTAAGCATCAACTTGATCTCAATGTTTCTCCTAAAATTGCTCACGAGACATAAAAACAGAAACAAATGAGTGTAATTGTTGAAACGCATGAAGAATATGGAGGTGTAAATAAACGTGACATAATCTGGATTTGGGTCAATTTGATGAGAAATGTTTGATTGACAAATCTGAGCTAAGTTTGAGACGTCTCTTCTGAAACTCTGAGACATTTTGGACTCTTTGTTTCTCAGGAGAAACATCTGAGATGCAGATGAGATGTTTCGCACAGTTTTAATCTTTGAGAAATAATTGAGACATTAAAGAGATCTCATCAGGTGTGTCTCTCTTTCTCTTTGTGATAATGCATTGTCACTCCCTACCGTCGTGTTTTTAAATCTTGTAGAGAGAGAAACTACAAAACTAGAAATAGGATGGATGTCCTGTCACAGCCATTGTTGTATTACTGAGCAGATATATTACTGCAACATTGATATGAATTTGTTAAAAGTGCCCGTCATAGTTTTCAGTCTGAATCATTTCTACAGATAAATTAATGGGAAGACGGATCATCTGTTCAGCTATATATAGATTAAACACCGCTCACAGTAAAACAGATCAGCTGATGATGCTCACCATAGACACAGCTGTTAGAAAAACACCATCGGGATGGACGTTCGAGTGACTACGTTTACATGCGCACCAATAATCAGAATAAGGATTTAATCGCATGTTGACATGACATAAAAACACCTATCTGCTCCCGTTTACATTTTATTAGTTTGATTATTTGCTATAATAGCCTATACAACACAAACGATGATCTCCGATACAGTAGGTAATAATTTTTATATATTCGCGTCAAAAGCAAAACACAGTTATTTGGCGCCAGAAATACGATGGAAAATACGGTGGTATACGCTGTCATCGCGTTGTTTCTGTGTGAGAAGAGGATCAGAGACAGCGAGTTGTGTTGACGGTAAAACTTTACACGGTCATGTTTACCATGAATTGTTGCGTAAGTTGCGTGACAGAAGCACCTGCGCAACTCGGTCAGAGCAGCATAAATGCGATTAAGGTGTTTACATGCCTTTTTACTGCGATTAAAACCGGCGTACTGCGATTATGAACTTAATCGCATTATTTAGATCGAATTGTTGCGTTTACATGAGTGTATTGCCAAAATCCTGTTATAATCGCATTATGAGGATGCATGTAATCGTCAGTGTTTGCAAAGCAAGTCACATGACCTTTTATCAATATTATCATTTAGCCTACAGAACATTTGTATAAACTATACAAAAACTACATCATGTAAACAAAGTCTTGTAGACTATTGGAAACAGATGATACTCTAGATTTAGAGGATAAATACGTCTACATGTATATTGTAACAGAAGTGTTATTTTACACACGTGCTATTCATTTCTTTCAGGTTTTGAGACACTTGAACGGCACAAAGAAATGGTTCACATCACATTCAGAGAATGATGTGGATTGGCATTGATGTGATTTGAGACTTGAAACAGACTCTGATGTTATTAGTGCTCTTTGCTTACACAAGCATCTGTTTCTGTCGCTCATACTGTATGTGATTTAAACAAACCCGCCGCGCTCCGTATTAAACTTTGACGTGACTTTATAATATTAATTCTCGGTCGCTGTCTGTTCTGGGGAAAAGATCATGTAAAAAGTCAAAAGCGTTTCCTCCTCCTGAATAGTAATAAAGTCTTTTTGATGGTTTAGGCGTGTTTCTCTCCGCCTGTCTCTCGCTGTTTCTCTTTGTCTGTAAGACGCGAGTGCTTTTAAAGTGATGTTTTCCTTGTCTGTCCTGTGGGAAAAGAGCAGAAGAATCGTTTCTAACAAAGCCTCGAGGTGTCGGCTCTGATGTGTCTTAACACTTTCTTTAAGGGTGTAAGGAAAAGTTTGTCTTTGCTGATCTCACTTTGTTAACTCTAAATTAAGCTCACCAGTTAACTTATGACCTTTCTTTTCTCCCAAATCTCAACTCGATTCAGATTCAACGAACAGATCTGGTTTTGACCCGAAGCTCAAATATGCCATCGAGCAGATTTAACAAGGCGTCGTTGGCGCCATAACAAGCGTCTATTCTCGTGTGCTGTGAACTGCCAAGTCTTCTTCAGTTTTCTCAGCAGAAAATCTGGGACACGTTTTACACTACAGCTCGAGTATTATATGACTTATTAAAAGATGTCATTTATGATCATAATGAGATGTTGGACTCTCTTTTGCTCTGAGATCTGAAATCACAAAGCGGTTACTGGGCACTGGGTTAGATTTGTTGAGCATTGTCAAGACAAAGCGCTTGAATTAATGACGTCATAAACTATTCAGATGTGAGCGAGTCTGACTGGGTTAAGCAGCTCATTCTCAGTAGTAATGACTAGTGTTCATAGTTACTAATCTAACACTAAAGCTTTGTCATGTTAACTCATCAGCATTTATGGCCAGAACTGGATTCGTTTTACATGGCAGTGGAGTCTAATAGAGATTTCTAATGCGAAATGTTACTCAAAATGCCATCAATAAAGTCCATAAGATGCAAGTATCAGTTTTGCGAATAAACTTTGTAAAATTAGACTTTTGTCATTTGAGTCTTTGAGAGATAGAGAGAGAGAGAGAGAGAGACTGATAAATTGCAGTCAGACATCTGGAACTGAAACAAAACCCAAAAATCTCTATGGTTGTGTTTCAAATTCTGCCGAACACTGCACCTTCAAGCATATTCATAAGACATTAGAGATGAGATCTTGTCAATCTTAAAATAGCTAAAATCTCATATATCTCAATTATTCCTCCTAGACATCAGTGCAGTTAAATGGAAAACAAATGGAAATGTCTCGTCTGCGTCTCAGATATTTCTCTAGAGAAAAAGAGTCAGAAATCTCACAAAAGTCGTTTCAGGAATAAAATCAACAAACTCAAACTGAGCTCAGATTCGTCTCGTTTGCAATCAAAAGTTAATATTATTGAAGATCTCAATATGAACTCAAATTGATTTCTCATCAAATTTACCCAAATCCATATTACTTTACCTCTACGATCTACATTCATGTGTTTCAACAATTACGGTAAAGTAATCCCAGAATACACTGCCTTTGGCACACACAGAGGAATGCCGATTGATGTTATTGATGAAATAAACGCTGAACATTTTGACGCTTATAGTAACATTGTTAGCTATTAAAATGATTGCAATGTACGTCGAGTTTCTTGTTGGCTGTCAGGTGCAGCGCTGGTTTGTGTCTTGTGTATAAAGAGCTGTCTTTATAGACAGTGAAGAAGTGCATAGAGAGTGTTTTACACACACACAATGATATTGCACCCTTTATTTGTCACACTGGAAGTGAAAAGTTTAGTGCATTGCATTGTGGGATGCAGTATTCTATACAGTGTGGTTAGGGCTGCCCACTACAACATGACAGAAATACAAATGATGCAAACAACAACACATTCTGTAACAACTGCTTAACAAATGTCTGGTTTATTGTGTTGAGGCTGAACCCAAAACTGGCGCACTGGCTTCAGTTCAGTCACGTCCGTTCGGGTGACATCATCACTGGTGCCCTGCTGTGTGATGATCTCATACGTCTGGGTCATAATCTGAATACCTGCCACCGGTCATTACATCAGCATACCAAACGTGTGCGTGTCGGCTGATGGTGTCTGGGGTGTGCTCTAAACACGGTTAACTTTAATAAAATCACTATGGGACTATAATGACAACAGAGCTATTAATCACAGACAGAGAGAGAGAGAGAGAGAGAGAGATGGACGCTCTGTCTGTGGTTTTGAACTGCTTTTGCTTCCGGACAGATTTGATATTACACATCAGACAGATCGGTATTGACCTTAGAAGCAAACCTTAGAGTTTCATGACATGATGCAACCTGTGCAGTGCGTCATGTGCATTAGAGTTTGATTTGATACAAACCCTTAAGATTTCCTCTCTGTCTACCATTTGTTGTGCTTCTCTAATGTACGCTTTACAGTTTGCACGGTTTAATTTGCATCTCCATTGTTTTCCTCTGCGGTCAGAAAATCTATTTAAAACACATCTTATTATACTGTAGACTGTGGCTGTGTGCAGAATGGTGCTATAGTGAATACTGGACAGTACTGTTGACAAATGTCAACCTTTCCATGAAAGTTTTTATTTTTAGTGCATGATTTTCCATAGTCTGATACATTTTCAGTACATTTACATTTACATTTATTCATTTGGCAGACGCTTTTATCCAAAGTGACTTACAATTGAAGAAAACAGCAAGCGATTCGTCTAAGTAAGCAATATTCACGAGAAGTGCTAGTAATACAAGGTTTCAAATACAACGTCAAGATAGTATAAGTATCGTCACATCCCTTGTGCATCCTTTTTTGTCACATCCATAATGCACGTTTATTTCACTTTTTACAAATAGAAAACTCGTGCATAGACTGGTATTTCTCTGATGTTTAAACTCTATCATCAAGGGTTTAGTCAAATATAAACAGATGGTCAGGTTATTGGTAACCAAAAACATCCATAATGCCGCAATTGCCATAATATTTTTTCCAAAATCATGCGCACCTTCTTTACTGTATGTGAAACAGTCTTCTATGATAAATATTTGTTGTCACACGGCTGCACTATTGTGCGTTTGATATAATAAATGCATGTTTAATGCAAGTGGCGTCCGGTTTTGAGTTATCGTTGAATTTGTATAATCTAATTTGTTGTAAAAATGTTTAAAATTTTAGTTTAAAATCTGATTAAAAAATGTGACATTAAGAGGATGTTCAATATTTGTCTCATTGGAAAGAGAAGGTCAGGTTGAGCACATTGCATTATGGGATACAGCATTCCATTTTGCAATGCATATTGTGGCAAATAGGTCATCCGGACAGTAGTTCAAGTCAAAGTCTTGCTTTAGACGTGCACACACACACACACACACGCATGCACACACACGCGCACGCACACAGTAAGAAGTCATGAGGAGTTTTCACTTTCAGCAAAGTGACTTGCAGTTTGCATTAACATGACAACACAGCTGTCAGTCAGGAGTGAACCATGGCAACTGGGCTTTACCGTGACTGCCAATAAAGTTGCTTAATGGAATAAGCTTTTTACTGCCATAGAGATGCTGAGAGAGAGAGAGAGAGAGAGAGAGAGAGAGAGAGAGAGAGAGAGAGAGAGAGAGAGAGAGAGAGAGAGAGAGAGAGAATAACACAGTAATAAAAATAGATAAACAGGGAAAGCAATTCATTGAACAATTGAAAGTGTTTGATGGCACCATAATGCATGCGCTAAATAAAAATAAAGGGAAAAACTTGAAAGTCCTTAATGTTTTTACTATGCAATAAATGTTTTGCATAAAACAAATCCTAGACCATGTTGAGAATAAAGTTAGTCCAGTATTGTGAACAAAGTCACACTAACATCACTGAATATATTTGAAATGTTATCCTAAATACTTATTAATGTACATTTGACACCATCAAAGTTGGTTTAGATCCAACTTTCTACCGAAAAAGTGTTTGCGTATGTGACAGACATAAAAGCTTTGATCTGATTGGACAGAATCGGCAGAATGAGTCATCAATCTATTTCTGTGGCACCAAATCAGCTATTATATGTTGCCAAGGAAACCACATAAGCACACACACACACTTTGTCACACAAACGTTAACACACAGGTTGCTGCAGGTTTTCATAGCTCAGGAGATTTAATGAAATACTCAGTTTTAATTTACTTCTCAACTTAGTCTCAGATGTTTCTCCTGAAATTGCTTAAGAGAAATGAAAGGAGAAACAAACGAGAGTGTAATAGTTGAAACACATGAAGAGTCTGGAGGTGTAAATGAATGTAGATCGTAGCTGGATTTGAGTAAATTTGATGAGAAATGATCAAGTTCATATTGAGATCTTCAATAATATTGACGTTTGATTGCAGACCTGACAAAGTCTGAGACATTGTTGAGAACTCTTCTGAAACTCTATGGAGACATTTGTGAGAATTCTGACTCTTTTTCTCAAGAGAAATATCTGAGACACAGATGAGACCTAAGCAAATGTTTCTCCTTTTAATCTCATTGATGTCTAGTTGAAATAAATAAGTCATTTGTGATTTGTCTTTTAAAGATGGTGAAATGCTGTTAAACTGCTTTCAATTAGGCTGATTTGTGTTGTATAATAATTTTACAGTCATTTATTATCATTATGTTCAATTTTTTAAAAAGCAAATCCAAAGAGAATAAAAAGAAACCCTCAAGTGTAAAACGTCTGCACGCAGTAATGAGAATGTTAGCTACTGTGAATAATTTATGACGGTGAACTGAATCAAACCCGCTGGAATCTGTTTGTGAAACATTCATGCAGAAATTTGCTCCAGGTACAGTCTTGAAAACATCTCGTCTTCGGAAATAAGATACACAAACACCATTTTACCGCCCGGCCGCCCCCCGTACACATACCCCTCACTGAGACTGAATTAAAGCAAAAGTTCAGCTCTAAAAATAGATGCTCATCATTACCGCCCGCTTTCGCAGGTCTTCAGGGTGTGCGTGCGTGTTTTAGAGCGAGGAAGGGTCACAGCAGGGGTTTGACCTCTGACTCTGGCTTCTCATTGACTAGTTAAGATGAAACCATAGAGGAGAGAGAGACAGAACGAGAGGCTTTCTGAGGTACTTAATATTGATGTGAGTTATCCAAGCGTCATGCAAAGACGACCTTTACACACACTATCATTCTCCATCATGGCCATGTGAATCTGTTGTGTCATTCAGAAAGGCAGTAAACAAAACTTTGACTTTTGCACTCAAAACTGTTTAGTTTCAATGCACTGAGACCAATTTTATTTGGGTAACACTTTACAATAAGGTGCTATTTGTTAACAATTAGTTAATGCATTAGCTAAAATGAACTAGCAATGAACAATACAGCATTTATTAATGTTAGTTCTAATTAATTTCAGCATTTACTAAACATTATTAAAATCAAATGCTGTCACTGTTAACATTAGTTAATGCACCACCAACTAACATAAATAACTGTACTGACATGAACTAACATTACCAAGGATTAATACTGAATAACTAAATTGTTTATTAATGTTAGCTAATGCATTTATTGATGGTAACTAATAGCACCTTATTGTAAAGTGTTACCAAAAAATCGAAATATTGAGAAAATCGCCTTTAAAGTTGTCCAAATGAAGTCCTCAGCATAGCATATTACTCACAAAAATAAAGTTTTGATATATTTACGGTAGAAAATTTACAAAATATCTTTATGGAACATAATCTTTACTTCATGTCCTAAAGATTTTTGGCATAAAATAATTTTGACCCATACAATGTATTTTCGGCTATTACTACAAAAGTTCTCGTGCTACTTAAGGATTCAAGGTCACATATGTTATTTATGGGATTTTTGTAATTCAAATAGAAGTCGTATAAACATCTTCGACTTTTACATTCAGGACCGCTATGAGATTCTGGGTCACACTTCAGTACATGGGGCATTTCTCACTATTAACTAGTTGTTATTAGCATGCCTATTATTGGAGTATTGGCTGTTTATTAGTACTTAAAAAGCACATATTCTGCATGACCAAACTCTACATCCCTAAACCTAACTACCTTACTAACTATTAATAAGCAACAAATTAAGAGTTATTGGGGAAAAAGTCGTGTTAATAGCCCCCTATACTGAAGTGTGACCAAATTTTAGAAATTCAATAGAAGGCTCGGCAATGTGTTCGTCAACATCTTCGGTTTGTAAATTCAGGGCCGCTATGAGATTGTGTGATGGACAAAAGCAGAATTTCCTCTGCACACATTGACTGAAACGCTCTCGTTGTAGAAAGTTGCAATCGTGGTGATGCTTAAGGTGTTACTATGGCAACAGATGCAGACTGGATGCTGTGAACAAACAGACACCCAGACTGGTTTCTGTTCTTTATTAGTTTACTTCTGATGAACAAATCGAGTTTAACACACGATTCAGGTCAGTATGGTATCGGTTTCTGTCATAATGGCTACATATGTATTATATTATTTTATGGCAATTGCAAGAAGTACAAATGCCTACAATGTGAATGTGAAACTTCTGTTGGATGTCACATGACCAAACGAAACACAGGTTTCATTGCACCTGCTTGTCGGAAGTCTTGGCGATATCTGTGAAGGCAGTCGGCTAACCTAACTACAGCAGTTTGCTGTTTTTTATAAATGAAAATGTGAAATCTTGTGATTAAAGTAAAACATCCGTGTAAAGAAGCACAAACCCACACCGGACGTGATGAGAACCGTTTTCCTGTTTCGGCATGTGACGTTCGGCATAAAGCCTATAGCTGTACGCTAACCACAATAAATCAAAAGTATGACAAGAGTTAAACTGGAGTTTTCTGCTCTGTTGAGTTTGATGTACTATCAACATACTCAGAAAACTCCCTCGCCAGTTCACGAAGAACATTTCAGCAGATTTATAGTTACGTGAACTTTTGTGGCCGAGAACATCAGAGAGAGAAAGAGCGACTGGTGTAGTGACTCAATCCAAATCAACTCAAACCACACTCATGCTGTCGAAGAAAATACTACAAATACAGTGAATCTGTTTAGACACTCGAGTGTCATCTGTAAACGTCCGAAGGTCTCGCAAGTGGATTTCACAAACAAATAATACTAAAAATACACGTCTAGGCTGCTTTTGCAATGACGTAAACTGATCTTTTACTGGATGAAGTCAGATCTCCTTTTTTTGTGTTATGGTCTTATTTTTAAATAAGGATATTTGGTTATCTAATGCCGTGACATTCGGACGTTTTAAGGGCGACTGTGCGCAGGCTCACGAATGTTGCGCGCTTTCCAAACAAGACATCAATGCACATCTCAAGAGAGCGATACACACACACAAACATCCTGACGCAACGGCATGACAATCGCTGAACGAATGAGTCAGACGAGACGTTTATTTGACCATCTCAAGACGTATAAACATACAGTACACACACTAGAATGACTCTCACACATCTACAGGTCACAGACAGGTTCATGTGTTAGTCACACAGCGCTTTTAGCGGAGGTGTTGCTTCTGGCTCTGTGACTCAACTGTGGAATTAATTGCAGAAATTTTTACATATTTATGCTTGAGGGGTTTAAAACATGTCATAACCTGAATGTTGAAGGAATCGATACAGTACTGCCAAGCGCTGTAAAATCATTAATAATAAATAGTTATTGAAGACCGTTTCAATTTACATGATTGTTTTATAGTATTGATTCCTTTAACAGTTAATAGTTTATTTTAAACACATAAATGTTAAACTTCATCCACTGACGTCTTGTCTTTCTTTCCATGTCATCTCTCTCTCACACGCACCACACATTTACTTCCACACAAAGGTCATGACACGCCCCTTCTTTTATCTCTCTCTTTCATCTCTCCGTCCACCTCCGTTCCTCCATCCGTCCTCCTGCATCCGACAGCATATCGTTCCCATAATTTCTCCATCCCTCCCATTTCGTTAAGAAATTCTATTCGCTGAAACTCATTCACAGATTGATTTTGCCCGGTGCTTTAAAGCGCTCGGATAAAGGTGTGTTAGTATAAAAGAGAAAACTCAGTATTCTCTCCTGCAGCCCGAGGAGACGAGCAGGAAACGATTAAGTCCACCTCTCTCTCTCTCTCTCTCTCTCTCTCTCTCTCTCTCTCTCTCTCTCTCTCTCTCTATCTTACACACACACACACCATCCCAAAGCTGTCAGTGTTGCGCGGCTGATGAGGGCTAAAGGAGCTGGAGGGGAGCCAGGGCGGAGATAACACACACACACACACACACACACACACACACACACACACTGAAGCAGTAGATTCTGCAGACTCAGGCTGGGCGTTCAGCGAGAGGTTAGTGGCCGGCAGCAGAGAGGTTAAACTGGGATTGACTCAACACTGCTGGTCCCTCTCTCACTTATACTGGGAAAACTGTCATATATCTTCCCAAATAAAGATTCTGTATTGATTTTTACCAAGAATTATTCTTAGGGTTCTTAAGTTGCTGTATGATATCATTCTTTTAAAAAACGTGTTGTTCGCAGCGATGACATTTATTCAAAGTTTCTTATAGGAACCAAGTTTTTTCTTTACTTTTTTATAATGTAAAAATAGTTTTTTTCACTACAAAGGACCTTTTGTGAAACGGATGGTAAACGGTCTTTCGGAACCATATAGTGTGAAATTATTATTATGTATTATTTGATCGAAGTAATCTTTTTTTTATTTAAACTTATTTATATTTTTACCTACAGAATCCTTTTCACATATTTAAGTGTTTTAATATCAGAAATATTTCAGTAAAATATACTATATATTTTAGAACTATACAGTAACGTTTTTAATATTGTCTTCAAGATTCTTCAGATAAGTGAATTGTTGTTTATCTTTAAAGCAGTTAATGGTTTTCGTACAATTACACTGTGAAAATGTTGCTTATGCAGCAGTTTGCCTGTAACTTACTGTAGATTTATATTTACTGGCAACAATTTGTTCAAAGATAAATTAATATTAAAGATGAATAAGTCTTTATCTATACAGAAAAAAATATAAAATAACAACCTCATGCAAAGCATTCTGGGAAGCAAAAATCCTCAACCTTTTTCTGTTTTTTTTCTGATTATTGGTTCCCAGAATGCTTTGCATGAGGCTGTTATTTTATATTTGTTTCTGAAGAACTAGAAAGAACTAGAAAGTCATTTTTATTCACATTAAAGGAATAGTTCACCCAAAAATGAAAATTCTGTTATCATTTACTCACCAACATGTGTGACTTTCTTCTGTCTGCAGAACACAGAAAAGATATTTTGAAGAATGAACCAGCACCCATTCACTTGCATTGGTGTTGTGTCCATAAATTAGAAGTCAATAGGGACCAACAGTTGTTGGTTACCAACATTCTTCAAAATATCTTCTTTTGTGTTTTGCAGAAGATGAAAGTCATACAGGTTTAAATTATAAGAGGGTGAGTAAATAAGTATTTACTTGGTGTATTATACTCTTCAGAATTCAATGGCTAACTTACTTTGCTGGATGTTAAACTGAAATACGTAAAAGTAATAAATTATTAAAAGCATAAAAAGTGTACAGACTTCATCTGAAGGAAGGTTTATTAAGCTGCAAGGCTCATAAATACACAAACAGCTCGATTCTGTGTGTCAGAATGACATTTTCAACAACACAAGAATGTGTTTCAGTACAACCACCTTTCTTTTCAGAGCAAATATTTTTATTGAGATTCTTTCTGAGCTAAAGTTAAACTGTTGACATCACCTGAACTATATCCCGTAGTCATTTGAGGGAAACTCTGTCACGTCTTGTACACTTTGTACTCTTGTATGTGTTATTTTTTAACCCTCAACAAGGGACGAATCCAACCTATTAGGTTAAATTAACCCAGAAATGGTTTAATGAGTTAAAACAACCCAGCGTAGGTTATTTTACAACCCAACGTCTGGCTTCACCCCTTTTTTAACCCAAAGATAACCCAGCATTTTTTAAAATGTATGTATGTACAACAGGACCACGTGTGTTGACCAAACATTCATGACTATCTTTGCATGTTATGAAGGCCAGCTAAAACACTAACTACAACCACAGGCAACCAAACAAAGCCATGAAGATATCAATTTCTCATCCACTGTCTATTACTTTTAATAAAAACCCAAACTCTCACCAGCGCTTGGGTCACTCTTCAGAAAGCCAAGCTTTCTCATCACTATAAATACAGCACGATCAACTGAGTTTGACCGACCCAACACACACAACTTTGATTGACATCTTTCACTCACAGGCATTGGTGACGGCAAAGCTGTTGGCGGTCTCGATGTTGTCCACATGAGGAACCAGGTTGAAAGGGGCCTCCGTTGCATTGGGACTCGTGTTGTGTAGGAATATGGCCAAGCGGAAAGCCGTATATTCTTGATCCGTGTTTCTTATAAACAACCCACCTGGAAAGAGTGAGAGCAAGAGAGAAGTGTGAAGACGAGAGGGAGGGGTAAGCGTGTCTTAAAGGAACAGCTCATCCGAAACTTACTCTGGGTACAAAATAAATTGGCTGTAAGTGGTGTTTCAGACAGATTTAAAATAAAGTTTTACATTTTGGTGGAACTGGTCCTTTAAGCATTGCAATTATTTGTGTGTTATTTGTGGTAGCATGTGTCTATGCTTGGCAGGGTGCAATTCTGTCACATGCTCTCCAATTCTTCTCCCTTTATGTCTTTTGATGGACGTTTTGGCTAGATCCCATTACATGCTTTTGTTTGCGAGGAACAACACAAGCATTGTTCATTGCATTGCAGTGTATGTCATTAAGCATTCGCGCATTTGGAGTGTGTGTGTGTGTCTGTATTTAGCGTATTAACTTCATCGGCAGTGCTGTCAAAGGCGCGAGTCAGCGACCGCATCTCATTATGGTGCGAGACTCTCCATCTCAATGAGCAATGCGGTGACCGAACACACACACACAAGACACATCCCGCAAGAATGTGTGTGTGTGTGTGTGTGTGTGTGTGTGTGAGAGAGAGAGAGAGAGAGGTGGGCATCCGTCCGTAGTGTTCTGCTGATATTAATTGGACCTCGAGCTGTGAGTCAAATGTTAAACTTTGATTGGAGTAAGAAGAAGAGAGGACTGCAGTGATCCTCTGAACTGAAGACCAAAAGTACAAAAACACAATCAATATGCGCTCGGACCACAGTCTTCCTCATTTACACTCACTTTCAGTATGTGGACCACACACACACACACACATCAGTAAAACTCATGAACGCTCACGTACAACATGACCCAGACATCAGTGTGCAATGCAGATGAAATAATGCTTCTGAACTTTGTGATTGTGCATCAACACCATTTCGTTATTTCGTTTCTCAAAGCCCAACTTTTGCATTGTAATATTTAAAGATACCAGCGACAACACTGTTTTACACATGCATTACTTATTTCCTTGTGCATTTGGTGCATGTTGTGTAAATTTGTTGTGCACTCTTGGGTTTGCAATGTTTATTCTTTTAATTTGGGTTATTTATTGGTGTGCATACAGTAGAGTAAATTATTCACCCTGTTTATAATGTAGACTAAATGTAAGTATTTTCTAGTATTTGTGTTGATGATCTAACTGCAAATGCACCCTAGTTTTCACACTGGATCAATAAAGTAGTTAAATATTTATCCATCTATACATTTGATTACAGCCGTGGTTCTTTAGCTTGTAAACAATAGCAGAACCCTTTAAAGGTTTCATCAAGGTGCCAAGTGCAGGAGCAAAGTACATCAAATCTAACACAACTGTCCAGCATAAAGGCTACTTCAAGTACACATAAATTATAACTGTTGCACTCTATCTATCTATCTATCTATCTATCTATCTATCTATCTATCTATCATGCGTGCGTGTTGTAAATGTTTAACTCACCGATTTGGACACTGCTGGGGAAAGCCCCCTCACTGAGACCCCACAGCAGCGGAATCAGCACCAGGATCCGCATTCTGCCCGATTCAGAACCCGTCCGGACACATGGATGAATGGTTGTACACGAGAGAGTGTGACGGCGAGGAAATGAAAAGGAAACAGATGAATATTCTCGCAAGGGTAGTTTTAACAATCCATCCTTCAGGCGATCTGTCTGTTCCCCGCTGTATCCACTGAAGAGAGAGAAAGAGAAGAGTCTGTCCGTACTGCTGAACGCTATGAGAGAGAGCTAAAGAGAGAGAGAGAGAGAGAGAGAGAGAGAGAGGGAGAGAGAGAGGGGGAGAGACATGCGCTCTTTCTCTCTCTCTGCGCTCTTTGGCTTTCAGGTCTTGAGGTTTTCTTTGCTCAAGCATCTGTTGTTGCTCAGAGGTCCTGGTTTGGTTGAACTCATAAACCTAAATATTAAACATCGGTGCGTTACTCGTCATGTGGAGTTTGTGTTGCGGACATCAGTTATGACTTGAATCCTTTGGTTTGTTGACGGGAGGGGTGCCGTTACCTATCTGTATACTTTACCCAAGCGGACGATGAAACTACCGAAAAATTCCCATACACTTGCATTGTGGGCGGGACGCGGGGGATTGATGTAGACCAGAATGCAAGATTATACACATTTACTGTAATATGGGTAATTTTTATAAGGGTAGGATCGAAGACCGCATTAGCAACAGCATAGCAACGCCCTGACAACTATAGTAGATATCGAAAATGCCATTTTTTAAAACTTTTTTTTTTTAAAAGTTTTGTCTATTGTGTCTAAAATGTTTAAAGTTTTTTGTACTTTTTCATACTTATTTTTAAGTAGCTTTATATATCGATCCGACGCGCATCGCTTTTATTGATTAAAGACGCGAGCGTGTGTCTGACGCGTGCGTCATGACCTCAAACTAAAAAAATAATAAAACTTGTGAATTTTCGCCTTTGTGACAACTAGCACCTCACTTCTACATATGACAATTTTAACACATGAGTTGCTCGTAACTGCGCGGGACAGCGGGGTCTCCGCGGGACACGGTTCGCGCGCACGCGGGTGAGCGTCAAGCCGCAGCTGTGTCTTATTGCCCATTCGTAATCGTTACGGCCTCCGGTGGCGCGCTGACAGACGGATCCCGAAGTCATAAACCGCGCGTAGGTTGATGTTAGAATATGGCGCGCGTGCCTCATTTCATCTCCAGTGTCGCTGTCCGTGGTGCTGAATGTTGACCGAACACCTATGACGCGTTTCTTTACCAAGAAATTGATAAAGTAACATTTTAATCTAAACTCTAAATATGCATTATTATAATTCAAATCGACTTAGATATTCTCCTCAGTTTCAGGAGGAAAGGGATCAATTGCCGTAAAAATAGAAAATACATTTTGTAATATTACTCGTCTACTGTCATTTCAAACCTGCTTAACTTTGTTTTCATATTTAACTCAAATAGTTATTTTAATTGACATAATCTGACCGTTCTCGTCAACTGAAGTGAATGGGGTCCAAATGACAAAAAAGCACAATAAAAGTCTTGTTATTAGTAGTCAATGATAAAAGTCTCATTTAACATATTTCAAATTATTTGAATTTAAATGATTCGAGTCATGCTGTATAATAATTTTGTGACAAATTCATACCTAAAATGTAACCCTGTTCTGTTATAAAATGAAGTATTGCTCCATTAGATGCCAGGTTGGATCACGGACCTTGTTAAAAATAAACTCGAACGCTGTGATGTGAGATAGGAAATGCAGTGTGGCAGGCGTCACACGTGGTGATAAATCAGTATAGCCATCACACTGCGAGTAAAGCAGTAAGTCTTATTGTGAGATATATTAAGATAACTCTGTATGAGATACTGTGATAATGACTCTCTCTGTGAAGTACCGTCAGGGCTGTTGCGAGGCTTTACTTTGATGATTCTCTATAGTGGTATTGTGGTAATGATACTCTCTTCCTCAATGACTGATGGCTCTTTCGAGATGTTTTTGAAGTACTGCATGATCACCTCTTTCTACGAGGTCACAAAGGAATTGATGTATTTACAATCCCTTTCTGTCTGTTGGTGCGTCTCTTCGTCGCACCTCGCCTTCTCCTCTCGTACTTTAAATTCAAAGCTGAGGATGTGCCGGCGAATGGAGCTGTTGGGTCTCACTGCCAGAGAACAGAGGATTGGATGTATTGATTCGATCAAAGGAACAAGAGAAGTTGGTTCAGTTTCACACATTTTTATGAGAAGCTCTTTGATTCGACACAAAGGAAGGCCCATCGTGTTGCTTGGAAAATGTTATTGCTCGAAGCTCGCTCTTTTCACAGACCTCTCGGTTACGTTTTAATAAAATGGCAACTCTCTCTAAGACGTTCCTCCTGAAATTGCTCAGCAGACGTATAAAAAGCTCTGCAGCTCATCATTTGGTCTTTGATAAAAATGCCGGACCTTTTATTGCTGATATCTGGGATGTGAGTGTTTAGAAACGAAAATGTGCAAAACACCCGTGAACCGTTTAAAAGTCAGTCAGTTCTTGTTGTGTAGTGCACTGAAAGGCTAGCGTGCGGCATCTGGACTCTCATCTGCTTCCTAATGACATGCTAATGGCGTCTGCGGACACGAGTGTGTGTGTAGATATATCAATAAATCCTTAAGGGTTGAAGCTCTCTACAGCTGAGCTCATAACTCACTACAGCTGTAAGTTCTTAAGTTCTTCGATAATTCTCAAGGGTCCCTGACTGTGAGGGTGTCATTCATTTTCCATCTCCTATCCTGTTAGAACTTCCTACTTGGAAAAGTACAATGTAAAAATGTGTCATTGTGTATGCGAGTTGAGTCAAGTTTTAACATTACAAGTAATCTTCGTAAAAGCACACCTGCACTCTTAAAAATAAAGGTGCTTAAAAGGTTCTGCTCAGCGATGCCATAGAAGAACCTTTTTTGGTTCCACAAAGAACCATTCAGCCTAAGGTTCTTTAAAGAACCATCTCTTTCTTAATTTTTTATAATCTGAGGAACCTTTTTTCATCACAAAGAACCTTTTGTGAAACAGAAAGTTAAAGGTTCTTTATAGAACCAAAAGGTTCTTCTATGGCATCAAAGAACCTTTTGAAGCACCTTTATTTTTAAGAGTGTACAGAGGTGACAGTAGCATTGCTTTTTCTTTCTCTATACGTCATTTTCCAGGCATCAGGCTACGTTTTTAAGGTCGGAAGTGAGAGATTTATTTAAAGTACGGCGCATCCGAGTTTGGATGGAACGCGACCGTTGGCGCACCTCCACGCAGACACGCGCGCACACGCGCCGACAGGGCCGACTCTGGCATGTCCGACGTGACTGCGTAAAACTGTCGTCTGAGTGTGCAGGTGCTCATGAATATTCATGTGACGGAGAGAATGCCTCACTGTCTTACCATACTCCATTAGCATGTGTGTGAAGACGTAGTAGTTTCTTAAAAACAAACCTCATCAATCATTGCGGTAAATGTGTTAAAAATATACTTGATTTTGATCGTGCGCTGTTAGATTACCGGGATGATCTCATATGTTCAGACGTGTACATATACAGTTGTGTATGTTTAAATGACAACTTTAGATTGAATTCACCGCGAGCTGCTCTAGAAAAATATATGAAAAGCTTTGTTTTAGGTGTTGTCCAGAAATGTATGCGTGCTAGAATCGCGCTTCACGTTTGAATACCTGCGAATACTAATGAGATCTCTTCGGGAATATAGAACGTGGAAAACAGGGCTGCTTTCCAAAGGACAGAAAGAGAAAACTTAATGAGTGAAATCTGTGTTCCGTAATTACAACCGGTTCCCCAAAGACGCCGAACGGAAAGAGGGAGAACATATGCTAACATAATCCTGATTTCTTATAAAGACAACGGAACAACATGGTCAGCAAAATTAGAGCCAAAGAATTCAGATGTGTGGGATTAGCTTAAAAAGGAAAAGAGTAGAAATGTGTAGCTTTGTGTGGTGTTGATGCATTTTTAGATGCATCAATGTAAAAAAAAAACGTAAAAAAAGAAGTAACCTGGCTGCCTTCAAATTTTGAGTTCATTCGACTTAAAAAATATTAGTTAACTAATGAATTTCATGCACACTTGTTATGATAACTAATATTTTTAAGTTTAAGAATTACAGTTGTTTCCAGCCCAATACTTGTGTATTGAAAGCGTGTTTTCTGGGTTGCTTTAATGTTTTGTCCTCAACGCATGTGAATAGCTGTGATAATATAATGCTGAGAGTGCAGGACTTCTAGAGTAATGAATTAGCTGGATGTCAAAGCTTACATGCTAATGCAAACAGTACATCATAAAGAGATCTTTCAGTGATGTGATGGGGTGTAATTTACTCCGATGGAGCAGTAAGGTGCTCGCACGCTGGAGTTGAAACTAGATCAGCGTGTAATGACAATCCAAGAGAAAGCATGCTTTGTGCAACCAAACGTTGCCGTTGTAGTGCGATGACGTCGATGTGTTGACCGGTAACAACAAGGTCGCACTCATTCCCATCAAAGGTTTCTTTGGTGTGTCGGTGAACTGAGGATTCGTCTCTTTTCCGTTTCTGACTGAACGTGCCGAACGCCCCCGCGCCGCTCGGTTTTAAGTATGCATGATGAAGCCATAAGCGTGCAGAAGAAGAAGATGTGATGAAGAGCGGATGAATAATTGATTGGCGTTTGGCAGCCCGAGGCTCAGGCATGCTGTGCTATTCTGTGGTGCATCGTGGGTAGACTCCCCGCGTGCTGGGTGTTTTCTGTTCTCCATGACAACCACATGAAGTTTCCATCACAAGCAAACCAAACATTTCCGCATGTGACAGTCATTCCGGCGGCGCGGAGCGGCAGTGAGACGCTCGTGATGAAAGCTGCCGTGTACGTGACTCTTATGACTTGTTTTATGGACTTAATTGAGATGTGGTTCTTAAATGAAACCGCTCCAGTTTAATGGGAGATTTACAGAACATTGTGCTGGAAGCATGATAACTCGCGCGCACGCACGCACGCACGCACGCACACACACACACACACACACTGAAGCTGTTTTTGTGTGATTAGTAAAATATCTGGAGGTGTTTTAAAAACTCTGATATCTGAGAAGTGAGGAGTGAACAGAAATCATGCCTTTAGTGTCTCTCTCTCTCTCTCTCTCTCTCTCTCTCTCTCTCTCTCTCTCTCATACATCTGACTCTCTCTCTCTCTCTCTCTCTCTCTCTCTCTCTCTCTCTCTCTCTCTCTCTCTCTCTCTCTCTCTCTCTCTCTCATACATCTGACTCTCTCTCTCTCTCTCTCTCTCTCTCTCTCTCTCTCTCTCTCTCTCTCTCTCTCTCTCTCTCTCTCATACACCTGACTCTCTCTCTCTCTCTCTCTCTCTCTCTCTCTCTCTCTCATACATCTGACTCTCTCTCTCTCTCTCTCTCTCTCTCTCTCTCTCTCTCTCTCTCTCTCTCTCTCTCTCTCTCTCTCTCTCTTTTGCAAAAAAATAAAATAAGAATCTCTAAAATTAGAGCTACATGATAATTTATCTAATAATATAAACAATATTTGATATTTATATAAATGTATTTATTAAATCATAATGCTTTATTTATATTACTATTTTTATTGCGTGAAAAATAATCATTAAAATATTATGATAACATGATTATTGTTATTAATAATGATGATAATAATATAATAATATTACTGCTGAAGTATACAATTGTAGATTGTCTACATTATGTCTGATGTGTCACCTGTTCTTTTTTCAGCTTAAAAAACAATATTTGGAATAATCTAGTGTTGTGTAGTAGGGCTGCCGAGGAGAAGGGAAGCAAATCTGTTCCACACAATGTCAATTTGTATTTCATATACAGTAATCAGATCAGACATGTTTAGATTGGAGCAGTGCGCAAACGCCCGAGCAACACCTTAGAGACTCCTCAGAATACCCTAGCAACAGTACAGCTTTAAGGTGTTTCTGTCATGAAACCTGACCAACACACACACACACACACACACACACACACACACACACACACACACACACACACACACACCGTTCATATAATAAAGGTGATCACAGCTGCTTTTAATGGCTTATTTTTCCTTGCACTGGGATGAAAATGTCAAATGCCAATCACAAGACTGCAAACATCTAGAGGGTGTGTGTGCGCATGTGCATGTGCATGTGTGTAATTCATTTAGATTATGACCTAGACACCTGATTTATAAAAATCATGTTTTTAAAAGTAATTCCAGCTGCATTGTAGCAAAGGCACACAACACATGATGATGTCATCATGATGTTGCATCCTCATGATGTCATCAGTGATGTCATCAGTTCTGTTCATTCAGTCACTGTGCTCAAATGTCTCTACAAGGTTGACAAAAGTCCCATTAGAAACACAAATTTCTCCCAATGTTGTTTGTTTGTTGTTATTATTTTGCGTTCAGTTTTCTTTATTGAGTGGAAAGTAAAAGAAAGAAAAAGTCATTATGTCTATGGAAAATGTATAAAAAAGGTTTGCGCGTGTGGCACACAACCCAACTGAGCGATTTTCTCATTGATTCTTTTAGCTCGGATATCTTGAATCTTTTAATTATGAAAGCGATGGCAACCTCCAAAGGCTCACAAATGTGACTCTAATGAATAGACATGACACGAAAACAATGTTCTGAATACGCAAACGGTCTGAATTAATCCTGGCAAACAGTGCTTTGTGTGTGTGTGTGTGTGTGTGTGTGTGTGTGTATTAACATAGAGTGACAGCAAGGGAATGCATTTGTCTTGTTTTAAGTCATCCTGAATGAATTATTGTAATCATTTATTTAAGAGTGAAAGATCCATATGTCTGAGATTAATATTAATATTGATTGTAAAGATCTATTCTAAAACTAAAAATCATTTATTGTGACCGCCCCCCCCCCATAGACACATGCAAGTATTTCACCTACAATTTGTGTTTGTTGTTAAACAGCAAAAAAAAAAAAAACGAATATATATTTTTTTGTAAATAAAAATGTTTTGATGTGGATTTCCCTCTGCATGAAATGTCACGCAACTGCTCCATATATTCACAGTGTGTGTGTGAAGGAAGCCCTCGGGCATCTTTATCCTCCTCAAATCTGACCAGGCTGAGCTGCAGCTGGGCAGTTCTGGCCCCGAACACACACACACACACACACACACACACACAAACACACACACACACACACACACACACACACTGAGCCGGAAGGAGCTGAGGCTATACACACGCTGCCAGTCCACACAGCTGAGCGGAAGATAAGCATGTCTGTCTCTCTCTCTCTCTAAATTTGGTCATTTCTTACTGGCATGTAACTCCAGTAGTATGAAGTTACACATTCACATCACGATTTGCACTCATATTATGTTTACACAATCATTTACATTTAAAATTGTGTGTGTGTTATGTTGTCAGTCATGACCACCCGATGAACACTTATTATCAACATGCTTTTCAAAGACCAGGCAATGACCCTGAAGTGTGTGTGTGTGTGTGTGTGTGTGTGTGTGTGTGTGTGTGTGTTTGAATGACACTATTTTAAGAATCAACAAGCACTAAAACCTTCAGGCAATTGTGTCTCATCTGATCTGCGTGTGTGCGTGCGTGCGTGTGTATAATAATGAAGGTTTGGTCTCTCTGAGGTTTATTAGTACATTGTGTTTGTTGATGTTCACAATGTTAGTACATTGTGTCTGTTTTACTTTGTCTAATCTCATCGCATTTAAAGGGACAGTTCACCCCAAAATAAAAACAATCTGTCGTCTGTTATGTGCTTTAAAACCTATGTGACACTTTTTCAGTGGAACACAAAAAAAGATATTTCGAGAAATGTCTCAGTGGTTTTATGTTGATATAATGTTGTTAGGTTATCAACGTTCTTCAAATCTTTTGTGTCCTGAAGAAGAGAGAAACTCATACAGGTTTGAGTAAGTAAAGGATGAGGTTTTTTTTTCAGGTGAACTATCCCTTTAAACTGCACTTCATGCAAACATTTAAACTTGTTCATTCAATAAATTAACTTAATACAGCACCTGAACTCATAAATAGACGTAAAATAGAATGAAATACATTTTCGTAACAAATTGTGAATATCTGGGGAATGTTTTTTCTTGAGCATCTCCTGTTGTTTTCTGCCGAATAAAGTCACACGGGTCTGATGTCTGTGAGAGGAAATAAATGAGGACAGAGAGATTCCTTCAAATCCCCCCCACAATGTCCTAATGACTGCAGTACATGTGTGTCATCAATCATTTAAAAAATCACATTAATCATAAAGAGATGCAGAAATAAAGGACATGTTTAGAGAACATTAGGCGTTGTGTAGCAGACGTGTGTTTAATAGATGACAATACTACACACACGCACGCGCACACACACACACACACACACACACACACGCACACACACACACTTTTGGCAGGTGTGTAATGATTGTGGCTAAAGGAGATAATCGCACAAATGAAATAGAAATCTAATGGGCTGTTCAGTCCTTAAGAGACCAAAGACACATTTTCTGCAAAATGTGTGTGTATGTCATGTGCCATAAGAGAGCAACCTCAGAGGATCGATCTCTCTCTCTCTCTCTCTCTCTCTCTCTCTCTCTCTCTCTCTCTCTCTCTCTCTCTCTCTCTCTCTCTATCTCTGGTTAGGTTTCAGGTCAGAAAACATCAGCTTTAAGGGAATCCTATGAGAATAATAACATATCTTGCATGATCATACCAAACCACCCACTTTACACAACCTGTGTGTGTGTGTGTGTGTGTGTGTGTGTGTGTGTGTGTGTGTGTGTGTGTGTGTGTGTGTGTGTGTGTGTGTGTGTGTGTGTGAAGCACTCATTCATGACATCAATCTGATTTGCGCTGCCATGGGACTTGATCTATCCCATAATGCATCACTTCTCAAAAAAACACGAGCATTGTAGAGATATACAAATAAAGCTTTATATAAAACTAGTTTGGGTGTTTTTTTTTTATTTTTAAAAGAGATTCACCTCTAAAGAGATTGTATGAGTTGACTATTGAAGAATTAAGGCCATTGCACATAGGGTCCGAAATTATCGTACACGTTATTTCGTATTCGTCATCCTAAAATTTCGTCGGCCCTAAAAGCCAAAACACCTTTGAAAATCAAATCCGGTCCGATTTTTTTATGACGGACGAAAAGTTCGTAGGCAGTGTGTAAATGTGATTGAAACAACGTGAAATTTATTTATTTTTTTGCGTGATAAAATTTCCTTTAATGTATGTCAACGGTTGTCTCATTTGCGTCTATTTTTGTCTTTCTAAAGATTGTATGAGAAATTTGACTATTGAAGAATAAGACATTACTGAGACCTCTTCTGTTATCCCTGAGCATTGAAAGAGAAACATCTGAGCCGAAGCATTTTCCTCTGTATGTATATGTTTGCCTTTCATCAGCCAATCAGATCGTCTCTCCTGATGTGAGTTTAATTATTCATTCAGACTGAAGGGAGGCATTTTGTCACTGTGTGTTTGCTTGACTTACTTCTGAAGATTGTTTTTATGTGCGATTATGTCGAGTATGGCAGAGAACAGCATTCTGGGAACTCAGAGAGAAAGAGTCACAGTAAGACGTGTGTTTCTTCAACATCAGAAACATGCTAAAGGATCCCAACATCTGTCTGGCTTTACTCATGATCAAATCCTCTTTACTGGTTCTGAGTTTATTACACTTTCATTGCTCTCGAGACATCATTAAGATCTCAGTATGATTTATTTAAATATCAACATAAAGAGAATTGACTTTAGTGAAGTCTGCATGTGCCCTCCAATTTATCTCACTGCTGTCTACAACAAAGAATTGGGATGCTAAAAGATATTTTGAGTATGCAAACGAGTTTTCCTCTTATGCAATATTAATAGATCAATGCACAAACTTTCTGAGCTCTGAAGCACCATATATGTCAGTGTTCCTGCATTTTTCATCACACACTCATGCCAATAAGCAGCTGAAGTCCTGTACGTGTCTTTTAAACATGGAAATCTTGCTGCGAGTTCCTGCTGTCGCACTTCTAAAGTTGCTTAGTAACCGAGGAAGTCGAGCTTTCGTATGAGTTATTCTTACTGCGAGCATATGTCATACACATACTGTGTGTGTGTGTGTGTGTGTGTGTGTGTGCTGAAAAACATTAACATGCATGTGTGTGTGCTGAAAAACATTAACATGTGTGTGTGTGTGTGTGTGTGTGTGTGTGTGTGTGTGCTGAAAAACATTAACATGCATGTGTGTGTGTGTGTGTGTGTGTGTGTGTGTGTGTGTGTGTGTGTGTGTGTGTGTGTGTGTGCTGAAAAACATTAACATGCATGTGTGTGTGTGTGTGTCTGTGTGTGTTGATAGTCCTTAATTATACAGCTGATTGTAGTTATTAATAAGAGACACAGAAGTGCAGATAAACTTTAATCACGTGTGTGTGTGTGTGTTGTGGAGACGTGTCATTTTTCAGTAAATTATTGGTTTTATTTATAAATATATTTAAAAATTGTTTCCTTACCTGCCCCAATTCACAACAATAAGCTTACAAAATTGACTTATAATTTAAGATGAGGGGTCAGATTTTGAAATGTAATTTTTTTTAAACACAACCAGTCAAAAGTTTGGAAACACTCGTCATATTTTGTCCACCTTTTAAAGCAGCAGTAAACTTATCAAATCCATGAAATGCCATATTTGTAACTGTGTGTGACTAAAAGCATTTAAAGAAATCAAAACTATGTTATATTTTAGCATCTCATTGACACTGTTTAACTAAAATTATTGTCTGGGTATTATATTATTTAGCTCTTTAAGGTTTTAACCCTGAGAAGCTGAGAGTGGCTGCTTATAAGAAAAAATATTCTTTAAATAAAAATGTTCGTTTTTTAATGAATGTTTTTTGTTGACAAAAGTAATTTTAAACATCCAAGCATACACCTGAAGATTAAAAGATTTTTAAGATCAGTAGAAACATTTCAGTGAAGCGTTTCCAAACTTTTGACTGGTTGTGTAAAAAGAAAAGTAACCAGACATTTTGTTTCACACAGAGATGACAAAAACAGACGAAAGTTACAGAATTACAGTTTTAATATCATTGTATATCACTGAGCAACATTTCATGCATCTTTTTCCAATCCCAGAATGCACTGCAACAAGCTTATTAAACAATTAAAAATGCTACTTATTAAAAAACCTTTAATCCATCCATTTGCTATTGACAAATAATGATTAAAACAGTTAATCCAAATATAAAAGTCACACAGTTCATCACACTTGGACATTTTATTATTAAAGTTTATTAAACTGGTTTTAGGAAGCACAAAGTACGAACCGTTAACTTGATTTTGTAATAATGCAATATTTGTAGTAAAACTTTAATATTATTTTACACTTTACGCGGTTTACATTCAATTATATTAACCGTATGAGGTGTAAATTATCAAGTGTAACTATGAAAAAGTGATATTTTAACAGTGATTATGTGCATTATGAGACATTATGAATCGGTTACCATGGGGATGATTAAAAGGAGAAACTTTATTCCTGTTACCGCAAACTTCCTGTCACGACTTCGGTCCCTAACAGCACTAACATTCCCAACCACGCAGTCACGAATCACGGCCACCTCTAAACAAAGTTTATCTTCTACATATAATTGAGACTTCAGAATGATTTGCAGCCTAAAATAGCTCATGATTTCATGGCTCTCCAACAGAAGAGAAGGTTTTCCGGCTTTAGAAGCGGCGGATTCGCACGCGCTGTCATCGGGAGGAGCGCAGCACGGATCATTGACTCCAAACACTAGCGCCCGTTTTGGGCAGTATCCTAACTAAACTTAAACCTGATTGGAGAGAGATTTAGTACATTTCAATAGTTTCGTACATCAAGTACACGGCGCGCACAAATATTGGGTGAAATTAGCATTTTAATTCGATTGAGCCGTTTCAGTCGTTTATCTTCAATATTGAGCAAAATCTATTTATAATCAACATTGTTTTTCTGTCAGCCATCTTGGATGGAATTTCACTAAGCTTCCAGTGCATTCTGGGACTGTGTAAAGATATCAAATGTTTGAACCAAAATGTTTGACTATAGGTAGTGAGCCTCACTAGGATGCCTGGAGATTTTTCTAAGAAGCGTCGAGATTCTCATCTTCTGGACGCGAATGTCATTGAGCGGACGTCGACTCAAAGCGATGATGTCTGAAAAGACCGATTTAAGCCGTGACCCAGAGAGCAGGACGCAGAATATCTGTGTTTACTGAAGGAACTGAAGATGATGAGACCCGACTGAATCGTAGTGCATATGTAGGTGAAGTAAATGTCAATGAAAACAAAAACAGAAATGTGCTGTGTGTGTGTGTCCAGAAAATCCCACATGCATCCAGTATCTTGTGTTCCCGACAGACAAGCGGTCAGGTCGGGTCAAACCTCTTTGTTGTTTTGTACGGGTACACGATTCGGTTTTGTTCAGGGTTGCACGTGAAGCTGAACGATTTGATTAAACGTAAAACATTCATTTTGCTCATTACAAATGAGATCTCTTTGATATCTAAATTATTTTCCTAATGGGATTAAACAGAGAGCAAATGGAAAACCTCATCTGTGTCTCAGATATTTCTTTTAAGAAAAAGAGTCAGAAATCTCAGAAATGAGATGTCAACAACGTCTCAAACTGAGCTCACATTTGTCTCGTCTGCAATCAAAAGTCAATATTATTGAAGATCTCAAACATTTCTCATCAAATTTACACAAATCCAGATTATTTGACCTTTACATTCATTTACACCTCCAGACTCTTCGTGTGTTAACACATTTGCTTTTTGTTTTTAATTCTTCTAAACAATTTTAGTAGAAACATCTGAGACTAAATTGATTCTTAAATGGAACAAAACTGAGAATTCCATTAAATCTCCTGACAGTCCGGAGTTTCTTATTCATCCAAATCATAATGTCCCCAAATGCTCTCAAATCAAGACTCTCAGATTCACACATGCACGCGCACATACGTTAAGCAGGATTGTGACCCTGTGACCACTGCTGGTGCGTGCATCACTCTAGTTCACACACGCACACGCACACACACACACACACACACACACTGCAGATGTGTCAATAGGCTTTTAGCAGCTTTGTAGCTGCATGAGAGAGAGAGAGAGAGAGAGAGAGAGACATTGTAAAGAATGTTTATATTTAATTTTTCTGTGCTTTGGCAATGTAAGATTTATTTTATCATGCCAATAAAGCTTCTTTGAATCTTTGAATCTTGAATCTTGAGAGAGAGAGACATCCACATTATTCATTAAGTGGAACTTCTACACGTTTTCTTTGTGTGTGTGTGTGTGTGTGTGTGTGTGTGTGTGTGTGTGTGTGTGTGTGTGTGTGTGTGTGTGTGTGTGTGTGTGTGTGTGTGTGTGTTTGTGTTGTTTGAGTTTGAGACTTGAGTCACAACTGGATGCCAGATATCATAAAAAATGTTGGGAATAGAAATAGAGTTGACGTTTCTGTTTTTATCTGCCAGGCTTATACAGTAGTCAACATTTAAAGCGGCTCAAAAAAAAAGTTGTCTTATTGTTCTTGTCTTTGGACCAACCTTATAGATCTACTTCAAATATTGACTACTGTATTTTATCAAACTGACTTCTAGTGCATTCAAGCAAATGTGTTCGCTGGAATCAAACCCATGACCATCTGAGCTAAAGGAACCAGCAGGAAAAAAAATTATTTTTAATAAATCAACAGCACACTTTTTTCCAACAGGTCAGGGGTTAATATTTATAATTCGAACAGGAATAATATTTTCCCCATGAAGTGTCAGTATTAATCTGCTGGGGAATTATAATGATGCAGAATTAAATGAGTTTTGGCTCATCTGTTTCTCACTGCGTGTAACTACCGCTTCTAATATCTGCTCATGTAAGTCAACAGAGAGAGAAAAGGGGGAATCATTTGTTTTCGCGTTGTTTCTAACACGCATGCAAACACAAACACACGTGAAAGAAAGAAGATCCAGAAATAAACAGAATTCAGATCCTCGGATTCTCCTGCATCTGGACAAATCATATTTATGTTTAGTATGTACATAAAAATATATCGAATTTATTTAACCTGTCATTTTCCTGTAAGGTCTCATAACCAGCACACACACGTTCATAACACAATAAAACTTTATTTTTATTAATTCCAGCACAGGTGCATTTCTGGATCTCTCCTCTAACACTCAGACTAATGCGTCGGCTGTCGAGAGAACGATACACGAGTGCTAAAGACGAGAACACGGGCGACAGCCGAAGCGACATGGATGGAAATCCATCTTTTTTAAAGTGTAATGTCGGATAAAAGCATGTGACCGGCTCTTTAAAGTGCTTTTCCACGTCCGGTGACGGTAACGCTTAGATTTTGATGGATGGCCTCGTTCAGAGTTCAGATTCTGTGAATAAAGACCATAAGCAGCCTGAAACTCCCAATATTCCCAGATCAGTTTTACCTGACGCTTAAACTCTCCTGAGATCTGCATTTCATGCTCGGATTAGTTACTTGATCTGATTATAAAGTAATAATAACGTACACTCTTAAAAATAAAGGTGCTTTGCAATGCCATAGAAGGTTCCACGAAGAACCATTCAGCCTAAGGGTCTTTAAAGAACCATCTCTTTCTTGCTTTTTTATAATCTAAAGAACCTTTTTTCATCACAAAGAACCTTTTGTAAAACAGAAAGGTTCTTCAGATGTTCAAGGTTCTTTAGAACCAAATCTATGGCATCAAAGAACCTTTTGAAGCACCTTTATTTTTAAGAGCGTAGTTTCCCAAACATGCCATGTAACAACACACAACAATTCGTTGCCAAAAATATTACAAATGTTTGCAAATAGTGTGTTTTTCTCATTTGTAGCAGAGGAGAAAGGAAAGATTTGTTGAACTCTTACAGCTAGAATGCATTAGAAGAAGTGCATTAAAAATACAGCTCACACTGTCTGTAGATTTACACAAACACAGGAAAGCCATCTGCTCTTTTTATCTGAACCAGCCCGATGGCCTTAAATAAGATCCAACATCAGCCTTAATGTTCCCGTCTAATGGAAAACTGCCAAACATAAAGATCCAAAGATAGACAGCCACACAACCAATGTTGCTCTTTTACAGCTCATGAGACTTAATGGAGCTCTTATTCATGACTTATTCAACTTTAGATGCTTTTCGTAATATTCTTCTGGAGGCATAAAAATAGACAAAGTTTATATAGATCACAACCTTTAGTATCTTAGTGAATTTGAGCGCATTTTAAGACATTGCCGATATGAACCTCCAGACGAGTCTTTCTTCGAAACAGACATCTGAGGATGCATTTAATGTCACTGCTGTCTTAAGGAAAATAAAGGAGAATAGATCAAGCATAATTGATATATTTAAATGATCTCATTATTTCATTTCTATGAGACATCAACATGTAGAAAATCTTGTGAGACAAAGGATTTCATGTTGCACACATCGTTTCATTTCTATGTGCTTTATTTAATTAGTCATTACGCAACATAAAACCATCTCAGCCTGAAGGAATTATGAATTTCATCGCTGTATTAAGGGATTTACAATCAAATAATCACACGCACACAGAGAGAGAGAGAGAGAGAGAGAGAGAGAGAGAGAGAGAGAGAGAGAGAGAGAGAGAGAGAGAGAGAGAGAGAGAGAGAGAGAGAGAGAGAGAGAGAGAGAGAGAGAGAGCGGCCTGATTATGTTAAACAGTGTTGAATGTTTTAAACTGAATGATTGTGTCTCCAGTAATTATGGTCAAACACTTTTATTACAGCACATTACTGACACACACACACACACACACACACACTTCTTTTGTCCTCTAAAACAGAGAATTGTGGGTAGAACAAACAGCTCTTTACTGACTTTAAAGCTGGCAAAATGAATACGTGGATTTAATTTAGTTTATTAACCCTTGTGCGGTGTTCATATTTTTGTTACTCAGCCAGTGTTGGTGGGTCTAGTGGACCCACTGCAGTTTTGGGTTTTTAATTTAACACAATCAAACACTTTGTTAAAATAATTTGAAGTTGTTTACTGCATCCCAATTTCAAGCAATCTAAACAGCATAAATGGTTCATATCACATTTATAAATTGAAGTGCTCCACCAACTGCAGGGGCCAAATGAAAACGGGTCCCACAGACCCGAACACCATACAAGGGTTAAAGGTCAGGCACATCAGGTAAAAAAAGAAATGTTGTTTTTAAAAGTCGCACATTAAGCGATAACATTCATATCATTTATATCGTCGTGATTCGATATAATGAACATCGGACATCTTGTTACACAATTACATGAAAAGACTTTTTAATAAATGCTGTCAGTTTTTATATTTGTGACCCTGCCTGTGAAAACCTTTTTTTTGTGATTTACATAAATCATAACGTAAAAAACGTTCTGTGAAAACTGAGTAATGCATTGTCGAAGATTAAAATCGCAGTGAAATAAATGCTTGAAATCAAATTATGATGCTTGTTATATAATTTGAGATTTCACAGAAATGGGCATTTAATGTTGGTTTTTCCCCATTTTAAACAGCAACCGGTGCTGCCAATGATGCGAATGTTTCACAATTTACCTTTAAATAACATTTTATTGCTGACTTTTCATAAAGACTTTTGTACGTGTGCGTGTAATGAAGCAGAATGTCTCTTACTGTACGTTACGTTTCCTATGGGAAAGCTGAAACTGTCCTGATGGGATGTGATGTCACATTTACTAGCACATAAAACGTTTGTTGTTTTCTGTACGAAACACGATCAAGGACGACACAAACCACAAGATCAGAGCGTCATGTTCAGACTTGTGTGTCTGGACTGAAGGGCAGCACAAACATCACAGGAAACAAGCGCACACTGATAGTTCACTTCGCAGGAAGTGGACAGAGAAAATTACCCATCAGTCATTGCACACCATCACTGTAGTTCTACAACAATACACAACGTTTGGCTAAATCTTGGGGTGTTTGTGGATGAATGGATGTATTTTTAGTCGGCTGACTTCATCTCTCAGGTGGGAAAACTATGCTGTATCTTTTTACCAAATTAATTTATTTTAAGTCATTGTTCAATACTGGTAAACACAAAGACCTAAGCATGATGAGTTACATTATTTCAATATAGTATGCATACATCATTTAAATGAGTATACATACAATCTGTAATCCGTCTCATTTGTCATCGAAGCAATATTGCTTTATTGCTTTCTAATCTCTCTGTAAGTCGCTTTGGATAAAAGCGTCTGCTAAATGACTAAATGTAAATGTAAAGAAGGTTGTATTTCATTTTAATTGTGAACAGCTACTCCCTCATAAGTGTGTAGGGAGCAGTGAACACAGCGTAGGGTGAATCGTCTCTCTCTCATTTTCTCGGCCCAAGGAGAGAGAGAGAGAGAGAGAGAGAGAGAGAGAGAGAGAGAGAGAGAGAGAGAGAGAGAGAGAGAGAGAGAGAGAGAGAGAGAGAGAGAGAGAGAGAGAGAGAGAGAGAGAGAGAGAGAGAGAGAGAGAGAGAGAGAGAGAGAGAGAGAGAGAGAGAGGGAAGATGAGGGAGGAGGGGCCGGTTGAGACTTTCTGCAGTAGGACGCTCTCTGAATAAAGAACAGATCTACACACACACACACACACACACACAGATATGTGTCCTATTGTAGCACAGCGTGTGTGTGTGTGTGTGTGTGTGTATTCAGAGGGACTCTTATCTATGGTTGAATTCAGTTGGAGTGAAGCGCACAAACCCGTTACACACGCTTCTTTAATGAAGCCAAGCAGATAAGAGAGATTGGGAACACGTGCATTGTTCTTCAGTTTGTGTGATAAAGATCTTTCCATCACTGATTCTTCTGCACAGCCTCACACACGCAGAGACAACAGATGTGGATGGTCTCTGATGCTCCGGGGGTTTGGAGGAAAGCATTAGTGACGTTGACTGTCACAGGATTCCCTCTTTCTGCCATTTCTCCGTTTGCATGGAAAACTGCCCAAATGTGTCACATTTGTTGGTGTTTATAGACTGAATAGTTCTGCCTCCTCTAACATCTTATTCAATCAGCTGAGTATAAAACAGTGATTTTACCACGGTAAGACGTTTTTATAGTGACAGTGCAAAGAGGAGTGCCAAAAACCTTTAACCAGGGTAAAATGAGTGTTATTTCAGGCCTCATGCATGTGGAATATGATAAAAACACGAGTTTTAATAATAATCATTTGAAGAAACAATTATTGTATCTGTTTGTAGTTGCAAAACAATGTAGAAGTTTAATAATGAAACAAAATTATGTTTATCTGCATTTTACAATGTTTTATAGATGACTTATCCATTCTATTCAAACAACCTCAAAATATTTTTGCGTAATATTTTTTTCCAAATCTACTTTTCTAATCTATTGTAATAGATCATATTGTAGTCACAAATAAATCCACACTGTAAAAATGTTGCTTTTTATGTTTGCCAGTAGTTTTATATTTATCTAATTTATTGGCAACAGTTTGTTCAATGATAAATTAACATTAAACATTAATAAGTCTTTATCTTATTAATAATATAAAGATGGGAACCAAAACTCTTCCTTTTTTTGGGGGGGGATTTTTGGTTCCCAGAAATGTTTGCATGAGGCTGTTATTTTATAGCTTTTTCTGTAAAGATATAGACGTGTTAATGTTTAATGTTCATTTATCTTTGAACAAACTCTTGCCAAATATTTGATGAATATACAGTAAGTAAAATGACTAAATGTAAGTTACTGGCAAACTGCTGCCAGTAATACTGTAATTTCTATTTTGTTAACACACACAAACACACAACGTCAGTAATGGTATTAGAGATGTGTGTTGAAAACAGTGATGAACGGAGAGATTAGAGGACAGACGCTCTGTGTTTTACACACTGAAATCCAGCCAACAGTCTTGAGTTGTTCCTGCCAAATTAAAGTGAACCACCACAACATTTGTGCAACAATCTTCCATTGCAAGTGCTTTACTGTAAATAAAATCTTTTTTTAATTTGGTTAAATCGATCTGAACCTGGAACATTCATTATTTGAATCTAATAGTCTTATATAGATATTTGTTGTCATTGTGAAGTGTTCATTTTGATTTTGGTTTTGACTGCATGCAGTGGATTTTATTCAGCGATGGATGTAAATGCCAAACACTGCATCGGACTCGACAGACTTCAGCTTTAGTCAAAACACTACTGAGCTGTCTTGATGTCTACTACCATACCATCCATACTACATAGTATGCAAAAATAAGTCATGAGTAGTATGTCCGAAACTTCAGTATGCACAAAACAGTAGATGAGAATAAGAATCTGCTTCCGCTGAGATTTGTGAGCGTGATGCAACGAAGTTAATGGAAATAAAAATAGCGGAAAACTACACTCTTAAAAATAAAGGTGCTTGAAAGAACTTTCTTACCTTTTCATAATCTGAAGAACCTTTTTTTGCCACAAAGAACCAGAAAGGTTCTAAGGTTCTTTATAGAACCATTTAGACAAAAAAGGTTCTTCTAGTCTGTTTTCAAATGTAAGATTAATGAATTTCTCGTGAATAAATTATGTTTGTGCCAACGTACAGGTTGTTGTTAATACATCATAGGTCAAAGAGCATAAAGGTCACATGACAATAAAACATGGCGGACTTATTCATAGTACCTCCCACATACTATACAGAACGTACTGATTTAATGGTCGGTACTTCATTTTAATCTGTCATAGTGCGATTTCAGACACAGCTAGAGAGATGTTTTCAGAAATATACAAACACACCTACGTTATGTTATTATTAGTACACTTTTGTTGATTCTTTTGTATTGAACATCCAGTATTAAATGAACCGCAATGCATTCTTGGATTGCCTGTAGGATACTGTTACCATTTAGACCAAGAGAAGGTTTCTTATAAGACAATATACCCCAAGTGTGATACCCTAAACTACTGTCTAGGTAGGCAGCTCGATAGGTTTAGGACCAAAACGTGTGTGTGTGTGTGTTTGTTATGGATAAAGAGAACACACACACACACACACACACACACGTAGCTGAGGAGCGGCAGACACTCAAGGTCATTGCACCAATACACACTGGTGTGCTGTTTCTCTGACACACACACACTTACAGATGAAGCCTCTTTAACCAACATCATGTCCGTAGATTATAATTCATTGAGAATTTTAGCTAACTGCGTTCTTTCCAATCATAAAGATTTGGTTAATTATGATCCATTTTAAATGATGGACTGATTCATTATTTAATGTCCGTCTGCAGAGCGTCTGGAGACTCCGTGTGTGTGTGTGTGTGTGTGTGTGTGTGTGTGTGTGTGTTTAAGGTATGCAGTCAGCATTTTTCTTGCCATCTGGCAGGAACACAGGTGATATCTGATTAAATAAAGCTAATGTGATAACCACACACACACACACACACACACACACACACACACACACACACACACACACACACAGAGAGAGAGAGAGAGAGAGTCTGCTGAGAGCATTTTTTTATTCATGTAAATCTAATTGTGTTTGGTTAGTGTTGAGAGATATTATAAAGACGCTCGCTGACGTGTATTTATCGGCCATCAGGACGTCATAAAACATAAACATCCACTCAATTGTCTGAATCGATACCAGGCTGCGAACGCACACACACACACACACACACACACACACACACACACACACACGTGCAAGTTCTCACCTTCATGCCATTTGTCAGATTTATCTAGCAAGGGATGCGACTCCATAAGCGCTAGAAAGAATTACGCCCATACTGCTGAAGTAAAAGACTGATATTTATCTTGCTGTGTGTGTGTGTGTGTGTGTGTGTGTGTGCGCGCGCTGCAGTTGTGTTTGGTTATCAAACCTCACACTATAGGATGAGATCGTACCTCGGCCTGATCATATATCAGAGAGAGAAAACGCTCTTGATATATCATTGATGGGAAGAGAGAGAGAGTCTAAAGCATCTAAAAATAGCAATGCATCAGTGTTCCTCCCACCCCTCTCCATATTTATATCGGCGCAATACTTAAAACGTGCCACAAGAGACTACAAAGTTAAAATAAAGTCTCTACCCTTAACCATGGTTTTACTACAGTTTAAACAAAACAACATGTTTACTGTAGTAAAATCCTGGATTTGCCAATAGTAATCCATAAACCAAAACGTCATGGTTGCTACACTTTTTATTACGTTTTACATCTATCCTTTATACAGCTCTTGAAATTCAGTTCTGCTAACATTGTTTGCTTACGTATAATACATTGTGTTTTATTTGAATAGTCCATTTATGTAAAAGCATTTTCTATGTAAAAACAAAGTAAATTTAGAGGTAAAGAAAGTTGTCATTTTGATGAAGAGCACTTAATGCTGTTTATAAAGGTAAACAGGGTCAGCTTCTCATCTAAGTGAATTTGATTTGATAGTTTTTTAACAACGGGAAATGTTTTAGAAACTTAAATTGATTTTGAGTCATGAGTGTTATGAGTGCTTATGTGGTCCAGTTTGCCCCTGCTGGTGGAAATTATAACTGCATCAAAAAACAACCACACGCATCCGTTTTCATAGCCTTTCATAGTAACTGTGTACTGTAATAAAATAATTTGCAACATGCAAATGAAACTGTTATAATAAACTAAACTGTTTTTATTAAATAATATTAGGGGTTTAAAAGTACCTTTTGAAGTATTTTGACTTGCTTTGAAGTGTAAATGATGAAATATTTCTGTGGTTTGTTTAAAAGAATAGTTCACCCAAAATGTTTCATCTTTCTTATGTGGTTCAAAACCTGTGTGACTCTTTCATCAGTGGAACACACAAGAAGATAATTTGAGAAATGTCTCAGTGGTTGTGTGTCCACAAAAGTCAATGGGGTTTCCAAATATCTTCTTTTGTGTTCTGCAGATGGAAGAAACTCATACAGGTTTGAAATGACACGAGGGTGAATAAATGATGACAGAATTTTCATTTTTGGGTGAACTGTCCCTTTAAGAAGCCTGACGTTGATAGCACAGTGGCACATAATGATATTATAGCGGGAGGGCGCTGGAGGGCATGGCAGTGTGTGTCAGTGTTGGCACATGACTCGCTCCTCGTAAGGATCGAGTCAGTTAACAGCCTTGAGCTTTTACCCATTACACCCCTACACGTCTGCTCAGACTGATCATGTGATTTCTCAGAGATGTCATAAAATGTTCCACCTGCTGCATATGTGTGTGTTTAAAGAGAATGAATTCATTATATGAAAATATTTCTCCCAATATTCTCTCTCTCTCTCTCTCTCTCTCTCTCTCTCTCTCTCTCTCTCTCTCTCTCTCTCTCTCTCTCTCTGTTGTTTAATGCCACACTGAATGTCTTTGTCATCTGTCGTCTCTGATTATGACGGCGCCCTCAAAGAATTCCGTGGAATGTGGCGAAATTCTCCAGGAATCGATGTGGAATATCTGAACGTTAACCCTTTCATGACAACCAGGAGAGGGGAAGAAAAGCTATTAAAACTCATTTGAAGATCCATGCCTGTGAGTTTTAAGGCTGTGTATAATGCAAATATGTCCAAAATAACAAAACATTTAATGGTCTGAAAATATATGAGCCATTTTGCACTTGTGGTCTTTCTGATGTAAGGTGTCATACAAAGCACAAATGTGACCCTGGATCACAAAACCAGTCTTATGGGTCAATCAGCTAAAAGCTTAATAAATAAACTTTCTATTGATATATGGTTTGTTGGGATAGGACAATATTTGGCCGAGAACTCCGAAATCTGAGGGTGCAAAAAAATCTAAATATTGAGAAAATCGCCTTTAAAGTTATCCAAATGAAGTCCTTAGCATAGCATATTACTCACAAAAATAAGGTTTTGATATATTTACGGTAGGAAATTTACAAAATATCTTCATGGAACTTGATCTTTACTTCATATCCTAATGATTTTTGGCATAAAAGAAAAATGGCTCATTTTGACCCATACGATGTTTTTTTGGCTTTTACTACAAATGTTCTTGTGCTACTTCAGACTGGTTTTGTGATCCAGGGTCACAAATAGTATAGGATGACTTTTTATAAGTTCATTCAAATATGTTTGAGCAATTGCCTTGCAAACATCACTAATAACCACATAACATTAACGCGCACGCACACACGCACAACCCTTTAGATAAAACACTCATTTGATGTCTTATCCGGTAGTGTAACCATGCAATCATGTGTTTAGTGCAAATGGGAAATATAAACAGCCGTCTTCTGCACAAACACATTAAGATAAACAGCGCGTGCGTGTGTTTGATGGAATACTATAAAAGCTCTGAAGATAAACAGCAGGATTTGCTCTGGGGTTTCTGTGCCAACACTGTGAACACATGGCCCGGATTACCCACAACACCTCTCACACACACACACACACACACACACACCCTGCATGCTCTCCGGCCGGGAAGAGCAGGCACATTTTGGATCGGGCCAGATTCTGTCAACTCTCTAGACGTGATCACAGGGGTGTGTGATTGAGATTACACCTGAAGTCTGCACTGCTTTCCCAATACTTGGCACACAACACGTGTCTCGGTGTTCCAGGATTATATGCATGTGAGAACTTGTAGAATAAAGTTAGATTATGTATGTATCTCCAGCCCTGTGTGCCAAACTTTTATTAAAGAACTGAACTGTTTCCATTTCTTTTGCTTTGGAATATCATACTTCTTTATAGTTTTGTAGACTGTGCATTTTTCCTGGAATACCAACATATGCCAAAATGTGCCACAAACACCTATAGCACCAATTTTGCCAATATGAGCCAAGCTTGTTTACTATTATCATTAGTTAAGACTTAATATTCATTTCAGGGATGAGTAAGAATTCAATGTATATCACACAGTATTTACCCACAAAGCAAATATAATTGTTTTAATGTTGAATGTTAAATCGGTTATTTCAACATTGATTTCACATTACATTAATTATGTTGGGAAATAAAATGTAGACTTTTATTGCTGTTCAACACGCAAAATAGTTTCGATTCCCTTTACTTTCATATATTCCTAATGCCTAATAGTGTAGTGTATTTCTGCAAAGTTATTGTATGAATTAATGAGTTTATCTCATGTAAACAGGTTCAGAACTTTGACACTTTTTGGATCCATCAATATTTTTTCGTCAACTGATTACATTTCTTACTTCTATCAATACTCATCATTTAATTCGGAAGCGAATTATATTCTGTGAATTTTAATATAATACTACAAAAGCCCCAGAGCGGAAGTGTCCGTATCGGTTAATGGACTTCCGCTAAGGTGCGATTGTTGCTCCGGGAACTATACAGACACGTGTGAGCGTTTTATTAAACTACATTTATCGAGTTACAGAAACAGATTTCAACAAGTCATTTCATAGCCTGCGGATTGCAAACTATTTTCACGTGCCTCTGCTGATGTAAGTTCTTCAAAGTTTCCTTAAGGCGCAACAAACAGGAAAGAGTGGCACAGTTACGCACACAAACTCCTGCCCCTGACCGACCGATCGACCGACAGTCTGTTTGAGGGGGTCCAGCCCTCCACGGCATTCAGTTCTGTTGTCATCTCTCACAATCTGATCTTTCAGCTGTGCTGGAGTCCGATCCGTGACGCGTCCTCCCGTACACTTTCACGCCAGGAATCCTTGTACGCGTCCTCCGTCAATGTTTAAGAAATGGAAACTATTCTGCTGGAATTTTGAGCTCAAGGATACACGGGACAGAAGCAGATAAAGTTGCAGTCTTCGGATTCCCCGACTCGGTTTATATGAAGCCGTTGTCTGGGTTTCGGGATCTGCGCTGTGGTGGAAACTCGGTGTCCATGTGGTGCATGTGGAGCGCAGAGCGGCGGGCGATTCGGGTTCGAGTCCAGATCATGTTGCTGCTGGTTTGTTGTCTGATCGCGGTGGTGACCGCGGAACACTACGGCACACAGACCCAGATGATGTCCTCCAAAGCGCTCAGGGCTTCCAACACACGGAGTAATGGTGAGTCTGGAGAAGTATGGACACTTCTGACGCGCAGTAGTCAAAGTGCGTTACATACGATATGAAATCTGTTTGCAAAAACTAACTTCACCTTTTAAGGCGTTTTTGCAGAAACTTTTTATTAACTCGGTGTCAGTTTTTGGTGGATGTATGAAGTCATTTCTGAAGTTGGTACAGGTGTCCTGCAGAATAACCGCAGGTGTCATTCAGCATTTGACGAAGTGTCCGAAAACTTTCTTCTTTTAGAGCAACAGCTTGTGTTGTGTTAGCAAACTGCGGTTTGTGTATTGCAGCCCTTAAGAAATGTGCTGTCATTCTTAAAATAAATGCTTTAATATTTGTCATGTGACATTTAGACATTTTCTGGTACTGAAGTCTGCAGACTTTTCGGGCGCAGTTACGTGAATGTGACTGGAAGGGAGTTTTGTGAAGGGCACTTCACTCGTGTTTAGACAGGTCTAATACTTCTGATGTTCTCCTCTCTGATCTGTTCTTCTGCACATCATGTCTTTTGTGAGTGTTGAAGTTCCGTCAACCACAACAACAGATACACTTATAATTGTTTATAAAGATTTTGTGGGACTCGCCTCTGTGCGACACAGTTAGACTGATGCAGTTTTTAACGGGTGATAGACTTGTTAGGATAGGACAAATAAGTTAGGACAAGTATCATGGTCAGGATTTAATTTGCTTTTTGCTTTGTGTTTGACGGACTGATTGTTAAAGCACAGATATTAGCTCATTAAAACAGAGGTGTAAGAAAATAATAAAATGTCGGATAAACAGATTAAGGTGAGGTTTAGCACTCTATATGTGACCCTGGATCACAAAACCAGTCTGAAGTAGCACAAGAACATTTGTAGTAAAAGCCAAAAAAACATCCTGTGTCAAAATGAGCCATTTTTCTTTTATGCCCAAAATCCTCAAGATATGAAGTAAAGATCAAGTTCCATGAAGATATTTTGTAAATTTCCTACCGTAAATATCTCAAAACTTTATTTTTGTGAGTAATATGCTATGCTAAGGACTTCATTTGGACAACTTTAAAGGTGATTTTCTCAATATTTAGATTTTTTGCACCCTCAGATTCGTGAGTTTTAAATAGTTGTATCTATACTAAATACTATCCTATCTTAACAAACCATATATCAATAGAAAGCTTATTTATTCAGCTTTTAGATGATTTAAAAATCTCCATTTCAAAAAATTGACCCATAAGACTGGTTTTGTGATCCAGGGTCGTGTGTGTGTGTGTGTGTGTGTGTGTGTGCGTGTGCGTGTGCGCGTGCGTGTGTGCGTGCGTGCGTGCGTGCGTGTGTGTGTGCGCGTGCGTGTGCGAATGTAGTTATTTTAGTAAGAGTGAGTCATAGGGTCGTCCCAGACCCACACCCCACCATCAGTGCTGAGGAATCTGATGTGGGATTCCCCACCACACACACACACACACACACACACACGTCCCAAAAATTACACACGCCTTGCATGGTGGCAGAAAGCATTGTTCTCACAGCATTAAGTGTGTGTGTGCGTGCGTGCGTGCGTGGCAGTAATTTTCATTTTTGTTGCATTGATGCTCAAAGCTCACTGCATGTAAGGACTGTAATTTACATTTCTGTCTGTTTACAACAGATGTGACCATTTCTGGATTTTACAAGCACAGGAAAATGTATCTTTACTCAGCGTTTTTTCTCCTTATCTCACGTGCGCGCATGAGATAAGTGCGTGGGTGCGAAATATGACCATTACTCGCCATTACAGAGCACCTGAGAGTACTTTATTTTCAATTCTAGACGTTTGTGTTTTCATCATGAATGTGTGTTTTCATAATAGCTCAATTGAAATAAATTAACCGTATGCGAGTGAAACATCTCATTTCTTGCTAGTGAAGCGGTACAGGGTGTATTTCACCATCGGCTGCGTTCACGGGTGTAGGCAGATTTGATTTTTGGGTGGGCTTAGGTTTCACTCCCATATGGAAGTAAATCTGGTCGTGTCGCGGATGTTTGAGTTTCTGAAGGAAAGTGAAAATATTGGATCATTGAGATGGTATTTTAACTAAGACGCATTCAGGCTTGCCAAGCGCGACGCTCGAATGAGAGTCTCAGCTGCACGTGTCAGCGGTGGGCGTGGCTACAGGTGGGCGTGGTCAAATGGCCGTGTCATGATAGATGTTTCCATGGTAATTTATAAAAGCAGATGAAAAAGCTGATAATACAATGAGGTGACACACTTTTAAATAACATCATCAAACCGTTCTTTTCTACCAAAAATAAACGGGTACAAAACACAGACCAGTATGAGTTCAGTGCCGTGATGTGATGAGAGAAGTGTGCCGCTGACTGATGGAGGATTTATTTATTAGTGTGAGTTATCGTGCGTGTCAAACTGTGTCTGGTGGTCCAGGAATAGATTCAGCTGCAGGTTCTGGCCGAGTAACAGTTTCTGTACGATCTCTCGCTCACGCGTGGAGCGGCACGCCGGGTGTGAAAAAACAACACGCACAGACGAAAGTGAGAGCGGTCCGATGTTCCTTCAGGTCGAACTAAAACTGTCTGACAGCAGGGTCACACATTTCTTCATAGGGTGCAACACACACACACACACACACGGATGCGTCATAAAGGTTTTACACCCGTGTTTGACCTCTGCACGCTCTCTGTCAATACACCGTAAACAAACACAAACTGAACTCCAGAGGAGATCATACATTGAAAAGTGCAAAGCTTGATGATCCTATAACTAAACTAAAGAGAGAGAGAGAGAGAGAGAGAGAGAGAGAGATGTTGGGATCACAGGTGGTCAGGTTTGGCTTCTACATTATGGGCAGCAGCCAGACCTCATGAGGAAAACTGAATATTATCTTTAAAATGAGCATTTAAAAGTAGATGTTTCAAAAGAAGTGTGAGATTTGCAAGTGTAAGTGTCTCTCTCACACACACACACACACACACACACACACACACACACACACACACACACCAATGTTAACACATAGAAACAGTACGTGATATACATAGATTTGTTGTTTTATCTTTTTTATTGTGCTGAAGACATGAGTCTACACACACACACACACACACACACACACACAATACATGTTTTATTATGGGATCACTATCATTTTTTATGACCCATATAAAAAGTAAACGTAGTATTTAATTTCTCACACACACACACCTGGTAAACCTAGCAGCATTTCAATACTTCCAACAAGGTGCCAGTATCATTGAGTTGCCTTATAAAAACAAATCAATCCCATAATGCATTGTAATGCGCTCGCTCATAAGTCGAGGGCTGTCAGTAGTAAATATGCTTTAATGTCTATGTGCCCTGAACGTCTGCATCATCACTACAGGAAGACATGAACACATGGAGACACGAGTAGCAGTGTTTCTAGTTCACTACGATGCTGTCTTAGAATGCTGGAGACGCTCATTTCATTCTGATAAGGGCTGTCAGAAGTGTTTAAACGCATCTCCAATGCGCTTGACAAAAACAGCCGACGGCTTTGTCGCAACGTTAACACGCAAACTTTAAGACGACTTTAAGAAGTGTGTGTGTGGAAAGGAAGCAAAAGTGTTAAAGAAGTAATGGTGTGTGTGTGTGGAAATGAGGCATATATAGCTCAGAACTGCTAGACTGTCTGTCAGGATCACACGTATAGAAGCGAAACAAGCGGGCGTGTGTGTGTGTGTGTGTGTGTGTGTGTGAGAGAGAGAGAGAGAGAGAGAGAGAGTGTTAAGTTCATTTCAAAGCTCATTGGTCAGCAGGTTGTCATGGTGATGGATGGTGGCCCTGCTCCCGTGGTACAGCCGTAATTACAAGTGTTTGCCGTGTGCATGGATCAGTAACGTGTGTGTGTGTGTGTGTGTGTGTGTGTGTGTGCACAAACACAACATGGTGGTCACACAAAGCTTTTGGGAATTGAAACTATTATTGTCATTGCATCCTTTGACATCATCTTGAGCACAGCCAATCAGATGAGACCACTGTCAATGATGTCATCAGCATACCTTGCAAAGTCTTGACTTTATAATCGCATTTTCTTATTTCTGCTGTTGCATTTTTGTGCATGCCTGTGTTTCTCTGCGTTTCTGTCTCATGTTGCATGTGTTTAGTTCTGTGTGCGTTTGTGTTTCTGTGGTCCATTTCAGTGAACTTCATTCAGACTTTAACATCAAATTTTCTCCTGAAGATAATAAGAATAATGGGTAAAACTTCACGATAAGGTGCTATTTGTTAACAGTTAGTTAATGCATTAGCTTACATGAACGAACACTGAACAATACTTTTATCGCATTTATTAATGTTAGTTCATGTTAATTTCAGCATTTACTAAAACATTATTAATATTAAACGTTATGTCTGTTAACATTACTTAATGCACCATCAACTAACATAAATAACTGTGTTGACATTAACAAGGATTAATAAATGCTGAAAAACTAAATTGTTTATTGTTAGCTAATGCATTTACTACAGTTAACAAATAGCACATTATTGTGGTAAGTGTTACCGAATCATGTATTTTTTATTCATGCAAGAGGAGAATTAAATGTAAATTCGGTTTATTTCTCTAAATAATATTAGATGTGAATTCTGTTTATTTCTCTAAAAAGTATTAGATGTGAATTCGGTTTATTTCTCTAAATAATATTAGATGTAAATTCTGTTTATTTCTCTAAAAAGTATTAGATGTGAATTCGGTTTATTTCTCTAAATAATATTAGATGTGAATTTGGTTTATTTCTCTAAATAATATTAGATGTGAATTCGGTTTATTTCTCTAAATAATATTAGATGTGAATTCGGTTTATTTCTCTAAATAATATTAGATGTGAATTCGGTTTATTTCTCTAAATAATATTAGATGTGAATTCGGTTTATTTCTCTAAATAATATTAGATGTGAATTCGGTTCATTTCTCTAAATAATATTAGATGTGAATTCGGTTTATTTCTCTAAATAATATTAGATGTGAATTCGGTTTATTTCTCTAAATAATATTAGATGTGAATTCGGTTTATTTCTCTAAATAATATTAGATGTGAATTCGGTTTATTTCTCTAAATAATATTAGATGTGAATTCGGTTTATTTCTCTAAATAATATTAGATGTGAATTCGGTTCATTTCTCTAAATAATATTAGATGTGAATTCAGTTCATTTCTCTAAATAATAATAGATGTGAATTCGGTTTATTTCTCTAAATAATATTAGATGTGAATTCGGTTCATTTCTCTAAATAATAATAGATGTGAATTCAGTTCATTTCTCTAAATAATAATAGATGTGAATTCGGTTTATTTCTCTAAATAATATTAGATGTGAATTCAGTTTATTTCTCTAAATAATATTAGATGTGAATTCGGTTTATTTCTCTAAATAATATTAGATGTGAATTCAGTTCATTTCTCTAAATAATATTAGATGTGAATTCAGTTCATTTCTCTAAATAATATTAGATGTGAATTCAGTTCATTTCTCTAAATAATATTAGATGTGAATTCGGTTTATTTCTCTAAATAATATTAGATGTGAATTCAGTTTATTTCTCTAAATAATATTAGATGTGAATTCAGTTCATTTTCTTTGACTTGAATTCTTGTTATGTTCTGAGCTGAAGTGAACTGAAAGTGATGTGACATGTGCTGCTGTTTGTGTTTATATGTGTTTGCTGGCTTGTGTCCGAGGTTTAATGCACTAACCTATCCAAGTTGTGACCAGTAACAGACAGCAATCACCTCACAGACTTGTACCGGAAGGAAGAGGTCATCACGGTGAAGGGCGGAGGTTACGTCCAGAGCCCGCGCTTCCCTAACTCGTACCCCCGCAACCTACTGCTGTCATGGAAACTGTTCTCGCCCCCCCACACACGCATTCTGCTGGAGTTTGATGCTCAGTTTGGACTGGAAGAGGCGGAGATTGGAGTCTGCAGGTGAGGGCGGAGCTTCTGATGGATCTGTGCTGGGATTGTTTGATTGTCCCACTTGGGTGAATGATTTTGATACAGGTGTCATGATGGTGAAAGTTCTCAGAAATAAAGACCTGCAGGGTTTTAGAAATATTTAATAAGCAGAGTAACTGATCACTGCATGTGTGCGAGTCTGTCCTTGAGTTTAAAGGGTTTTATTATGAATCTGATACTTTATAAAGACCCGTGAGACATTACAACTGATTGGAACGGAGAAAAACGACCAAGAAATATCAGATTAAAGCGAGGACCTCATAATAAACACATGAGAGAAGGTCATTGTGAAGTCTGTGTGCAGGTATAATGGGATTCAATCTTTACGTATGTCTGTGCTTGGCAGGTATGATTATGTAGAAGTGGAGGATATTTCGGAGACCAGCACCATCATTTGGGGTCGCTGGTGTGGTCAGAGAGGTCCATCACGAATCACATCCAAAACAAACCTCATCAAAATCACCTTCAAATCAGACGATTACTTTGTAGCAAAACCAGGATTTAAACTCTGCTACTCTCTGCTGGTGAGTATGTCATTCTTCAACACGAGTAGACCAGGGCCGACTAAAGGACGGTGTTCTCCGATTGGTTGATTGTATGTGGCCGTCTCTACATTTACATTTCTGCATTTGGCTTTTATCCAAAGCGACTTCCATCGCATTACACCGTTTGTTTCCCAATCCCTGGGATCGCAGTGAGAGACACTGAATTGTGCAGAAAATCTCTCTCTCTCCACTCATGTGGTCATCATTCACTATGGTCAGTTGTGGATATGGGTCGGTACCCAGCGGTGTGCAGTACTGACAGATCTACTGCCTGCGGTTCAGTGAACCGGGATTTATTCTGACCGCGCTGACCGCAGTTCACTTTATAACACCGCTGTCAGAGAGAGAGAGAGAGAGAGAGAGAGAGAGAGAGAGAGAGAGAGAGAGAGAGCGTCTGGAAACAACACAAAGCCGTCGGATCGAAGTAGTAAGCTGTTTACATCGGTTGCAATAAGAATTCTTCATCATCGACTAAACACTAATTTCTTAAAAGCATGCGACGTTTATGGCATGAACTCATAAACGTTGTTGGTGAATGTACACCTGTTACTGTGAGGACATTTCCTCGAAACGTGATCGGTTGCTTTACCTGTCAGTCATATGGAAGTCTGGTTATACGAGACTATCATCACATGCAGAAGAAAAAACAAAATGCTGTTTCTAATAAGAAAAGACAACGAACGTGTTTTGTCGTCGTTCTTGTTGAAATAAAGGTGTTGTGACGGCTCTTTGTGTTGTTTAGTTAATGAGAGAAACACAGATTCTCTGCAGGGAACATGTGCACAAAAGCCTCGATAGACGCTCATTGCATTTGTTTTTCTTTTGGCCCGAGCGTATGTAATTGTTTTGTAAGGATTTGTAATTGGTTGAGTTTTGAATCTCTTTTGTTGCACAACATTTCAGTGAGAAGGAAGTGGATATTTGGATCATTTCATGATTGGTTAATGTCTCCAACCAGACATCAGGTGTTACATATTATTAGCAACATTGCAACAATAGAAACGAACACATTTCTGTCATATTTACTGATGAACAGTAAGCGCAGGTCTCAAGCGTTGAACCCTGCAGGAGGTTCAGAGGAGACGGTTTGTCGGCTCTGTATTTTCCTGAATCTTTGGTATTCCTGACACTTCCACATTTCTGCTCCGGACGCCGAGCTCGAGGTTTCCCTGTTCGTGTGACATCAGAGGTCTGTAGAGACGGTAACCTCTGACGGGAAAACATCATCATAACAGACCGCCCGCGACCTCTGACCCCGTCCTATTGTTTGCTTTGCCACGGGAGCAGATTTATGAAAGTCGAGACGGGGAAGTCCGAGCGGCCAACGGTCCACATGAGGAAAACACATTTAACATACTGAAAAGTGTCTTAAAAATGCTGGAACGCTCCGCTGTGTTTGTGCTCAAAGCAGAGAAAACTCTCCTCGAGTGACACACACACACACACACACACACACACACACACACACACACACACACACACACACACACACACACTTCAGGAAGTCAGACTTTGGACCGTCTGGCGTTTTCTTTATGTGTGTGTAAGAGACTTTGGTTGTGTAGTTAACTTTCATTATTGACGGATATACTGCTGGTTTAAAAAGTCAATACTAGCCCCGCCCCCTCAGCTGTTGATGTCACAAGTGAGGGTCATGGCTCCGCCCCTCAGTTGGTGACATCACGAATGATGGCTGTAATCTGAAAGTGTTGGCGCAGCCGTGTTGCTGATGACTTTTCCACAATTCCTGAAGGCTGAATTTGAAAACTGTAATGAGATTCTACGTGAAAACAAATGATGGAAATACCTTTCATGTTTTCAGGACGGCTCGCCCTCCGCATCCATGACAAACTGGGAAGCAGTTACAGGGATGTCAGTGAGTATCCCTCTCACACGCACGCTTGTCTCGAGGAAGACGAAGATGAGTAGATGTAGATTTTGTTATTGGCTCAGTGTTTTGTGTATGTGATCACAGGAGAAACTTGTTTCTGAGTTTGTAAAAAACAAATAAGCGTTTGGTAAATCTAAGGTAAGTGCACCACAGGGTTTAAAAGAAATATTGTGGCCATAATAAGACTTGTGTTCTTCTTTCAGGAACTGAGCACCTCCGGGACGGACGCTCCGCTGACTGCAGCCGCGCTGGATGATGACATCGCCAGCGTCAGTACGGTCGAAGAGTTACTGAGACACCTGAACCCGTTTACCTGGCAGGAAGACCTGGAACAACTTTACACGCACGCGCATTACTACAGACCACGAGCCTTTCACACGGAGCGCAAACACAAACGTGAGTCAAACGCGCACTATACACTTTGATATCGGTCATGTCTCGTCGTGAACTCCACCTGTTCTCTCTCCGTCTCAGTCGATCTCGACCGTCTCTATGATGACGTGAAACAGTACAGCTGCACTCCGCGCAACTTCTCCGTCAATCTCCGCGAGGAGATGAAGATGACCAACGCCGTGTTTTTCCCACGATGCCTCCTGGTGCAGCGCTGCGGGGGAAACTGCGCGTGCGGCACAGACGGCTGGAACTCCTGCACCTGCAGCGCGGGGAAAACCGTCAGGAAATTACACGAGGTATCCCACAATGCACACAAAACACATTTGCACCGTGATGTCTGACACAATACAAATATTACTACAGCTAAAGAATCTTTCAAATCGAAAAATTGGGTTTCTAACGGAGTTAAAAATGACATAAAAAAGAGACTTCAGAGAAACATACTTGTTATATAGTATGTTCAAAGTAATTCAATAGATTAAGTAGTGTAAACTTAATTTGATATAAAACAATGTACTAACTCGAGTTCCTGTAACTAATTCTTACTTTTGAGTTATTTCAACAAGTTAATTCGACACGATTTGTTGAAAATGATTTTTAGTTCCTGCACATTATATCGCGATGGTTTGCAATAAATGAGCTACTTAATTCTTTGAAAAGTTATGTATGGTCAAAGTTTTACGTCGATGCGGATAGTTTAATAGTTTAATAGCTATCTATAAGTTAGTTGGGATGTGCGTGCGCGCGTGCTCTTACGGTGCTGAAATCTGTTTGATTTATTTATTTATTTTGTTTGTTTACATTGTTTACAAAATGTCAGATTTCACAGATAAAATAATATGAAACATATGTTGGTTATATAATTATATAAATAAATTGATAAAAAAAAAAAAAAAGAAATATCGTGTAGAATATCGCGTTATTTAGCATGCTATCGCATATCGCGTTTTCCCTCAATATCACACAGCCCTTGTTCCCAGCATGCTTTGCGTGCAACTGCATTAGCGAAATGAAGTGTTATTTAATGCGTTTTTAGAAAGGATAAAGCTAAAGTTGATGAATGTTTATTTATCTTGGCTATTTAGAAGAGTTTGTTGTAGTTTTGGGGTTGCCAACGTTCAGAAGATTGGTGTTTATGCTTTGGTTTTTTGTTTGTTTATCGTAGATGTAACTGAAATTACACCTTTTATCTAACTGTAAATAAAAACACGAGTCGTCTTACTAAATGTTCAAAATTAAGAGGAATTAACATGCATGAGTACAACAAACTCAAAACCTGATACTTAAAGTATGTAACCTCAAATTTGAGTTTTCCCAACTTATTCAGATCTACAGTGTGAGATGTTTTTGTTAGCAAGACTAAACTAAAATGAGGTTCTGTAAGATGATAATACAGTGTAAGTGAAATTGCATAACAAACTTACTGCTAATCCCATAATGCTTCATAACGCGCGTGTGCGTGTGTGTTTTTCCTGTGGTGTCTTAAGAGCACGTTTTCCGTTTTGTCCTTATCAGCTCCAAACACTCACACACACACTTTTAAAGGAAAATGTTTTAATATCTAAATATATCATTTTATGTATGAATCATTTTTCTAATTTACTTGGTTTAGTATTGAGGTTGTGTCGGCTTTAACTTACTTCTGGTGACAAATTTGTTTCTTGAGAGTAACTCACAATTCTCTCTCTCTCAATTCCAAGGCACTTTATTGGCATGATTGCGTGTTCTTACAATATTGCCAAAGCATTTAACATAACATAAAAGTGAAATTACAAAAAGGGAATAATTATTTTCGATTTCATTCCATATGTGACTCTGGATCACAAAACCGGTCTTAAGTAGACGAGAACATTTGTAGTAATAGCCAAAAAATTGGGCCATTTTTCTTTTATGCCAAAAATCATTAGGATATAAAGTAAAGATCATGTTCCATGAAGATATTTATTACATTTCCTACCGTAAATATCTCAAAACTTTATTTTTGGGAGTAATATGCTATGCTAAGGACTTCATTTAAACAACTTTAAAGGCCATTTTCTCAATATTTTCCTGAGTTTTAAATAGTTGTATCTCGGCCAAATATCGTCCTATCCTAACAAACCACATATCAATAGAAAGCTTATTTATTCAGCTTTTAGATGATGTAAAAATCTCAACTTCAAAAAATGGACCCATAAAGGTCTGTGCACACCCCGACAATAATCACGCGCATTTATCTCCAACGTTTAACGCCTTTCAAGTTTTTAACAACTTGAAAAAACTCTCAAGTAAACAAAAACTAGAAGTAAAACAAGAACACTTTACAATAAGTTTAGATTTGTTAACATCTTTTATCCAAAGCGACTTACATTGCATTTTACTATACATGTGTTTCTAAGTATTTCTACATAATCTTGATCTTGTAATAAACTGTGTGTATTTAGAGGCTTTGAACTTCATAGTCATTTCCAGTACTGACAACAATATTACAATAACATATACCCAAATTAAATAATATACTTCAAATGAATAAATTCTGACAATCTAACAGTATTTCTTTTCGTTTCATCAGTATACATTACATGAGAATGTCTATATAATCTCTTTCTCATCTATTACTATTATTTTCATTTTTACCCATGATGCATGTAAAGCTGCTTTACAACAATGACATTTTTTCAAAAAACGTTTGTCATGATTAGATCTGAAGTAAACTTTAGTTTTCCACTGAACTGTACTTCTATCACGTTTAAACTGAGATGTAAAACATAAGCAAGTCAATAAATGACCCTGAAAGATTAAGATGAATTGCAGGTGTAAGAATGAAGTTCAAGAGCATTTAAGTGATAAAACGAAAAAGATGTGGACACGATCAATAAACTCAAGTCAATTATTCCCTTTTAATATTAACTTTAACAGAAGACACAAAATCAATGATGTAGGTTGTGAACGCACAAACACCTTGTGTGATTTGGGTTCAGAGATTTGGGCAAGGCATTCTGGGAGTTGTAGTTTGTGACCCAGGCAGCCTCGGAGTGATTGACAGCTGTCACGTGGTAACAGACTGTTACCCGCTGCAACATCTGGAAATTGTGATCAGTTCCAGCCGTCACATCTGACTAATGTGATAGAAACAAACAAACAGCGTCCAGCATGTGTTCAGACGGCTGGAGTTTGATATATGAGCTTTAGCATTGAAGATAAAAGCAATCCAGAGGTGACGGTCAGGGGCAGATATTGATCACGAAACGAATCAATAAAGGTGAAAAACGAGCAATAAAAGTGCTTTTTATTTATTTATATAACGCTGCATTGACATCGCTCTTAAAGGAGCCGTTGACAGTGTGTTAGAGGCTTATAAACGTATAGATCGTAATGAAATGTTTGTGTGTGTCAGGTGCTGAGGTTTTCCCCGGGTCCAAATTACTACAGAAAGAGAACCCGTGCCCGCTGGACTCTGGAGGAGATCTACCTCCAACATCACGAGAGATGCGACTGTGTGTGTCAGTCAAGACCACCACGATAAACACACACACACTTGTCCCGTATAGACACATATATGTTCAGGTCAAGCTTCTGCATAAACAAATAAAACAACACACACTCTTTCTTCAGATATGTAGCTTTCTTGGTTTCTGTTATTTGTATTGTTCAGATGTTTGTGAGGTCACATGGAACTCAGCCAATGAAATGTAAATTAATATTAATGAAACCAGTCTGAACCCTTTGCCCATCAAGTGTTATTTATTACTTTTTTTTTTTTTATATCTGTGGTCATGATGTTGTGTTTTTCATATTTTTCTCAGAAATGATATTAAAGGTCATGAAAACATGTTTTAGCCCAACATCAAACAAAAGAAATTATATTTGAACTCCTATATAAATAAAGCCTCTTTTAAGATGTTTTTGTATCTCCTCAACTCTGTTTAGTTAAAAAAAAAAAATGCGAATAGTTCAGAATAATAATAATAAACAATTTTTTTCAGGATTTTCCCCCCACGCATTTTACAGATTTTTCTTTTTGTAAATTTAACGAAACATGAAAAGTACGTTTTTTTAATAAAAGTTTTTAACAGCGGTCCTTGACAAATACCGTCAGTATTATTTGTAATTGGGAAAAGTTCAATCATATGTGAAGTATTTTTAAATACATTTTATGATTTTAAATCTGAAGAGAAAATATGACTTCAGAGCTCAAGATTTGTTCTTGGTAAGTATTTTATTAGACTAGTTAAAAGAAAAGAAATGTGTACTTTACATGTATTATATGGGTTTAATTCCAGAAAACACGCATGCTGTCTGCAAAATGCATCATCATAACATTTACAGGCACAGAAAAATGTAAGTTTTCAGTTTTCTGCATTTCAAAAGAAACAAGCCTAAAGTCGTCAACAGCAAAGACGCATAAAATTAGCAATATTACATCATATATTCTTTTTTAAATTATGCTAAAATAAACACTGGTATTGTGTTGACATGCATATGAACATGTTTTTGCCGTATTTAGGATACGCAAATATTGCATATTTTTCACTTTTCTGCAAATAAAAACTAAATTTTTATTTGGAATTTGGGAGAAATGTTGCCACTAGTTCACACAGTGGATCGCTTCAAAATTCTTCTCTTTAGTGTAATACGGTCATGCAACAGAAAACAATGTTACCATGCGCGGCATCTTAATGTAAGTATCATGTCCTAAAATGAACCTTGCAGCATCTTGAAAATGGGACCAACACACACACGTTTCTAGCAGTTGTGTTGATGTTCCATCAGTCACACACAGTCCTAACAGTTGTGTAATTGTCTTGTATATTTATTTAGAGGTGAGGACAGACAGTTAAGTGTTTGCTCTGTGTGTGTGTGTGATGTACTGAGCCGATGAAACGCATCAGTAGCCGCGTGGCCTCTGACTCTCTTTATGTCCCTGTAAATCTGGGAGGGTTCCTCTGTTCCCTGTTCCGGGTGTAATTTACCGGCCCCGCGGCCCCCGAGGGTTCATTCATTGTGTCTTGAGCAGAGCCAGCGAGAGGGACGACGACAGCATGAATTCAGCCTTTAATTGCGAGGCCTTTAAGACGCTTTTATTAAACCTCCGGACGAGTGAAATTAAAGCAATGATTCTTTCTCTCCCAGCGCGAGTCCGTGAGGAGAGTTTCTGTTTCAGCTTCTCACGTCTCATATCTGCAGCCATAAAACGTGGATCTCATTATTAAATAACAATAAATCAACTTTCATCCATGTGATATAGGAGGCGTATTCTGCACTTTTGTTTGTCCGCCTGAAATCTACTTTGTTACGGTTTCTCACCAAGAAATGACACACACGAGAACACTTGAGAAGTTTGAAGCCTGAGTCGACGACAACTTTCATCTTGAAGACAGTAACTGACCGTAGAAAACACTTTACAATAAATCATCGCTTACAGCAACATGAATAATACAACGGAATTGCTTTCCGACTCTTGTATTCTCTCTCCTGCACGTAAAATGAAGGGATTCGTTTGGTTTTATTTACTGTAAATAAATAAAACGAGTCATCTTGAGATTCACGTAACAAAATTGGATTACAAAACAAAGTGTACACAATACATTTTAACCATGAGAAGTGCATTTGTGAAGAAGGAAGTAACCTTGTTAAAGCTCTGGATCGTGAGTGTTTCAATGAGCAGTGGAAAGTGTCACTGTGCCTGCGGTAGACAGATGGAAGAATGACATCAGCTGTGAAAGTGGGGCGACCTTTGACCTCTTAAGGGACAGCAGAGAAGATGGTCACATCATGACGGCACGCTGTCACAGTACAGCGATCGACATATGAAACAAAGACAGAGTTAACAGTTCAGATTCATAATCGTGTGCGTGTGCGTTTGTGTGAGTGTGTGTGTGTGTGTGTGTGTGTGTGTGTGGGTGTGTGTGTGTGTGTGTGTGTGTGTGTGTGTGTGTGTGTGTGTGTGTGTGTGTGTGTGAGAGAGAGAGACGAGCTTTTCACAGGTTTACATCATTGTGAGAAAGTGTGTGAGATTACATCAGCGTTGCATCAACAGCAAAAATAACGAGAGACAGAGATAAAATATGTTGGGCAGAATGAGACACACATCTGGCTGTGTACAGTAACGCACGCACGCACGCACGCACACACACACACACACACACACACACACGAGTTTAGTTGTGTCTCACTGTTGATTTCTACATTTCATGTCTCATTTATCTGCTTCTCTCCATCTGTGAGCGTTATATAAAACATCCCCTTAAAGAAACAGATCACCTACAAATGAAATTACCCTCCTGTTATTCCAGAGCTGCTCTGAAATATCAGAAAACTATACGAAAGTATTAACACTGACAGAAATCAATCAATCAAACACAGAAACATTCACATTATTACACACACACACACACGCACAGGTCTGTGGTTTCCTAACACAGGGAAATCCTCTGGACACGGTTTCCTGTTTTCAAGTTTGACTGAGGACATCACACACTACTGTTACACCTAAAGCATACGTAAACATATGTACCTATACTTTTATAAACTACAGTAAAATACACTACTAGCACACTGATGTTAGTGTAGTTACTGCATAAAGATACTTTAATATATCCTTAAACTTACTAAGATGTCCTTATAAATACTTATACACACACACTAAATCACAACAACCATGAAATACAAAGCTATTACTATGTTTTTTCAGATGTTTACATTGGTAGTACCATTATTATATCCACTGAGGTTTAGTAACGTAGTACACATCAGAGTAGCATAGTTTTACCATCTGATGCTGTACCATCACCTGGACGAGAGAGAGATTATGTGTGTGTGTGTGTGTGTGTGTGTGTGTGTTTGTGTGCGTGCGCGCGCGTTAAGGATTAAAGGTCAGCATTTTGATTTATGTTGCAGTTTAGATTTGAAATCGCACATAAACATCAGAATTCAGTATTCACACACACACTGACCTTTGATGCAGAGACGGATAAAAAGCCTCTCTTCGTTTTAAAAGTCAGGAAGTTACAAAACTCTGTGTTTGTTAAAAGCTTCTAGCAAAAGGGCAAATAATCATCTGACACAGCTTAACCCTCAGGAACCTCAGGAACAGAGACGACTAAAACTACACGTGTGCGCGTGTTTGGGATCTCACATCACAGCAGCTGGACTAAAAATACACGATGCCACATGATTCATTAAGACATATGTGAAAAACAAACATGGTAAAAGCATGACTAAAAATGATAATACCATAGTACATGGTTATAGCATACACATCCCAAATTCGTTGTGGTACTGTGTAGTTTAGGTTTAGAGGCGAAAGAGAAGATCATGAGAACACACATCATGAGACAGAAATCTCTTCCTCTGAGGAAAAGGTGGATCAGAGAAACACTGCTTTACAGACACAACGCCCAACATTTACTCATTTCACAACAGCCATGTGTACAAGGACAGAGGTCAAGGGTCAATACCTGCAAGCTGTATGGATGCATGAGGGTGGGTCAGAGGTCATGCACCAGACACACTCTCCTGGACCTGGATGATGATAATTTCATCTGAACAAACTCTGTGGAGGTGTTCACAATGGATTATTAGCACACTTTATAAAGTATGCATACTACAAAAGAAACAAGTCTTGTGTGTTTTACACGTGCCTCTTGAATCTTGAAACACACACATGTAATAATTCACTTTACCTGGAAAAACCTTTAATGGTTTCAGCACTTGTTCCAGTGGTTTCCATGGTAACAGCAAGAGTCTGACTGATGCAGCGAATGAGGACAGACAGCGAGGTGATGCAGAAATGCTAATAGAAAACCCTGTTACCTTTACATCACACGCAGCATACTTACAACAAACACTAATGCACATCATACAGCGAGAGCAACAGACTTATGATCACACACACACACGCACGCGAAGCTGCTATTTGTGCTGAAGGTGTTTGGAATGGAATGAAAAAACATTTTACAAAGCAGTGTTTGTTTTACAGGACAGGTGTGAGGGTGAGACAGCAGTGTGAAAAGAGGAACAGTAGGGATGAGAATGAGAACGTAGTGTGAGAGAGTCGATACAGACAGCAAAGTGTAGTAAGTCAATAAAGATGAGAGTGAGACAATAGACATGAGAGGAGAATAGCGAGGTTCACACAATAACGATAAAGATACAGAGAACGATATCGTTTGGATCACTTTCAGAGCGATTTTTCCCCAGCAGATGAACGATAAAACATTTACAGTCAATCAAATCCATTCAGCGTTCACGCATTTAAAATGGCAGACGACACTGGAAAAACAAACCAAACCCTCTTTTTAAAAATAGCTATAAGTAAATGGATATCTGAATAACAATTGGTCCAACTCTTGGAATGAATGGTGAGTATGAGATACAGTAACCAGTAAGTGTAACATAAAATCACCTCAGGTAGGCTAACCAGCGCTAATGTTGTCAACGCAAAATTGTCTTGCGTCCTGCAAAGTTGTAGTGAAATTTATGTAATGTTTTCATTTTACAGACGCTTGATTAGACGATACAAGATTCACTGTTTAGACACACTTGAAACGCAGCACGCGAGCTTAGAATAAACATAACGTTACTGTTATCGTCTGCTGGTGTCATAGAATATGAATATTCTCATATTCTACTCGTCATAGAATATGAGAGTGAGACAGTAGAGATGAGAGTGAGACAGTAGAGATGAGAGTGAGACAGTAGAGATGAGAGTGAGACAGTAGAGATGAGAGTGAGACAGTAGAGATGAGAGTGAGACAGTAGAGATGAGAGTGAGACAGTAGAGATGAGAGTGAGATGGTAGAGATGAGAGTGAGACGGTAGAGATGAGAGTGAGATGGTAGAGATGAGAGTGAGACGGTAGAGATGAGAGTGAGACAGTAGAGATGAGAGTGAGACAGTAGAGATGAGAGTAAGACAGTAGAGATGAGAGTGAGACAGTAGAGTAAGAAAGCGGGGAGTGAGATGTTTATACAGGAACAGGCCTGCAGAGCAACAAGAAATCAAACATAAAATTCGCCACAATTATAAATTATTCAGGCATCAATTAATGCAAAAAAACTCAAACACATAAACACAATTCTATCGTACAGACTTCAATCGTCTCTGTAGAATACTATATAAAACACACTGCCACGTCTACTACACTCTGCAGTATGCATAATGTGCACAGTATATTCTGTTTGAAGAAAGGCAGCGTTCTATTATTAGTGTGACAATAAAAAGAAAGTGACGTACTATTAAAAACAGTATGCAGTCTATACTTCAGCTACGACTCCTTTGTAAACACACAGCTAATGATGGAGATGAGTTTATAAAACTAGCAGAAGACATGTA